>CM023946.1:37263248-37372775 GCA_013407115.1 Glycine latifolia
TATTTTCCTTAGCATATCTTAAAAACTAACTATAATTTTACTTTCTTTATCGTATGTCATGTAAGTTAGTGTTGTCATTGTCAGATCAACTAGACAAGTTCAGGGAATACAAAAACAAGATAATGAAAATAGTTGGAGAAAACAGAACGGCAACAATAATATCAAAAAGCATATACATCTTGTGCACAGGAAGTAATGACATTACCAATACTTACTTATTTAGGCGAGTAGAATATGACATTCAAGCGTACACAGACTTAATGGCTGCACAAGCCACAAACTTCTTGCAGGTATGTTCTATTAAACGACCAAAAGAGAAAGTTAGGAGCTAGCATATTTCTTTGTTGAGCATGATCATGTGCGCATTTTCCTGTAAATTTTGAAGTTAGCCGACTTCAAAGAACTAAACTATGGTCTAAGTGTTAACTTTTCAATCATAGCACATGTAGCTGTTACCCCAACACTGAGCTCAAAGACAAATGACATTGTCGTTAGTCCCTAGTTGTAGTTGGCAATTGGCCTTTTTCTGTTGAAAGGATGCTAACCAGTCAATTGTACCATTTTGTTTTATTGGGGCAAAACCCATGGCATGACAATTCTACTTAAACACCAAAAAGTTGTACAGTGATTAGAAATTGAGGCTAAGCATAGTTTATGAACACCCTCCTCCGATCCTCCCTTAACCCATCAAAACACCTTTGAAGGACCTAACTTTGAGGCCCATACAAACACCAAAGTGAAAAATATCTTCAATGCGATGACACTAATAAGGCAATAGACTTGACGTTAGAACATTGACTCTAAAAGGAAGACCTAGGCCGACACACTTGGGCCACAACGCCATCTATCCTCTTAGTCACAACTAGCTGTGAGGCCTACTTAAGCACTAAAGTGGACAAATCCTAACAAACATTTATGTGTGTATTTTTGTGAACCACATGCACAAATGGACTCTTTGGTTTAGACTTTTGTATAGAGCGTCATTTCTTAGAACTTATTGCATATCAAATATCTTTGCATAATGTTTTTACATAAAAAACATTAATAAAAATGAATTGAATGTAGGAACTTTATGGACTAGGAGCTAGAAGGATTGGAGTAGTTGGTTTACCGGTTCTAGGGTGTGTGCCCTCACAGAGAACAATTCATGGAGGCATATCCAGAGCATGTTCAGATTCTGAAAACCAGGCTGCAATGCTCTTCAACAGCAAGCTCTCATCCCAAATTGATGCTCTTAAGAAACAGTTCCCAGAGGCTAGATTTGTCTACCTTGACCTTTACAGCCCATTACTACATTTGATTCAAAACCCAGCTAAATATGGTAATCACTAATCAGACACATCTATTACCATTATATACCATTCACAAAGTAGCTAGCTCAACTTATAGTTATACCTTTTTTAATATTTAGCCTATATACACCAACTGTTTGATGCCAATGATTCAACACAAAATATAAAATTGACATTACATTCACAGACTTTTCATAGAAAAGAAAATTAGTAACTAATTAGAAAATTCATTTGCATGTTCATACCAATGTTATCAATGGCGGAATATAGTAGAAGGCTGAAATTCTGCAATATATCCACGCCATTGTGGCCTATGGCATCCCCATAGCAGGCGTTCCTTCACAAATTGCCTATGGCGGTTGGCAAAAAAGTCCACCACGTCATTCTGCCATGGCGGCTATGGCACTGCCATTTAACAACACTGGTTCATATAATTGTCGGGTTTTCTGTCTTACACTCTTAGCTTAGGTTCATAATCCTCTTCCAGGATACCTACAAATTAGCATTTAAATGCCAATAAAGCAACAATGGAATAGGATTCTCATGTAACTTCTTGAATAGTTATCAATTCCTAAAGTTTGATCAGTAGAATTTTGTTTGTCTGATTCATTTGCTCATTGTCATGGTTTAGGTTTTGATGTAATAAACAAAGGATGCTGTGGCACAGGAAATTTTGAAGTAAGCTTACTGTGCAACCGTTTCATCTTGCACATATGTTCAAACACCTCAAACTACATATTCTGGGACAGTTTTCATCCTACACAAGCAGCCTATAACGTGATTTGTTCTCTGGTGCTTGATCACAAAATCAAGGACTTCTTCTAATGCCAGTTTCATTGTAAAGCCCTCAATAACAAATAAACATTATAACAATTACATGTAATGCTCACACAATATACTTAAAATTATAAAATGGTTTTTCAAACTGACATTGTGAATATTATTACTAAATTTTTAGTTATTACCTATTTGACTATGATTTAACAGCAGTTAAACCAATAAACTGTGAACCAATGATCAATTACTGGTTCGATTTTAAAAGCATTGCTACACAGCTTCAACTTTTATTTGATATGAAACTCCATACACCATTACAGAATGTACCACTTCATGAACTGGTATTTTCAGATTTGTGCCTGTTTGTTACAAAGTTTGTCAAGTAGAATTTACACAAAGCTTAAAAAAAACAATGCTTAAATACATTTTTGGTCCTTGCAATTGAGCACTTCTTTCATTTCTATCCCTGTAACTCTTTTTCATTTTAGTCCTTGCAAAATGTAATTGTTTTGTTTTTCGTCCTTAAAGTGCTTTTGATAACTTTTTTGATGTTCAAAATATTTTTTTACTATTCAAAGCGCTATTTAAAACACTTTAGGGACGAAAAATAAAACAAACATATTTTATAAGGACTAAAACGAAAAAAATATTTGCAGGGACAAAAATGAAAAAACAATAAATTGCAAGAACCAAAAATGTATTTAAGCCAAAAAAGCAAACAAGCTTTCAGCTGTAGAACAGAATCAGATACTTTGTTTGTCAAGGAACTCAATGATGAGCTGGTTCACCTTCTCTGGAATTTGTTCATGCATAAAATGGCTTCCTTCTGGAATATATACGGTTTCCAAGTCAGGCACAAAATTTTTCACTACCCCATTTCGGATATAGTCTTCCATGCCGGGAAACTTTAAGAAATAATCTTGCTCACCCATGATAAGAAGTGCTGGAACAGTAACTTTCACATCACTTAAGCCAGTTTCCACCTTAGCACTCCTGCATAAATAGTCCATATATAATGTTATAGAAAAACTGTAGTCCAAAGACTATATATAAATAATAAAATTTTCATTTTTTAAGGTTGCCATTGCCAGGTCTGTTTACCTGTAAGGAACCTGCAATGCATATCTGAATCCAGATTTTTCATATAACGATGCATAGGTTGAAAGGTCTTCCTCAGAGAACCAAGGAGGTAGGGGAGTAGATGGGTCAAACAAGTCCATGATTTCTTTATCATCTGCTGCTATTGGAATCTCACTTCTAGAGAAGAGAGTGTAGATGTTTCTTATCACTGATTTCACAGGAAAGCGACCAAAATCTGCTTCTGCCCTCCCAGGTTCCTGAAAATTCAAAATTGACAACAATTACGGCTAAGAAATTGGAAAGGAATATAAAAACAAATGTTTTAAGCTGTCAATAAATCAGAAATCATGTTTAGTATGAGTTTTAAAATAGTTATGACTTAATTGCACAGCAATTGTGTGATCTCAGTCTTCCAAGTTTTAACTTTTAATTGTGCCAACTAGGTCTAGGTATCAAAAATTATGCAATTTTAGTCCCTCAAGTTTCAATTGAGTCAATTATCACAATTGTACAACTTTAGTCCCTTCTTTTAAATAGACTATCATCATTCTTGTTAAAATATATGAAATAATATATATTTCTAGTAGACTAAAATCGCACAATTGTGATATTGAGGGATTCAATTGGCACAATTAGAAGTTAGACGACTAAATTTACACATTTAGGATACTCAAGGACTCCATTGGCACCATTAAAATCACACAATTATGATATTTGGAAGACCAAAAATACAAATAAAATCACACGATAGTTATATTAACTTACTATGATTTTATTTGTAATTAAATGAAATTATGATAGCAGATTAAATTTGTACCTGCCACCTAGTAATATAGAAGCCTTTGGGTAGGTGGTGGTTTTGCACAGCAGAGGGACCCGGAAGAATAAAAGGAATGCCTAAAGTTATGACAGCAGCTACTCTTTCTGGGTGCACGGCAGCTGTAAGATATCCTGGGATGGCACCGAAGTCCTTGCCAACAAGTAAAGCCTGATATGATATAAACAATTGAAATTGTGTATGCAATTAGTTAAGTTTTTCACCTAAGTCAGGGTTCTGTTTAGAACAAGTTAAAGCATAATTTCATCCCCTAGTTTCTGTTTTTGTGTTTTGTCATTGTACTGCATGGGGCTGCATATTAAAGATCTGAACTGAAGTTCATAATTTGGATACAGAAATTTTAGCCATATTTCATAATGGTTTATTTCACACACACTAACAAAAATTCACAAGACTTTATGTACTGTAGCACATCTGTCTCCTTACCAAGTCTGTCTAAGGCTAAGTACATGTTTGGTTTTCAGGTGAAAAAGTACTTTTGAGGCATAAGTAATTTTATCAAAGGATCAAGACCCTTGCTTTTTATTTCATTTTGTTTTTATCCGTTGAATTTATATTAAAATACACGCACAACATTTATAATTTCAATCCAAACATGCACTAAAAACAACTAAGTATAAACTTTAGGCCCACCAACAAAAATTCATTTACTATTAGTTTTTTTAAAGCAATAAAGTCTCATATACTAACATAAAGACTTGACATATGACAAAAAGACTTGATATATAACTCTTATTTAAAGTAAAAAAATATTTTTTTTATCAAAATTTACTTTAGACCTCACTGATTGTTGTACCAGTCTTGTTCCTTACCTTGCTGATGTTCATAGCATCTAAAAGACCCACGACTTCAGGAACAAGGTCAAACATGGTTTCCTTTTCAGGCTCTGCTGGTTGCTGAGAGAGTCCATAGCCTCTGAAATCAAAGGCAATAGCCCTATAACCAGCGTTTGCCACAGCAATCATTTGGTGCCTCCATGTGTACCAGATCTCTGGGAATCCATGCAAGAATACAACTGCCTTGGAGCCTGCACAAACAAAAAGATCATTAACCTGATTTTGATGCAAATGACTATTAACATATCAAAACAGTATTATAATAGGGTCTTCAAGGAATGACCACTTCCAATCTCTGCCACGTGCAGCTTCAGTCCCTTCACTTCCACCTCACTGTGCTGGATCTTCTCCATCATACAAGAAGGGACGGTAAGGGTAAGATCAAAGTGAAGATAAGTTGTGAATATCAAAGGTCAAATCCAGTGACTGAGTTGTTATAGACAAATTTTTTAACACTTTGTATCGTTTAAAATAATGTTCTATGTTAAAATAACAATGAATTTAATGTCTTTTGTCCCCTCTGCTGTTTAAACCAATGGTAGTTATATTTGATGTGAAGTTGCAGATTTTATTATACGGGGCATGTTCGGGTAAGTTTTGTACTTCTAGAAAAAATAAAAATATAAAAAAAAAAATTCATTAATTAATTTTTAAAAGTTCATTAACATCATTTAATTAAAAAAAAAATAATATGACATCTATAAATTAATTAATAAAAAATTTATTTCATTTTCTTCTTCTTCCAACAATGTTTTTAGATAATCTTACACCCAAACATATCCATAATATACTCTTCTCATAAGCTGGACGTTTCAGAACTGGATAGGCGGATCTTGCAATGTTTGTCAGATTAAGCACATAAGAGATATAATATGGATTGGATAGTGAAGGAAGAAAGAAAGAAGAGAATAAAGATAGAGACTTTGCCCTTTTTACTGACAAAAACTAACCTTCTAACAAACTTAATATTTGTATATTAAAAAAAAAAGATTAAGCAGCATAATGAAAGAGTCCTGAAATGCTATTTTTCCACTAGTGAAAATCAGAAGGGCTACAAAAGTTTATTACTTTTTATGTTTCATTTTCTTCCACCATGACTAAACTGTTAGCCTGTATGAGTTTTTTTATTTCCAAAACCGATAATTTTGTAATGGTTAGCACAGGTAGGGATACAAGTTGTAGTAAAAGATTTGGATTGGGGTGTTGATATAAGTGATATTACACTTATAGCGTCAAATAGGTAGCGGACACTATTAGGATCGACCACATAAACACTATTAGTATTGGTTTACTACCTATTTTATGGACGATAAATGTAGACTCGGCCTTTTTTTTTTCTTTGACTTTCAAGTTAGAATTCATTTTTTGGCCAACATTAAACAGTGCCGACCAAAAAAGGTAGAAACATGTACACAAGCTCAACCCATGATAATGTCTATTTATCATTCATTTTTGTGTTTCAGTGTCGAATTTTGGTTTGACAATAAAATGCAAATTTCTTATAATATATGCAAAATGAGTAATGTTATATCCTTACAAATCTTTCTATTACTCTATTATATTCTTATTTTATTCTACTTTTAAATCGTATCTTATCATGATCACCAAGCAAGTCTTCACTAATTTCCTTCGATTCTTCTTCAACTTTTAAGGAACAATAGTTCACTTTGTGTATAATAAATTCTAATGCAAATTCTCCAACACAGGCTTTCTAATGCTTTTTATCTATTAAAATTTACTAGAAATCATAAAATTTTGCAAGTCCTACTTTTTTTTAACGAATCTTTCATTGTGATTTTATAATTTTTTGATAAATTTTAGCTAACAAAAGCATTGTATCGTACATCATGCAAGGACATTATCAGAGGAAGGATATGAGAATACTTTACCTTTGGTCTGTTTACCTGGACCCGGAAGCACGAAAGGAATGCCTAAAGCTATGACAGCAGCTACTCTATCTGGGTGCATTGCAGCTGTAAAATATGCTGGGAGTACACCAAAATCCTTGTCAGCAAGGAAAGCCTGATACAAACCATTGAAATTGAGCATTGCAATTAGTCAACAAGCCAAAATGTCAGACCAAATAAACCACCCCCTAGTTTCTATTTTTGTGCTTTGTTCTTGTACTACTGCCCCGTCTATTATTTGAACTTTGGAGCTGCATATTGAAGATCTGAGC
The DNA here is from genome assembly GCA_013407115.1 of Glycine latifolia. Lineage (NCBI taxonomy): Eukaryota > Viridiplantae > Streptophyta > Magnoliopsida > Fabales > Fabaceae > Glycine > Glycine latifolia. The sequence continues at coordinate 37,270,251 of CM023946.1, forward strand.
CCAAGTTCATAACTCGGATTTCTAAATTTTAGTCTTACATTTCATGATGGTTTAATTCACATACAAGAAGAGTGACCAATTCCCAAGACATGTGATGGACATCTTACGTGCACTAGTCATATGGTCAAATTAAATATAAGCAGGGGACACTCATCTTATAAGTCTGTTTTATAGATAAAATTAAGCCTTAACCTAAATTCTAATAACGTGTACTGTAAAATGTATTTACATATCTATCTCCTTACCTTGCTGATGCTTAAGGAATTCAGAAGACCCACGATTTGATGAACTATGTCATATGTTTGGCATCTGAATTGCTGGAAGACATAATCAGAAAATTTAAAATAACTTATACAGCATGTTCAACTAATTAAACTAGACTCCTTTAATGACTAATTTGCTTTAGAATACAATTTTTCAAACAAAAATAACTTTATTTTCAAATTAATTTCACACCACTCACTCAAATACACACTAAATTGATCCTGCCCCTTCTCCATTAAAACATCTCTTTTGTCCCCTCTCCCCTTTGTTTGCCTAGAAATTAACGTGAATAAAGAAAAAATAACGTGAAGTCAAACATTATTCGCCTTGAAATTATACACAAAACCTCAAGGAAGTTGTTTTTAGCCTCAAAGCAACATTCAGATTTCAGATACTTCGTTTGTCAAGAAACTAAACAATTATTTGGTTCACCTTCTCTGACACTTGTTCATGCATAAGATGACTTCATTCTAAAATACACGCGATTTCTAAATCTGGCACAAAATTCTTCACTAGCCCATTTCTGATATATATAGTACTCATCGATGCCTGGAAAGTTGAACACATAATCTTTCTCACCCACGACTAAAAGTGCTAGAATTATAATCTTTTCATCATTTAAGCCAGTATCCACATTGATATTCCTGCGTGGATCATAAACAGTCAAAATGTAATGTTATAGATATTTGCACAAGATTATAGATTCAAACATTGTTATTTTCATTGTACACACGAAAAGAAATCAACTTATAACGTTAATTTGAACAACTAAAGTTAATTCATGGTCATTAAAGTTAAATATTTAATTATATTTCAAATAATCTTATGAACAGAACACTTTTCATTTTTTTGCCTATAGTTTCAGTTAGTCAAGAAAAAACTCAAATTCAAACCAATCATCTTAAATGAGGCACAAGTATGATGAAACCTATTTGTTTGCGAAATTTTGAAGGCTAACCACCAATTAAGTCATGATGAGATTAAACCAAAAAAAATTCAAATTTAATTCATGCTCGAAATTTAAGTCCAAGTACTACTTTTCCTCAAGTGATTTAATTAGGTTGACCCAATTGTAGGCTATTGCAGGTCGGGTGAAAAATCTCAGGTTCAATTCGGTCTTCTACAGTGAGGCACAATTTGGTGAAAACTTTTTTTACGGGTTATTGGATGCAAAGTCCATATTCGGCGATGATTGAATCAGGTTAAAAACATTCATAGTTAATTTATGGTTAAAATATAAATATAGAACCTAAATTTCATCAAGTAGGTTTAGACGGGGTAGGTTTAGCCAAAAACAAAGTTGAAATTCAATTTGAGCTTCAAAAATAGGCAAAATAAAATAGTGAAAGTACGATTTGTAGAGGCTAGGCTATGTCCAAACCATGCCACGACTGAATAACACTAAAAAAACCTGATATTTAATCTTTGTTCATAGTTTAAAGACTAAACTCTACATTTCATTCAACGACGGGCTAAGTTGGTCGGATATTTGATGTGACATTCCAGTTTAGAACCGAATATTACAACGTTTGTCAGATTAAGCAGTATCTAGAGTCCTGAATTTTCGACATCATTTAGATTTTCTTTTACATCCACTATCAATAGATTTTTTTTTTTTTTTTTTTTTTTTTGATAATGCAAATAGATTCTCTCATTACTCCATGTCAAATAATTTTACATAATACAAGCTGTAAGGGTTACAAAGAAAAATAACACGAATCAAACTTTATTATTCGCCTAGATATATTATACCAAACCTCAAGGAAATTTCCTTAAGCCTGGAAGCAAAACATTCAGATACTTTGTTTGTCAAGGAACTCAATGATGAGCTGGTTCACCTTCTCTGGCATTTGTTCATGCACAAAATGGCTTCCATCTGGAATATACACGATTTCCAAGTCCGGCACAAAATTTTTCACTGCCCCACTACGAATATAATCCTCCATGCCTGGAAACTTTAACACATAATCTTTCTCACCCATGATCAGAAGTGATGGAATAGTAACTTTTACATCACTTAAGCCAGCATCCGCATTGATACTCCTGCATGCATCATAAACAGTCCAAATGTAATGTTGAAGAAATCTGTACCCTGAACACTATTTATTTATAACATTTTATTTTATTATATTTTAAGGTGTCTGGAAATTTCCAGGTTTCACAAAAATAAATCTCCATCCTTCAAATTTGCCTTCGACATTTGAAAAGGAAAATTTAAGCTTTGACAACTATAAGTTAATTTAGTCCAAAGCAACTAGTACTTGATCAAACTATCAGTCTATTATCAATCAATTTGTTTCAAAACTTTAAAGTGTAAAAGATAATTTGGTACCTAACATTGTGGACTAAATTGATTGATTTGATAATATGATGGACCAAACCAACCGATGATGTTAACTTTAGGCATTAAATTAATTTAAATTTATCAAGATCAGACACTAAATTTACCATTTTGTAATATTAGGATTTAGGAATCAAACTAACTGGGTGGCTAAATTTATATTATAGTCTAGAAATAGCCTAAGTTGAGGGAAGATAAAAGCATTTAGAGTAGCATTTCAATTTAAATGGGGGTAAGTGAGAATCTGTTCTGTTTACCTGTAAGGAACCTGCAATGCATATCTGAATCCAGATTTTTCATATAAAGATGCATAGGTTGCAAGGTCTTCCTCGGAGAACCAAGGAGGTAGGGGAATAGATGGGTCAAACAAGTCCATGATTTCTTGATCATCAGCTGCTATTGGAACCTCACTTTTAGAGAAGAGAGTGTAGATGTTCCTTATCACTGATTTCACAGGAAAGCGGCCAAAATCTGCTTCTGCCCTCCCAGGCTCCTGAATTGGAATTGGAATCAACCAATAATTACTACTAAAACATTCCAATGAATATAAAAAAGATTGGTCCTTATACCTGTACAATCTTTACTTGTATTTATATGTGTGTATGTGTAAGGACTAAGAACTATAATTGAGTTTAAAAGTGTATGTGTAGGAACTATAACATAAAGATTGTGCAGATATAGACAACAAATGAGTGATTAAACTATACAAAAACTGTAGTGCCAGATGGAATTTGTACCCGCCATCTAGTAACATAAAACCCTTCGGGAAGCAGAAGGTGGCTCTCCACAGCAGAGGGACCCGGAAGCATGAAAGGAATGCCTAAAGTTATGATACCAGCAACTCTTTCTGGGTGCACTGCAGTAGTAAGATGTCCTGGGATGGCACCAAAATCCTTTCCAACAAGGAAGGCCTGATATAAACAATCAAAATTGCATATGCAATTAGGGATGGATATGGGACTCAATCTTATTTGGTAAGGTATTTCCTTAATTATCAAAAGAATCATGGTCTGAGTACAAGTTTATTCATAAAATTTGCAAGTATGAATGCAGGTATAGAAATTATACTACCCAGCCTTACTCCTACATGCATAAAAATTAGATTATCTTTAAATATATACTTCAATTTAAGTTACATGCATGATGGAGCTACAATAGAGACAAGTGTTACTGTAACATTTTTTTTTATCGTCAAATATTAACTTTTAATTGTTAGTTTTTTTTAGTGGTAAAGTTGTATCTTAGTGACTTATTGGTCATAGATTCAAATTCAAAAATAGTCTTTTTGCATATACAAGGGTAATGTTGTGTACAATATCATTTTCCTTTATATGTGTATAGCGTGAAACATCCGAACAATGGGATATGTAGTTTTTTTTTTTTTTTCTAGCGGAGAAATCAAACTCATGATAGTTCTCACCCTCCCTTCTTCTTTTACCACCAAACCAATCTAATAACTCATTGTGTTACTGTAACATGTTACTAAAATTTATAGAATTGATCCATATAATATATATATATATATATATATATATATATATATATATATAATTCTGCATTATAGAAACCTATTAAAAGTTGACAAATTCATCATATATGAGACATGTGTACTGTAACATATCTAGCTCCTTCCTTACCTTGGAGATGTTCAAAGCATCCAAAAGGCCTACAATTTCATGAACCAGATCAAACATGGTTTCCTTTTCAGGCTCTGCTGGTTGCTGAGAGAGTCCATAGCCTCTGAAATCAAAGGCAATAGCCCTATAACCAGCGTTTGCCACAGCAATCATTTGGTGCCTCCATGTGTACCAGATCTCTGGGAATCCATGTAAGAATACCACTGCTTTGGAGCCTGCACAGACAAACACAAAGATCATTAATAAGAAGTAGATATATGCAAATGACTATAAAATAGTATATATTCCAATATATAGGGTGACTTCAAGGAATTACCACTTCCAATCTCTGCCACGTGCAGCTTCAGTCCCTTCACTTCCACCTCACTGTGCTGGATCTTCTCCATCATACAAGAAGAGTGAAAGAGTGAGGAAATGGGTGAAAACAAAAGGAACACAAGACTATCGAATATTCGAATATAAGGTCACATGATGTGATCGTGTGGTTGAGGAAATTTTGTAAGAGTTATTATTATTTTGCATTTACTTTCTCATTCATCTTATTTGTATCTCACTTTTTTTTTTATTACATCATCGTATATTTATTATTATTTTTTATCTATCTCTTCTCTTCTATCTTCCCTCAAAAGAAAAAAAAGATTTTTTGACAAGCAAAGCTAGTTGACATCTTTGAGAGAAAAAGAAAGAAAATAGAGACATCCAACCCAAATAGAGTGGAGTAGGAAAAGAGTAGAAAAAGAAAAGGTTGAAAAAATACTAAATATAATAAGTTGCGAATAAAAATAAAATGAAAATTAGATGATGAAGGTAAACGATTATAATTATTTGATTTATTTATACTATAAGTTAATTATTGACTTAATATTATAAGAAAAAAGTATTTTACTTTTTAATGGACCTTATTGATAAATTAGATAGATTACAATAATTAATTGAACATGAGATGAACTTATTCAGGATTATTTTAACTTAACCGTGATCTTAAATATAATATTTAGATTTATAATTATGTTAAACATTTAAAGAGAGAAATTTTATTATTCATAAAGTTTTGTGAAATTATTTATGACTCATGTTTCACCTTTTCTTTTTAATCTTTAATAACTATAGATTTAATATTATTGAATACTTTAAAATATTGTATATTTTGATCATCACTTTTTATTTGCATTTTGTAACTCATGTTAATAAGTCTTTTTTTGTGTACAATGGTAACAACAAGATTAGAAGAACTTGTGCAAGCTATCAAATTCCCTACCATTAATTAGGCTGGTCCATGTTGTACTAATAATTTTTTTCAAAATAAAACATTTTTTTAAAATTAATGTTCTTTGTGCTAGTTTGAATTTATTAATTGTTTTAAGAAAATAGCCCATTTTTAAGAAAATTGTTAAGAAAATTAATATTTTCATATTGAATTAATAATTATATATTTTAATTACAAAATATCATAACCTATTAGTTTCATTTATTTTGTCATGAATAACGGTGCCTATTTACTCTTTTTTATCATTAAACTCTTTCTTGATCATTTATCTCCTGTTAGGGGCATTTATTTTACGGATAATTTTTTTAATCATGAGAATATAACATGGAGATAAATGATTGAGAGTATTTTTATATTACTAGGAATATTTAAAACATGTGTTTGGTTCAGTTATTTTTTCTAAAAATATATATTATAATTTATAATCACTAAAACATTTTGATTACAAAAACTCTCGTTACATCCATCTTCCCCTCCCCATATGTTCTATGATTACAACAATAAAAAAATGGAATAAGAATTGCCTATTGAAAAAAAGTATGAGAAGAAAGAAAAATTTATTTATAAAATGTAGGAATGAAATTGACCATAAATCAAATTATGGATGCATTAATTGGGAGGAACAAAATTTGTAGGTTGGAGAAAATTTAAACATGTACCATGAAGAAACAATAAGAGAATAGTGACATAGTAATTAATAAGAAAATATATATGTATTTTTACTTATGAAAAAGTATTCTTTATCTTTATGAAAATATTTTTTTTTTGCGTCTCTTCTGTCAAAACTAACTATTAATATAACATAAAGGTTATGTCTTTTTTTGAAAATAAAACATCCACAAGATTAATTTTTTTTGTTACCTTATAACAAACGTAAAATAATTTTTTCCAGTCCCATATATTCTCATGAATAACTAATTATTTCGTGAAAAAAAAGCACCCTTAATTAGAATTCAAAACTTTTTTTTGGCATTAAGTAGTTTCTTTTACGGGAAACATTAAGAATTGTTTTTTGAAAGGGAAACATTAAGAAGTTAAAATCTAAAACTTTCATACACGTATTTATGCACCTAAAAAATCAAGTCAATTAAAAACTATACGTCACATCAAGCGAGCTATATTCGGAGAAGAAATTGATCCTCGTCTTTTTTGCATAACTTTCCACGCAAGGACATGTAAAATTAGTGCCCAAAACGAAGTCGCTGAAATGCAAGGACATATAATTTATGCAAAGTATGGCAAAAATATTAATTAGTATACAACAACCTTAAGTATCTAATGTACTGTATTTGATAAAAATTCAGAGGACGGTCAACTAATTAGTGATGGCAATTGCTATGCATGGGTTGGATTCTATTTTATTCATCTATATAAGTTATATTGGATAAAATTAATTGAAAAATTAGTTGTAAGTTGAAAAATTGATTGATATTTAGAGGTTGAAAGTTGAAAAATTAATTTACTAAAATATAAATATTTAATAAAATTAATTGTTGAAGTTAATAATAAAATCAAGATTTATTTAAAAATATAATAAAAACTGAATAAATATATTAAAGATAAAAATAAAAGTAAATAAAAAATTAAAAATTAGAAATTAAAGTTTAAAAAAATACTAGAAACTATTAAAAAAATTTACTTGCCAAATAATCAAATAAACTTTTCAGTAAAAAAAATGCATTGCAGAACATAAATAACTAGACCTAGACACATATTTTTGAGTCAGTAATAGTTGTTCTCTTAAAAAAAAGTGGGTAATAGTTTTAATAGTTTTTATTTTAAAACATTAGGTTTTTTTTGGGAATGAAACAGTAGTTTTAATATTTGTACTTTTACTTGTTGGGCAGGTACCTAAGTGTTAATGTATGCATTCGTTAATCGCAATTTAATTAATTAACTATAAAAACTAATAAATAAAAACAAGTATTATAAATATAACTATAATTCATTTAAAAAACTTTTAATATAATAAAGTATAAAACATTGCAAAATATTTATAAAACATTATAACCATGACCAGAACTTTTCGCAATAAGAAAATTTATAAACTTCCAAGTTAATTATAAGTCTAATGCAGTAATAATGCACAATATTCATGTGGCAGTATATAAAGTTCGTTATTATGTTGATTCAGTCATAATTTTATATATCTTATACACTCACACAAACACGAAGTAAACTTGGGTGGAAAAAAAAGAAAACAAAGGCAAAAGTGTATTGTATTTTCATATATTTTTATTAATATATTATATTGTTATAATTTATAATTAAAATAAAATATTTTAAGATTATATATATACTTGTTAGATAATATTTAGAGTAAGCTTATAGACTTATTCAAAGAATTTATTAGAAGCTTTTAGGCCAATCCAACTTCTATTCTTTTATGGGTAAAGAAAAAATAATAATTGAATTTTAAAACTTATTATTTTCAAAAGTCAAATCAATATTTTAAAAAGATATAATTGAACCTTTAAAAAATTATTATATCAAGTAATTAAGTCGAACATTTTTAAACCTGTCACAGTATTTGAATAACATTTATACACGTAATATTTAATTTAACTTTTCTCATTTTCATCATATTGTATTTATTCTCTGTGTATCGAAACATCTTGTGACTGTTGTAAATTTCTTATACTTAGAAATCGATTTTTTTAGATAAAAAAGAAACATTTCCTGACACTGTTGAAGTGGCATGCATTGAGGTGGCGTCTTCAATCTGCAACTATTTATATAGCACGGTGAATGTGGATAGCGTGGAGGTTGAGATAGATTCACATAATTAATGTGGTTTATTCCTGCTTTAATAAGATTGGTGATTCCCTAAAGTTTGAGATCATCGTTACGTAACAACTATCTGATACTATCTAGTATAGTTTCTGACTGAATACACTCATTTGTTAGCTTCTTTTAGTAAGCTCATCTCCAATGCAGTATCTTAGGAGAGTTTCTTAGTTGACTTGGCATCCTTTTAAGTTAAGTTAAGTTTCTTATATAAGAAACTGTATCTTAAAAGAGGACTCACCAAAACTCAATAAGAAACCCATATAAGCTCCTAGTATTGGAGGTGCCCTAAAGTTTCTTCTGATAATTTCTTGCTAGAATTAGCTAAATGCCATGCCACAACTCTTGATTATATGTCCCTTTTGTTTAATCACACTTTAATGGTTATTTCAACGCATTTGCAACAATTTTTTTTATGAAATTTGTTACTTATTTAAGCGAACATCGATCAAACACACTATTACGCATAGGACTTACTAGCTGTGGTTTTGTCCAATTGCAGAGAATTAGAACTATCCTCAATTACTAAACCATAAGTAATAGTGTGTTACCCACAGTTTGAAACAACCCCATTATTTTATCTTGATAAAGATCATGTGTATATTAATTAATTTTATTGTTAATAGTAATTATTTAGTTTATTGTTTTCCATATATTTATTCTTCTAATTTAGATATTAATATCATTTCAAGTAAAGATAATCTGTATCACCATTTGCTGTAAATATTACACACATATCGTAGATTCTATATTCTTCTTCCATGATATATGAACATATTTTATGTAAAATTTTCTTTTTTAGATATTATCTACTGTTAAGATTTAAAAATTAATAAGCTTTTGAATATATTTTAATGTTTATATGACAAAAACGTTTAACTTTATGTGGGTATGCACCTTAGAAACTTCAGTTACAATGGACACTATATTACTTTTTTTTTTCTCCTTTCATATTTTAATAGATTCGGTATGTCCAATAGGACCACAAATCCGCTCTCTCACCATGATGGGATAATTTTTAAAAAAATTATTCTTATATTTTCATATCACAACTACCATTATAGGTAAGAGGATATTCATGTTCATCACGGGAACCTTTCAATAAAAAAGAAAGTTTCATCTGTACCTGTAAAAAAGTCTCTAGTCTCTGGAGTAGATATAGTGATATACAATAGAACTAACATCTCCATAAGTTTTGGATCTGTAAGTTCATTTGTACATTCTGGAAGTTCATTTAACAAATATACAAATAGGAGTTAGCAGCAGTAACAAACCAAGTTCTGCAGTTCTGCCTGTAAATCAACCTCTGAATTTACAACGAGTTCTTATTGGATAGTTTTTACTGAATAATTCGATTGTGACTTTTAAACTGTGCTTACAAGATGAAGAGATCCAACTCAGTTGGTTGAGTAAGGTGTATAAATTATTATAAACTTCTCAATACATGTCTTCAATTCCTACGGATTAAAAAAAATTGTACCTACAAGACGAAGCCATACTAAATACTACTTATTCACTGAAGTTATTTGATAAAAGAAAAACGAGAGCTTGGTGCCAATCACATCATAAAACTGAAACTTAAATATATGCTTTGATATCTCCAGATGATCACAATTCAAATCCCGGAATTCAATAGAATATAATCTATTAAAGAATTTTCATCTTAATTACATACGTTCCTCATGAACACATTGTAATAATGGCACTATAATCTGTCTCAGGACATCCCAAAGGACCATATGGAGACATGATCATCTCCACCAAAAATCTCCCTCCATATACAATGCTATAATTGACTTTAATGTAGATAAAAAAATATAAGAATAATTGTTCAACTAGGAAAAGTTTAGAGTGCATTTTATCTTCATGTTTCCTTGTGTCCCCAACTCACATATCTCAAATTTTCTGGTGCCGAAGATATGGATCATATATCCATGCCAGGAATATCCTCCACCGAATCACAAGTCGCATGCATAGAGCCTTAGACATAACAAGTGAAAGATGTGTAACCATGGAACAACAAATCCATAAGAGTCACATAAAGGCAGGGGCTAATTAATCAATTAATTTGTTAAACCAGTTTGGTTCTGCACAAGTTGTTCAACATCTCCTAGCTCCGTTTCTTTCCCTTGAATCTCATACTCATTCTGAAACATCATCTCTATCTGCTCCAATGACTTCCCTTTGGTTTCAGGAACTAGTGTGACGACAAAGGCAATGGCAAGAGCCGAAATTGCAGCAAACACAAAGAATGTTCCAGCAACACTAATTGCCTCAGACACAGAAAGAAAAGACATGGCCACAAGGCCACTGCAGACCCTATTAGCCACAGCTCCAAGTGCAGATGCTTGAGCACGCACGCGCAAAGGGAAGATTTCAGATGTCAAAACCCAGCACACAGGGCCTAATCCAACTGAGAAGAATGCTACATTCCCGCAAACAAACAGAACAGACAATGCAATCGCAAATGACCCTTTTCCAAGCAAAGCAAGAGTAGCCCCCATACAGAACAAGCAAACTGTCATCCCAATTGTGCTTATCATGAGAAGGGGCTTCCTACCTAGTTTATCAATGAGAATGATTGCTACCAAAATAAAAATAGTCTTTGATATGCCTACAGCAACAGTAGCAGCTAGAAGTTTTGAATTGTCCTCAATACCAGCTGCTTGGAAAATTTCAGGACTGTAATACACAGTTGCATCGATTCCTGAGATCTGTTGGAAACACTGAATTCCAAGTCCAGTGATCAGCATTCGGCGAAGAGGAGGAGGAGGAAATAGAAGCTCACGCCACACCGGTTTATCATCATACTTGTCAGAATTGGCAAATCCAGCAGCTTGCTGTATTTCTGCAAGCCTCTCCTCCACTTCTTTCTCCTCTTCATTTGTCTTCAACAGCACTGATCTTGCTTCGTCTATGCGATTCTGCATTACCAACCACCTTGGTGACTCGGGGATAACGAAAAGAGCAAAGCCAATGAACACTGAGGGCAAAATGCCCACTGCTAGCATTACTCTCCAACTTATGTGAGCTGAAAGGCCAGAAAATGCATAATTTGACACATACCCAAGCATAATTCCTACATTTATGAAAATCTCTGGGAAGGCAGTGAGAGAGCCTCTATTTAGATTTGGTGATATCTCAGCAATATATATAGGGGAAATCATAACTCCAAATCCTATTCCAATTCCAGCTAGAAATCTTCCAACCATTAGTACTGCATAGGAAGGAGCAAAAGTCATTGTGAGTCCACCCATTTGGAAGACAACTGCAGCCAAGGCCATTGTCCATTTTCTACCAATAATATCTGATGTTCTTCCACCACCAAGGCTACCGAATAGAGAAATAATGCTAAGAATACCAATCAAAAGCTCGACCTGAACCTCAGATATCTTCAGATCTTCTTTGATAAATATAACAGCTCCACTCATGACACCTACATCTGCAAAATCCACAGAACAAATCATGTCAACTTTGACTCATTCCAAAACATCCCCGTAATCAAAATTCAAGATCAAAACAATCTCCATACTAGAATCCCCATAATAGATAAGGAGTAAATAATCTATGTGCCGACAATGTTATTCAATCACCAATTATCATTTATGGTAAGTTTGTTGATTAATATAATAACTACATTAAAAGTTATACCAAGGATGATTTATTTCTAATTAGTTGATCGTATCATGCAATTTTTTTTATAGAAATTAAACTCATTGATGAATAAATATGCAGTTGACTTCTCTCAGACTGCCAGTCCTGAACCCAAAGTTTGGTAGATCTATTTCATAGATACTAGAAATGCAAAGATAAATCACATATGAAACAAAGTTGATCTAGATGAACCACAGAAATGAATGGATTATTGTTAAAACCACAGAAATGAACGGATTATTGTTAAAAACTATCACACCGACACAATCTAATTCTAAATAGAATATTCAATGGAAAAATGCAGCAACGAAATCAAAGAGAGGTAGCTGAAGACGGTTTCCACAAAACTGAATAAAAAATCAAGAGACTTTTCAAACATACCATAGCCAAGAAGGACATTGTTGAGAGAAGCAAAGATGGCACAGGCAATAACATATTTCCTGGTACTGCTCCTCCTCTTTTCCACTTGCTGTTGGTGCAAAAAAACATCATCGTTGTCCTCAGGAAACTCAGAGTTCATCCTCTTGTACTTGTTCTTTGCTCCCAAGGGGATTCCAGACAACCCCATTTCCCCATTCCCGTTTTCTTGGAACCCCATCTCCTTAATTCGGATTCCAATTGGACCCTTGTTTGCTCTTTGATGTTCTAACTTGAGAAAACTGTCTCAAGTTACTACCTTTGAGTTACAAGGGTGCGGTTTTTTTGTTTTCGTTTGGTTTGGTTGGACAATCATATGACATATCCAAGACTCACCAACACCAAAGTCATGACCCTTAGATTTGGCCTTCGGATCTGAAAATCTGAAAACTGAAACTAAAAAGAATGAAAGATTAACCTCCCGAAATTAAAGGGCGGGACTAGGCAACAAGAGGGTCCAACCCCTTTTTGTCACGCAAGTAAATTAAAAGCTCAAGCAACCCAAGTTTCAATCTTTCTTCAATATTTATTTCATTTTCATGCATCACAATTCACATGCCCCCACTTTATTAAGCTTAAATGGCGCTTTCAGCGCAACAAATATGCTTGTAACTTTCTAAAATATATCACTCCCTCATTCTAATTTTCGTCTTATAATATTTTACATGAAATAAGAAAATTAATAAATAGATAAAAAATAATAATTTTATAAAAGTAATTTTATTATTAATAATTTTTTTTGTTTTTTAACTCTTATTAATAGTATTATAAGAAATATAAATAAAAAATAATTAATATTACATTAAAAATTAAAATAATAATTATTTTGAAATAAATTATATATTTTTATACGATGATTAATATGGAATGAAGGGAATATTTTTATTATTATTTGAGAAAAATATATAAATTTGTTTTTATTATCTATACAAAACATTCTAATTATAAAAAGAGAAAATTATGTAAGGGGACAAGACAATTTTGAATTATTTCGTGATAATCGCCTGAATTTAGAAGCTGACGTGGAATCTATTCATTAGAAATAAGACATAGCTTTCAAAAGGAGAAAATATGATGTGAAAGATTGAGTAATTTATTCTGTATTATTATTACAATTTGTTGATTTAGTTGTGAAGGGACTTTCCTTAACCAAGCATACGCGTGGTTTTATGTAAACTGCTTTGAACAATTCTAACAAATTCAACAGAAAAAAAAATATCTATTTTTTCGAAGATAAGTTTCTCGGCTTCTTAATCTAGATGAATGATAGTTGACTTTTTGCTTTGAATATATAATTGTGATGATAATTTCTAAATTATGAGAGGTCAGGACTTATACAAGTTTTCTGGTCAATTTTCACGCCTAAAGAAATTATTTAAGTGGGCAATTAAGGTTCAAATTTAATGATCGAGACCACATTCTTAATTATTTGGCCAACTTCTTGTATTGCTTTAATCACTGTAAATTTTTGCAAATTCGTTTATTTGTAATGTCTATATTAATTTAAGATGGTTGGTGACTAATAGACATCTGAAAATATAACATTAGGCAATTAGCATATACAATGTCTACTGTAAAAAAAAAAACAACCATAAACAATGTCTTGTTGACTGTTGACTCTACTCGGCAACATAATTTACAACATATTTTGCAGGTTTTTAAAAGTATCATTTGGCAATATGTTAATATTATTAAAAATGTTAATTCTTCCCATGATAATTGTATTGTTAAATTCATTTAATAATATATCAAAATATGTTAATAAAGTAGTATAAGCAGTCAACAAGAAAATAAAGTAGTATAAATATTGAATAAAAAATTCATTTTTTAATTTATATATTTTTCTTTGTCAATCTATATAAAAATTAATACGATATTTTATTTCACCTATATTTTATTTATTAAATTTTATATAGAATGTGAGACTCAATTTCAAAAAGTAAGATATTATAAAAACTAAAGATATATAATTAAGATTTCAGGAATTCCTGTAAAAGAAATATTTCAGAAATTAAAACCGTACAGAAATTGGAACGCTAAAATTAAAAACGTTATTAATCTTTGGAAAAGAAATAAGCACATATACCCGGTTGTCGGCGAACTGTAATCTAATAGATTCTTGTTTTTTTTTTTTTTTTTTCTGGAATTTGTGATTCATCGCTTCAAAACAACAATGGGCACCGACAAAATTATTGTCCTCTAGCTGGGTCTTAAATTACTGCAAACTGCCAGCTAATATATTTAATTTTTAATAATGACGTAATAAACAGAAGTTAAAACCAAAGGTTGATCATAACGATCAAAATCCATGCATTGGACATGAATGATATTATTAAAATATATTATTTAATCAAACTTATAAAATCTAAAATACAATTAATTTTGCCTCTATATAATTAAATAAAAATTTGAATAATATCATGTAATTAAATATATAAAAAATTATGTTTCATTATTTGAGTTTAAATGTGTAACTGATGTGGTAACTCAGCTTAAGCTAAAGTTTGATGTTTCGGATTCTCAAAAGACAAAAACAGTATCTGGATAATGTAAAAATATATATATTTTACATATTATTAATTAATACTCCTTTAAAACATGCTACAATTTTTGTGTGCAATAAAATTAAACCTTTTAATAAAAATAGGCTCTCTAACATTTGAATCTAAAACTATTTTATGTATTGAAATTTAATTTATATTATGTCCAATTTGACTAATAAGTAGTTAATCTAAGATACGAACAAATTGAAGTTGGTACTCACATGACGTGACTTTGGATATAATTAAAGACATGAAGTATGGTCATATATATAAAATTACATACTCATAAAAAAAAATGTATGTAATTGCATGAGTTGTCTGCAGTAAAACCATGCCCCGTCATGTGGAGAAAGGGGAAGAATGAAAACAATATTAATAAGTGTCGCAGGCATACATTGATAAAATGTAAAATACTCAATAAAAAAATTATATCAAATTAATTTAATTAACAAATAATTACTTTAATGACCAACTATTATTAGTCCAAGTAATACTAAATTTTATTTTATTAAGTTTCAAGTTTCAAACTTGTTAATAAAAAAATTGTGATTAAAAATAATTCTACTAAATATAATCAATTAAATTTAGTAAACAGTAATAGATTCTCCAAATTAAAAATTAACATCATGCGTATAAAAATATATATTTATTATTTTTTCAGAAGTATAGATATTCAAAACTTTTAAAATTTATAAATAAAAAAAAATATTCTACTTAATAAAAGAATATTTTAGTATTGGTTTATAAACATTTTACTATATTTAATGTTAATAAAATAAACATTAATTAAAGAAATAAATAAAATTATCAATTTAATGAAAACATTTATCATAGATGTTATAACTTTGTAAGCAAAGCGAATTTAATATTCTTATAAATTAAAACTAATATCTTGATTTTAATAAATATCTATAGACTATAGATAAGTCATACTCGCACATTGATTGACTTTTCAAGGGACGTGAAAATCAATTATGACGAAGAACAATAGCTTAAACAATACTACATGTCTCCAACCTTAAACAATAGCTTACTTTAAAATTTAAGTTATGAATGACGGAATCATGCATTCATGCTCAAGCATTGCTGCTTCTCCCTCCTTTTATGCATCCCCATATTGGAACTGGATCACTTTGCAGTTGTGGATGGAGAACAATTCATAATCCAAGGTCAAAAACTTATATATATTTTTTACATAAAGAAAATATCACGGAGAGATAACATAATATTATATACTCAAGCCTTCCTCAGAGTCTCTTTGAACTTTAACCTAATTATGAACCTGAAGAGAATCAAGTAGCCCTCCTCTATTATACATGGTGTACCTTTTACAATCTCATACATGATGTATCTCCCTCTCGTTGGATCTTGTATGTCACATATCCATACTCATGTAGTGTTGTCAACTCCGTAGGAATACAAATGTGTTGTTTTGTGAGTCAAGCCTGTCACTTGGAATTGTTGTCACATCCCAACAATATTGGATACATCATACTTGATCAATATTAACCAATATCTTATGATATTCATAATATTTAAAATTATCAAAAGAAAAATATCATAATATTTAAAGAGCTTAAAAGAAAATTGAATATCATAGAGAAATATATAGTCAAAGAAAAATATTTTATAAAAAGCTCGTTTGAAAAAATTATAAATGAGTGCAAACAAAAAATAGAAAAAATTTAGAAATAAATAACTTAAATAAACTTAAAAATTATACTTTATCATAATCATAACCGTTAATTCTTTAATCAATAATCATCACTTTAAAATTTTCATTATAAATTGCCATTAATATTTTAGAGAAGCTAATTTGTACAAATACTGTTAGAAACTATTTAATTTTAATTAAAAAAAAAAAGAGACCCGAGCAAAGTTCTCATTTCAAAACAAACCTAGGGAATCGAAGGCTATAATACTCGAACTTTTACATGCACAGAATATTTGTTTAATGCGGAAGCCCTAATCAAATAAAAATTCAAGCACAGACATTTTATTATAATTTTTTCCTGGCTCTTAGTCGGGATTTTAGTTTTCATTTTCAACCATGGTGTTCGTGGAAAACCACGTCCTGATTTAAACTTAGTACCTAACTTACTTTACGACCAATTCGCTTTGATAACTTGGTCGGATTATTATTTTCTCCTTTGCACGCAACAGGGTTTTGGTATGACATTTTTATCGTGAGTGTTTATTCATTTGGGAAGTAAGAGTAAATTGATTAATGTTAAGAGAGATTTTCAAACTGAAAAAACCTGTGTACTCCTAAATGATGGTGAGTGTTTATTCATTTTTGGGAAGTAAAAGGTAAATTGATTAATATTGTGAGAGATTCTTAAAATGAAAAAAAAAATGATGTCCTCATAAATGGAGAGGCGGAATGACATTCAAATCATTAAAAATTTGACATTTATCAATTGATTTTAGACAAAAATGAAAAAAAATGATGTCCTCATAAATACTATAGATGTTATTTGGTATTATTCTTTAATTGAAGCTTCATTTTCGATAATGTATTTACATTTCTTTAGGTTTAATTATATTTTTAATCCTTTAAATTAGATTTTTTATATAGTTTTCTAAATAAAAAATTATGTTTTTTACTCTCTTAAATAGGAAAAATACTTTTTAAATCCCTCCGCCAAAATTTAAGAAACTAAAAAATATAAGATTTTGTTTGAAAGAAAAGCTAAGAATATTTTTAAATTTTAGGGACTAACAAATACATTTCTTTATTTGAGAGACTACAATAAACATATCTTTTAATTTAAAAGACTAAGAATATAATTAAGTCAATTTTTTATTATGCAAACTATGTATGTAAAAGTCAAATTCTAATTGGCTTTGATTTTATTGTAAAATTAATATTGATTTAATTTAACATTTTAAAATTTGGATTCTTTTCGAACTAATTAACCCTTCTCAATTACCATACATGATAATAGTAAATTTAATTCTATACAAATATAAGCAACACACCCGTTCAAGCTAAACCAAAAGCATTCAAAGCAAAATATGAAGTTTTGCCCATAAAACTGCAAAATGATACATAATAAAGATACAGTGCTATGATGTTCAGTTGCCACATAATGAGCATCTAGAAAGCCATAGACAGTCTTTTTAACGCACAAAATAGGAATCAATAGGTAATGTTCAGTGCGAGCAAGGTAAGATGGGTTAAAAGCAAGAAACTTTTAAAATGTTGTGTCCAGGCATACATGGCAATAGTATGATACAACTGATGAGGAATCGAGGGCTACACATTGGGATAATTTTAACCAATGAACCTTGAGCAAACCACACAAATAAATATGACATTACACTTTAACTCAAAATCTTAAGAATCAGGAACGAAAGAACACAATGTTTAATAGTTAGAACATGAGACTAGATTGAATGGAATGATCCAAAGTCCAAACACCTTGGCCTGATTGACATCTAATTGGGTGAGTTGTGATCAACCAATAAGCCACACACACTCACTCCGCTACATTGCAAAGGAAACACATAACTGCTTGAAAATGAATAATGGTATAGCTAAGTATTATAATGCAGAGGATCCTTTATATGTCAAATCCACATGCCAGAGAATTGTCAATATCTTTATCATAGCCAAAATTTTCTATTAACAAGCATAACTAGCCCAAATGGCAGAGCATGAAAAAAATTAGCAATTTAAGTATACAAAATAAGCTTAATAACTAATGGATTAAATAACATAATTCAACTTAGCCCAATAGAATCTGTTTAAAGGATGGGTAAGTGACGAAGTATATAAAACACTGAAGTTGTTGAGCGCGGCAAGTGTAAAACTTGGTTAAGTTCTATGTTTGATTTTCTGCAGCTGTATGATGTACAAATCTAAGCCCACAGCATATACTACATCTGCAAACTAGCACACAATGGTTGGCAATTAGTTATGTAACAGACTAATATGAATGCAATTATCTTTTGATAACCATGGTTTTAATATGACTATAAGTATAAATAATTTCTTGTGTCCATTCATTCTTTATCTCCTGTTTCCCCTGTTCCATTCCAATCCATTAAATGATATAAAAAATAATAATTTGAAAGAGTGGTTATTAGGATGGAAGAAGCTACACTTCTTCTACTCCTAAGAAAATATCATTAGAGACTAGATAAAAATTATAAAGAGATAAACAAGATAAATTTCAGATTTTATCATTGATACCTCAATAGATGTAAACCTTACATTATATAATAATCTAGTGGATGACAATCATACATGTGTCACCATCTACTATTTTAGGAATTTAAAATAAAATCAAATAACATCAAAGGATAATTCTAAGTTGCCTGCTCTATAAAAGTCATCAATTTGGATCTCTTAGGTCCATCCTATAGTAATTTTATTGCAAGAAACAGAGTACAAATGATTACAATATGTTGCCGGTGCAATAGTTCCTATCATTCTATATTTAGTGTCTTTGGATCGATAATGACTTAAACTTATCATGATTTTTAGAAACAAAAATAATTGTTTTTGTGGTCAACTCACCATGATTTTGCACACGCTATAATTTTCTAGCACCAAACCAAACACACTATTTGTCTTTTAGCAACTAATTTCTACCACTCTTCAGAATGAAAGTGACTATGTGAATCAAGTTACCCTTAAGGGTTATGAATTTGTGATCCTACAACTTCCCTATGCCTCCTCTCATGAACTCTCCAAATAGGAGGTGTATTCCCATCAATCAAGCAAAACTAAAGCCCTGAAAACATCCTTAACTTTATTTTTTGATAAATTAGATGTTCCATAAATGATAGGGAAAAAAAAAAAGAAATCATTAACTTACAAGGTCAGGCCCAAAATAACATGTGACTACAGTCGGGCCCAAAATCAGTGTAAAGGCATTAGTGAAAGTTTATAGAGTTTGCCACCATCTAAAGGCATGTTAGAGGGTAAGAGAGTACATCCCCTAACATTCTCCTCCTTTCAAACAGAGGGCAGAAGTTAGTGTCATGCATTCATCATCTCATCCATCTCATCTTCATTAGCATTTAACAAAGGTTAGTATGTATTGATCATTATTCAAAACTCAATTACACATCTTAGTTTGCATCATTCAATTTGCACCTAGATCATAGTGCTTTTGGATCCCTCCCCTACACCCCGCAACTAGCTCCATCCATGATTTCTTTCCAACTTATCTGCCACGTCATAAATATCTTAGCATACTAGGGTCCATAATTTTTATTTACATGGTCCATTCTGGGAGGAAGTAGATGATGATAGAGTGTCTGCTATGAGAAGTTACGTACTAATACTATAATGTGTTTCCCTAGTCTAGAGACTAGAGTGAAAGTTGAGGCTATTCCTTCTTTAGGCAAGTGAAATTTATGTAATAATGCTATTAGCCTGTTACTATGGAAATCAGAAATCTGCTTACAAAATATGCAACATAATCATGAGAACAAGTTCCCATTTATATCATGCTACACTACAATCCATTCAGGCATTCACCCAGATGCCATCTTGACAATGAAGGTCACACAACACAACAACCTCATTACATCTAATAAGACTGCATCCAAAATTACAACAGACTTGAGGAGAAAGAGTTGTTTTATTTTTCCTCCCCTGAAACTTCCTATTACAATTCCTTTATATCATTCTTTGAAGCACACTGCACACATGCTTATAAAACAACTCCAGACAATTAGGCATTCTGATAGGCACAAAGAGAGCTCTATATTACACTACTACTAAATTCTATAACTAAAAGAGATAAACATAAAATTTATATTTCTTTATTGATGATTCTAATAGAGTACAAACCCAACATTATATAATAATCCTAATATATGATAACCATACACTTATCATCATCTAGTATTTTAGAAAATATAAAATTAAATAATATGAAAAGATAATATCTAAGCCTCTAGTATTTTAAACTACTTAAGGACCTCACTAGGTCCATCCTATCACATTCTTTTATCAATTATAAAAATTTAATGCACTATTAACATGACTTACTAGCTTACTGACACCTGTCACTAATGCACATGTGACATGTTAGTCATTTTGTTGTGTGACTTGTGACATTTTAGTCATAAAAAGAGTGCTATGTTTATTGACACATTTATTTTAAAATACAATTTCTTATTAGCTAAAATTTGTTAAAAACTACCCTCTCCAATCTCAAATATATAAAATATCATATATATTAACTTTGATAAAAGGTAATTTAAGAAAAAATATAAGTTTTTAATTAAAATGAATACAATTAAATGATATTAACTAGTTGGTATAAATATGTTTTTTTTTTCTTATATTGAAAGAAATATACAATTATGAATAAAAAGTATTAAATAAGGACTGAGACCTAATAATTTTGTAATTTATAACTAATTCCAAGTAATAATAAGAAGTACGTTAAAAAAAAAGTGTATTAGCATATTTTTCTTCTCAATCCTTTTCACCTCACTTTTGCTTCTAGAAAGGGAGTCATCCATTCTGGACTTATTAGCAGCTTCTCCATCATTGGACCCCTCGCTCGCAGGCTGCAGCCTGCTCCTAAACTTTCGATCCAAATTTCTGAAGTTTATAGAATTTAAAATTTTCACATATGTCAGCATTTTTTTTATCTGGTTGAATTTAACATGATATCATAAAAAAAAATTATAACACTTAGTAGATCCTACTCAATCAATTAATTATATCTCTGATTATTTGTCTGTCAAATTATAAAAAGAATATTAATAGTAAATATGAAAAGTTAGTTGATTGCATTTTATTTTTTTTGTACAGAGTAGTTGATTGCATTTGCAAATAAAGTATCGATTACATCATATTACCAATCGTTTTATCATATTTTAAATTAAAGAATGTTTATAGTTATTTTACCAAACTAATTAAGTACATCTAGAATTACATCATTTTACCCACTTTAGCCGAACAATATATATAATAAACGGTCAATTTTTATCCTCAAAATTGTTTTTTATTTTAAATTTCTAAGCTGACCTTGGGTGCGTACTCTTCTGCTCTATCTTAATAAAACATCGGACAATATTTAAAAACAAACCAGTTAAAATATGTGCTTCTATTTAGGATTCATCGAAACAAATTAAAAACTATTGAATAACAACTTGAAGACATAACTCACAGAAAGATGGAAATAACAAGTCATAAGAGATCCACCCCAAATCTAATATAATAGGAAGAAATAGCAAGATGGAAAAGTCCAAAGAAATTGGCAGCCAAGAAAATTTTGTTTACTTCTAACATTTGTATTTTATATATACGGAAGATTTGAAGACAGCCACATAATGACATTAAGGTAGGGTTTGGTTCAAAGTAGGTCTGGGCTTTTAAAAGGAAACTAAAAATATAATTGAGTTTTGTCATTAATATCTTAGATGTTTCTTTTTTATTTTATTTTTAACGATTAATAAATACATAAATGAAATCAATGTCGGGTTTGGTTCAAAATAGGTTATGATTTTTAAAAAGATAATTTTAGTATATAGTGTTTCGTTATTCAATAGTATTTGAACTCCTGAAAATGTACGAAATAAATTATATATATATATATATATATATATATATATATATATATATGACCATTTCATTTTAGAAACTAAAATTATTTTATTATGTTATTTCAATGAATCAAGTTAAAATAATATTAAAGAATAATTTTTTAAAGAATAATATTTTTAGAACTTAAAATAAGATAAGTTTTAGTTTTAAATTTGAAGACAATGCACTAATAATAATAATAATTTAAAATTTTAAAAATCTTAAACAATCAATTTTATTCTCTAAAATTGTTTGTAACGACCACTATGTAATAGTGAAAAAGAAAAAGAAAATATAAAAATGAATTGACAGGGAGGAAGGAGAGAGAGTTTGACTCTCCAAAATGAATGCTTAAATATAGAAGTAGATATACTAAAGTGTTTTCATTCTTTTAAGGGGAACAGGTAGCTAGTACAAATGAAATCAATCAGCATTGCAAATTATATATGTGTATCAGAACTACATAGAGATTGAAACAAACACAGTTTACTAAAAGTAACTAAATTTTAGTTTTTTTTTTTTTAGTTAAAGACAATCAACAGTTATAAATTTTCTTTCTTTAAAATATTATTACATAATTTAGTTACTTGGCAGATAAAGGTCCTCATTTAATTTATTTCATCCAACCTTGTCATATTATTAACACAAGGAAAAGGCCTATAAAAGGGGATCTATCACCACATACTAAATAATTCTAACCACCTCATAACTCTTATTCATACAAACTTAAGCATTAATTAGATCCTTATTGATGGCTTCTCCCCAAGGAAATATTGATGTTTTTAAAAAATACTAATAATATAAAAAGATACAGTAACAAACATATGCAACAGTTTCGTTACTATCATTTTTATTCTTGCTAGGATTAAAAGCAATTATAATGTGTATAGCTAGCGATTTTGTCTAACCTAACTATAACTTATTCAATTAAAAATTCAATAAATACAGTTATCTCACTAATTTATAATTTTTTTTATGCTATCAAAAATAAAAGTTAGACTTATAATATATTATTATTTAAACTAGAATAATGAGTAACTATATAAGTAAATTTGATATCATATTTTAATTTAAAATCTTAAAATTTAAATTTATGAATTTTTTTCTCATTTATATGATATTTAACTTTTTCATTTTATTCAATGTGAGATTCCATCTCACACTTATACTCTAACGCACTTTTAATTTAAGAAAATTAAACTATCATCCTAGCCTTATAATAGAGTAATGATATATGGAAACATGTATAATATACATGTAATTACACTTTTAATTTTTTTATCTTATTATATCATTTATTAAATTTATAGTTTTTTATCTTTCTTTCTCTAAATATAGATTAATTTTGAGTGGTCACATAAGTGGATTTTGTTTACAATATTCATCCCACTCTAAAACACAATCACAGCTCCTTCTAAAATACCTACCTCTACCTCTACCACCACCGTCCTATTGAACAGAGAGAATTAGAGAAATATCATCAATCTGTGGCAATGCGTTGACCAAAGGCATTGAAACCCCAAATTTCTTTCTTGTTAGATTCTTGTCAGCACAAAGTAGGTAGGATGCACTCCATCTAGCTAATCCTTGCCTGCACGAGGTCCTATTTCAGTTTTTATACTGCATATTATTAATTTTTAATAAAAATATTTAGCCTTTAGAGAAAATAATAAAAAATTAAAATGACCTAATATATAAATACTGAGATTAAGTTAATAGTGACAAATTTAAATAATTAGTACGAAGTCATATGCTCCACAATTTTATCACCTCCATTTATAAATAAAATAAAAAAATAAAATCTATATATAATCACACACACACACACATATATATATATATATATATATATCATTTTTTATTTATCAATTAATTTAGTAAATAATTCTTTAAAACGATTCTAGTTTAAAAAATAGTTTAACAACTTTCAACTTTTAATTAGCAACTAAGTTAAAATAATTTCTTTTACCATTTCACCTATCTTTTTTTATTTTTTCACTACTTATTGAGTTATTTCTAATAAATTTTATAGTATGTTTTGGCAATTTTTTATAGCACTTTCTGATTGTATTTATGAATCTTCTATCACAAACATTGTAGAAGTGACGAAGTGACAAAGTGACCTTATTGCCATAATCTCTTATGATTTAGTCCTTGTTGCTTTAAGTCATCCCTCCCTTTCACTCCAAATTTATCCAAGTTTTCTTCTATGTTTCAGGAAAAGAGGTTATTATTCCTGTGTTTGTGGTGTGTGATACTTATGTCACGCCTAAGTTACTTGATGGTGCCTAAGTGTGGATGCCTGAATTAAACCATACGTTGATGCTAAGCGAGCTTGGTGCCTAAGCAAGTTCATTGCTTGTATGGCGATGCCTAGTCAGTGTGGTGCCTAAGTGGTGTGGTGAGGGATGATGACTAGGTGGCAAAATATGAAGTTGGTTCCCTGTGTAGTGCCTGCTGTAAGATGATGCCTAATATCAGAATCTTGATGAGTGATGCAAGTAACACCCATTTGATATGGCCACACATCATACAACTCAAAGAATAGACGAGGAGTTTCATAGAAAAGACTCATATTGACTAAAGATGATAAAAGATACAATTATACCATGTAAGTACTCTATTTATAGAGCTTATTCAATTCCTAACACCTTACACCTAATAATAAGTCAGTTTGGTGCCTAATTAAGTCGTATGTTGCTGCCTAAGTGTGGTGCCTAAGTCATATGTTGCTGCCTATGTGTGGTGTCTAAGTAATGTCTAAGTCTGCCTACATGATGCTTAAGTGATGTCTAGGTGTGGAAATATGTCAAGTGAAATTAGTCTTTGATAGGTTTGAGTCTGATCCGCATCACTATCACTAAGCTTAAGTTTGGCTTGTTACCTGTTAAAAATAATTTATTAAGGCTTGAGTCTGGCCTGCATAAAGGTCTGGCCTAACCTGAAAGCCTGATTAAATAAAAACAAATAATTAAAGTAAGAAATAACATAATAGATATGTTTCTCTTATAAATTATAAATTATCAAATATGATCTTATAACTTGTAGTTTAGATAGGTCCACTATTTAGATTTAGTGAACTTTTTTTAAAACCCACAGCATGACCTTTTTAATTAAAAAGATTTTTTAAAAAACTAAAATTTGACATTTTTAATAAACAGACCAAATCAAACTAGGTCTTAACATGGTTAGACCATAGGCCCCTGATAGATTATCTGACTTTCTGACTTATTTTCATCCCTAGTGATGTCCAAGTAATACCTTAGTGTGATGTCCAAATGGTACCTACATGATGCTCTAGTGATGCCTTATAGATATTATTATTGGTGCCTACATGATGCTTTAGAAAATATCAATTTTTATTTTATCAATATTTTTATTTATGGATGACTATATGGAGGCAAATCCAAACTATAATAGTATTAGGGGGTGTTCATAGAAAGAGTTGGGATTTTTATTCTAATGTGACTCAAACTTTTGATAGGATAATTTACTTGAATTTAATTTGGCTTCATTAAGTCCCAACAATATATGAATTTATTTTTATTAACTTGATTTGTTAACATTGATTATCAATCTTGATATTGTGTATAATAAATTATAGAGTTAAAGAAACATAAAACTACAATTACAATATATTTTACAATACATATTTTTAAGATAAATAATACTAATATAATATCTATTAAATTAAAAAGTATTACAAATATATCTAGTCTCAAATTAAATTAATTATAAATTTGAAAATCTCAACCAATGAAGATTAAGTGCTGATAGGTGAGGACCTAGCAGTATGTCAATTATACCTTTAAATTATTCCAGAACAACAAAAAGCTAACATAAGCAAAGTATATGGTCATTTCAATGAAATGCAACTGCAATTTTGCAAATTTCTTGATACGTTGATTTCCTTAAAATAGAATAAAATATACACGTAACTTCCTCTTTTAGATGGTAATTTTTTTGGGGGGGAAACTATACAAGTAACAACACACTTTATCGATCAGATAGACAGATACTAGTGGAAAAACAAGTATTTCGTGCATGTCCGTACATATTTCTTTTTTATATTATTTCTCTTATTATATTTTAGAATATAGACATGTAATAAAAAAAATATACACAAATCTGAAGAAATACGAGACATTAAACAATACTTAGAAAATAAGATTAAATTAAACTAGATAACAGGTGGTTTATAGCAGCTAAAAGGTAGTTCATAATAATTAAAGGGTAAATAAATCTAAAAAAAGTAGAAATCAAACATTTTTTTTTATACTGAAGTAGAAATCAAACATGAGTATCGTTTTTATTGTTTGCATGTATAGATTTTTACAAGCAACGACGACAACAACACACAATGCATTATTATTTTTATATACTCCAAAGAAGAAACATCAAAAAATCTTGGCGGTAAAGTCGGTCTAACTTTACATCAGTCCAAACTGGACAATGTGCATAACAAACTACAAACGGAATAATAATATACAACCGTCCTTCGAGCTGAAAAAGGAAGCTCATAACAGAACATTATCATTATGACCATTAAAAAGGAAAATCACAAAAAACGTTTCCTTCTTGGTCATGCTAAACTACTGCATAATAAATTAAAAACAACAAGTAGTACAAAAAAGAGCAAAGAGAATAATAGTACTATTAAAATAAATTACCCAATAAAAACAGAAAACTAACTATTATCACTAGGAACAAATTAAGGGAAGGCCCACCAAGTATGAGCCAGATGCCGAAAGGCTTGTTAAAATATGTAGCCTTATTGCAGCAGAATTTTTCAGGAAATGAAAATTTATTATATGCTTCAAACATCCATGATATGCAGGTTGTTGTTGTTGTTGAAATCATCTGCAACCAGTGAGAACAAAATACAATTGGTGGGGGTGGGGTTATCACTTTTGTCCTGATATGTGAACGTGTGGAAGCTTCAGTAACGGACCAAGATAGTTATCAATTCAGGAGAAGAAGAAAGAAAACTAAGAGGAATCTCTCAACAGTTTGAATTTTTGCATAGGCTCAATACAAAAATGAGTGCAGACTAGACTGAATCTTTTTTGGGTGAACTCAAAAAATATTCTTCTGCCGAGAATTAAGGACTAATCCATCAGATTCTCAAATTTGTATGAAGCAAAGAGATGATGTATAGTCCAAAAAGTGTTTTTGTTTATCCAACGTGGGACTTCATAATTCTCTTACACTAACCAAGTGAAAAACTAATAGAAAAGATGCTAATTTTAGAAATGATTTTAATCCTAGCCATTCAGAAGAAGGGCCTCATGGGACAAGAGGGAGAGGAAGAAGAACCTGGTTCTGTGCTGTTATCTTCTTGTTGTGTCTGAGAAGAAGCACCAGCATCATCATGAAACTCTTGCTGATTTGGATTCACAAAGGGAAGTTGTGAATGCAAAAGAAGATTATTGTTGGGGTCCAAATCATCCCACACAGGACTTCCAGGACCCCAACCTGCAGGAATTGCATTGAACCATTCACCCCAAACCAATTCCTGAGGCTGTGAAATTCCTTCTCCAGTTTCAGCATTCTCTTCTGCTATTGTCTCTGTTGGTGGTATGTCCTCACTCTTAGTGTTAAGCTCTTCTGGTATTGGTTCAGGTTGCTTTGTGTTTTGACTTGATGTTGATGTTGAGCCTTCATTAGAAGAAGAAGCAGGAGCAGCAGTTGTGGATTGTTCTGCTTTATCTTTGTTGAGAAAGAGTTCAGGGAAATTGAGCTTAGCATTTTCCCCTCTAAGCTTAAAGGCTTCGCGATCATAAGCCATAGCAGCATCTTCAGCAGTGTCAAAGGTTCCAAGCCAAAGGCGAGTTCGATTGCGAGGGAGACGAATCTCGGCTACCCATTTGCCCCAATGGCGCTGCCTCACTCCTCTATAGAGCTTGGTAGCATTCAGAGGCTGTGCTTGTGGCCTTAATATTTGTCTCCCTTCAGTCCTATTCATCATCATCATCATCCTCCCTCTTGGACTCAAATTTATTGCATCACTCCAATAATGAAGAAGCTGTTGATGATGTTGTTGAAGGTGATGTTGGTGTTGGTGTGGCATGGTAGATTCTGGGGCTAGGAATGGTGGATACCCCATGTTCTGTTGGGACCCAAAAGATATCATTTGTTGAGTTGGATGAAGATTTGGACGAAAAAGAGGCAAGTTTGTGGTTCCAAAAGGGTGTGGGAATGGCATTGGATGTTGAGAGCCTTCAAAAGCAAAAGGAAACACTATTCTTGATGAAGGAGGCTGAAGAGACAGCGTAGAGGATGGTGGTTGTTGTTGTTGATTCAGGTTTTCGCGTTCGGGGCTTCGGATTTTCTTGAGAGGCCTGTGTGACATGGAAGCATCATCAAAAACTGGCTTCCCTGAGTTCAAATCAGGATCCTTTCCCTTATCTTTCTCCCAATCTTGGCCTTCACTTTCACCAATCACCTTGTGATGATGAGCCTCTTCAACACCCTCCTTGGTAGACTTTTCCCTATTGTTAGCCATGACCACCACCACCAATACCAAAAACAACAGCAAACCCTTCTTCCACTCACTATCTCAAAAGCCAAATTGAGATAGATAGTTTCGATACAAACTATAAGAATTTTTCACGAGAAACAATCATGCACTAAACAAGCAAGATCATTTTGAGTAAGAGTTTTTGTCGTCTGTGTACACGACGTAACTGTATATTTAAGACTCAAATTAAAGATTACTGATTAAATCAGAATAAATTTTACCGATTGATCTTGAAATAGGCAGTTGAAAAGGAGGGAAAAAACAGAATTTTGGAGTGTGGATTGTGATTAATTTCAAAGCTGATCCGATCAGAATAAAAAACAGAATCAGATGGAAAAAGTTGTAATTTTGGAACGACCCATCTCAAAATCTGTTGTGTATAACCAAGGGAGAAGGTGGTATATGCCTATGTGAAGGTTTAAGGTGGGTTTTTGTGGGTGTCAACGTGTGAGTTCAGAGACTCACAAGTGGTGAAACTTGAAAGCAGGGGAGATTTTGATTTTGCTAGCAAAAGGGTGGGCGAGTGGAGGGGTTTATATGAGAAAGAGCAGAAAGGTGTTGAAATCAAACTTTTTCAAGTTAATGCAGCATTAGTTGGAACAAGTCTCGTCACTGGTTGGCTAGCGTGGGACCCACGCGCTCCGTCTTTTGCTTGAACATCATTTTTTTTGCTCTCAATTGGGTTGAGTCACATGTATGGTTACGTTTCGCTCAATCACACACTCTGTCCCTTTCGCTTTGGGAATGTATATCTTTTTTCCCTCTTATTAGCCTTTCCAACTGTTGCAAATTAAGCAGGGGTTGGAGGGAAAGAAACAGTTATAAATTGTTTGTGTGACTGAGATGAGACTGCACTTAATAATTATAGTTCAGTTGATAACATACTAGAATGAAATATCTAAGTTTGATCTCCACAAATTTAATTAATCCTCGGACCAAAAATTAATTTTATAACTGATTCTTTATATTGAAGTTTATGTGAATATCATAAAATCTCACCAAAGAATAAATACTCTAATTAAATTGGTTAAACCCAAGAAAAAAGGGAGGTGGTGCGGCAAACAGGGATTTCTTTTTTCTTCTATCGACTCCTCCAATCCAATGGCACTCCTCATAGAGTGTGAGCTCCACTCTCTGGTATTGTATTTGTGTATATGCACTGTTGCAATCAATTTTCTAGCTTGAAGCATAAGTATGAGTCGAGATTACATTAGTTGAAAATGAATTTAATGAACATAATATAATAAAATAAATTTCTATTCAGTTACTTATTCTTATAATCTATTTATTGATTGATTCATTGGTGCATTTCTTCTTTTTGGATTCTGCCAACTTCTAATAGATATATGTTCAGTCAAGAAATACTATCAACTTCAAAATAAAAATCGACTATACTTAGTTCATCAAGTGTGTTCTGCCTCTTCCTAGCATGTCCAAATGTTAATATTTGACTAAGGTGAATATAGTTATTGTTTACCTAAGAGCTTAAGAAATTACAATATCTAAGTTGATTCTTTTTTTCTAGTCAATAATTTATTGGTTTGACTATTAGCAAATTGAAGTGATAATTAGTAAGTTTTTGGTGTCAAGCAAATATGTTACAAGTGCAAAATATCGTGTGCAAAATATTTTGTGCACATATGGTCATTGGTGGTTCTTTTATTGGTTGCTTCTTTGCCTTGGTTATATTTATATGCTACCATGGTAATATTGTGTAACCATGTGCTCAGAGGGTCTGCTGCTTTGTAAATGACTTTTGTACTAATGGTGCCTATACATATATATATATATGAATATTTCATTTTGCTGATTTAAAAAAATATAAAATATTTACCAATTTTATAAATGATCAATTTTTATTAGAATATTTGACTTATTTTTTTTTATTAGATTCTTTTTTTCAATCATTTTTTTCTCTCTCTAAGGAGATTTAAGTCTAAGATATTGTTTAAGAATTTGAACCCAGTTACATTTATACCTATATAAAGTTGATCGTTAATTAACTTTATGCTAAAATTCACATAATAAAAACATAAAACAATCTTTTATTGTTTCAGAAATTCCACGCTTCAGGTGACATGAGATGGAAACCAAACGCATGTTTGTGGAACACGTTGTGGCTAGTTCTCTTTGCTAAAATCCTATTGACTCTTTTATATTTGAAGAGACTTCTGGATTAAGGAAAGCCATGTTAATGTGGCAGCTCGCTCGCTCGCACTTAACGAAAAATGAAGGAAAAACATACTAATATGATGATAACTCACTGTTCTAAAATAATTATAAAGGGTAAAATTACAGTAGCTATTTTTGGTGACAGATTGTAAACTACTAAACTTGTACCATACCCTTTCCTGAGGCAATGACTTGCTATGGTTGGTGGAAGTCGAGTGCTTAAGTGAGGTTGTTCATGGGGTCAGATACTAATAATGTACACTTGGTAGTGAATGTTTGTCTGTCTTTCAAAACTTGTTTGGCTATTTTTTGAAAATGATGGAATCGTGGGTTATTTAATTCTTTAATTAAAAAAACTCTTTTTATTCCTTAATTTTGTAATATATTGTTGAGATTTTGATTAAGAGTATTAAATTGTTCAAGTAACAAAATGATAATTAAATATTATTTTCACAGAAAATTGTGCGATAAATGGGAAATTTTTAATAACTTAATTAGACTATAGAAATTTGAAATTAATATTAATTAAATATAAATAACGATAGGCATAAAATTAAAGAAAGAAATAAAAATAGAAGTAAGGGAAAGAAATCTATATTTGAAGATTTTGTTGAGAGTAACTCAAATTAAATAAGATTTGCATCAAAATAAAGATTAAAGAGCAAAATGATTAAGTTTTGGAATTATCAAATACTTGGTGTACATGATAAACAGGTTTCAATTGATGAGAAGGATTACCAGGGTGTAACTTCATTGGACTTTCTAACATGCAGTCACCACAAATTACTATTCAAATAATTAAGTTTATATTATCATCAACCCACAAATTTGTTCAAGCATTAATCTCTTAAGTGAGAAAACCTAAGTTCATTAATTTCACTATCAATCCCTTGAATTAGTATAACCAAGGTACTTGCATTAAGGCAAATGGTTTTAACGATGATCAATCATCTTTACCCTATCCTTAGGCATAAAAACGACTGGTTGTCTTCTTCCGTTTGTATTTCAAAAGAATTTCTCAATTACAATTGAAATTATAAAATCATGCAAGAGGGTGATCAAGCCAAAAACAAGCATTGTGCATAGAAGAATAACAATAATAATACTTTATTAAATAGAAATAAGGTAGCAATTACATGAAAGTAAGACCAATTGTGTTAAACCTCAACGAAAGAGAGAAGTTAGCTACTTATAGTAATGGAGAAAGCCTTCCAAAATCGTCAAGAATATATTCGTCTCTTCCCCTCTCTTAAGCATTCAATCTTTCGAACCCTCTACTAGACAAAAAAAAAACCCTATTTAAAACTATGGGCTATATAGAGTTTAAGCCCAATGCAAAAAAAAAATAATATGTAATTCTCGCAGCAGAAGTTGCATAGGTGCACGATTCTACTGTGTTGGTGTATAATTCTCAACCACTTCAGATTTCAACATTGTGCAGGTGTACAGATTCCTTCATAATTTCTTGCACAAGTGTGCAAGGCTCCGAAACTCTCAAAAACTTCTTTTGCCTCCACAAAACCTCAAAAGCTCTAGAGTTTAAACCAAATGATCCTTGACGTCTCAAGATCACTCTTAGGACATTTCTTTTGCTTGATCCTTACTTCTATAAAGCTCCTACAAAACATAAGAAAACAAACCAAAATCAAGCATAAAAGACATAAACTAGTCAATCTTAATTAAACTTGATTTTTTATTCAAACTCTACTCAAATGGACATAAAAAAAATTCAAAGACATAAGAGATATCAATTAATTGTCCCATAATGACACCAATATATAAGAATTTATGACAATTATCACATATTCATGACTTTATATTTGTACCAAGAAAATATTGATAAATTTACCTATCAAGGGATCTAGTTCACTGCAAGCCAATGTGTTGATGTAAACTTGGTGAATAGTGATACTTGACTTTGATTTTTATGAATAAAACAATTATGAGTAACTTCATGTGAGTATTTTATGTTGATTCTTATTAAATCACATGAATTTTATGGGGTTTTTTTTACAAATGTTAATTTGTTAGAATAATAATTTTGTTGAAAGAAGATCAAATTTGTGACATCTCTTCTCTTTCTTTTTTCTTTAATCATCTAAATGCACCTTATATCTCTACATGAATTTTATGTTGATCATTGGTCACGCCGCATGTGTCTTGGTGCTCCTTCTCTCAAATATTCTCTCCCAACCACTCGATCCATATACACCACCTAATTAATGAAATTAGTTTTAACATATAGTTTCATTCATTTCCTTCTCTCTCTCCCCGTGTCTGTGTTTGCGATGCAATAGAAGGTAGAAAACATCCATATGTTTTGTTTGGCTGCTTTCCTGCTAAGTATCCATGCATATGACTCAAAGGGTCTTCAAGGTACGTAGACAGGGAGACAATGGCCCAAAGGCTGTGTCGGGAACAGCTTTTAGATCACCTTTCAATTGATACGCTTACTGATTTCCGGCATAGACAGTAACTGTTCAATTAGGGCATTTTGTTTTCCACTAAATTTATCGACCAATAAACTTCAACCAGCAACAAGTTTCATGTATATCGCTAGGATAATTTTTAATTTTTGGTAAAATAAAAAATATAAAAAAAAGGAAGGATCTAGTTATTTCTTTATTCAATAACTTTTTGTGCATATATCAAATTTTATCAATCCATCATCATGTTAGGACTCACCCTCTTAATTTAATATATAATATATTTTTTTTTAAAATATAAGTAGATATTATTATTAACTATTATATTTCATATCAACAAATATTTCTTTTATCTAAAATTTGTTAGACATAGTATATCGAGATATTTAATATTTAGTCAATAAATTTTAAAAAGTCTTTTATAAATCTTAATTTTATACAATCCTTTAATATGTATAAAAAAATATTGATGTGAATAACTTTAACAAGAGTTATTCCTAGAATAGTTGTGTACGTCAACAATTAATGCAAGACTATGATACAACTTAAGATTGCTTCTATATTAAGTTAATATTAATATCACTGTCTTTAAAATATGTGAAGAGAGTAATTTTATGATTTTACCAATAATTATTCCTAGAGGAACTTAATCCTTCTTGTGTGTGTATAAACACAACTTTATTCCAGCATCTATTTGAACTGAAAATATTGAGTGATATATGTCAGGCTTTCTCTCCTCTCTTCTATGCATCTGCGTGTGTGGGGGCTTTTATTTTCAAGTCCCAAGGATAACAAATTGGTACGTATGAGAGCCTAATTGTACAAGTGAGAATTATTTTTTTAATGGGTAAGAAATGAAAGTGTTCTTACTTTGTCCAAATTAAAGGTATATAATTGATATATTTTTTAGAGAAAAATATAACAACCAAATACAATATTATTTGATTGGGTCTTGAATTAGATGATGAACTAGATTTCAGTTATTGAGAAATTTTAACTAGACATGAGCATGCTTAGTGTTTTGATTGAGTGTTCTCACTAATTTAGCATGCTTACAATATTAATCCTAAATTGGCATGCTTAATTAATATTTTGACTTTTAGATATTTCATATATTTTTCTTAACTTGCTCAATTATATATTGTTCTTCCACAATCAATCAACTTGTATATAACCTTGACAGCTAATGAAAGATTAAATAATCTAATTGGGATTTATTAGTAATTTTAATAGTTGATGAAAACAAATCAACGATTAATTAATATGCTAATATATCTATAATTTGCTATGCATCATGTTTATATAACATTACAATTGATTTTCTTGTCAATATCTGGCATTATATGACTTAGTTCAGAGGAGGAGCTTGATCCTCTAAAGTATCTCATGATCTCCCACATTCTTACAAGATACGTGATTACGTTCTGTCCATATCTCTCTTTTAATTTGTGTCATATATACAATACTTTTACACAATTTCATATATTCTTATGTCACTAACTTTTTTACAATTCCAGATTTTTAGTATCTTCAAAAGTTTACGCAATAATCTCCCTCCCATCAAATGATATATCTTCTCGTAGGAATAACGGAAGATAGAAAAGAAGGAAAAAAAAAATAAAAGGTCGGCTAACATTCCAATCAATTAGATGATTTACTATATATAATCTTATCAATATAATAACTTTACTTCTCCTGATTGTAGATGATTAATTACTATAATCTGATTTCTCCGGGTTGAGATCACATACTTTATCAAATTGACTAAATTAATTAAAAACTTTGTTACAGAGCTGTTTCTTTCAAACATCTTTCAAGCCGACAAACAATAAAGACCCAAATCTCTAAACTTATGTACTAAATCCTGCGTGCATTAATTTATGTGGAAAAGGAAGAAAAAAAATAAAAATAAAGAAAGAGTTATATATGGAACCAGGAGTTATTTCGA
Source organism: Glycine latifolia (assembly GCA_013407115.1). Lineage (NCBI taxonomy): Eukaryota > Viridiplantae > Streptophyta > Magnoliopsida > Fabales > Fabaceae > Glycine > Glycine latifolia. The sequence goes on from CM023946.1 coordinate 37,305,785, forward strand.
ATTGGTGAAGAAACATGCATGAAGAATATAATTTATTTTTTATATGGATCGAACAACAAATACATGAAGAATATATGGTTGGACCCGGCATCTTCCTTTGCTATAGTACTAATTCACTGAACAATAAACTTCCCAAGAAACATGCATGAAGAATATAATTATTTTATATTTTTTTAGAGTAACAATTGAAGTGGGTTAATGATACACTCACCGGGTGAGGTAAGCAGTGCAATTTTGTGTCAGGTAAAGGATCCACGTAATGCTCCCTCTTTTCACTTTCGGTGCAATGCATAGGGTTTCAAGCTCGGATATGCTTTGTCGTAACAAAGTAACCGCCACAAGTCCACAAGGGTGTCCGCTAAAAACAGGTCGGCGAAAATCCGCACGTGTGGGGGTCCACACTAAATCTCTATCATTTTGTTCTTCAAGTATAATAATATTACACATACTTTATTCTAATAATATTATTATTTTTCTTGGTCCAAAAGTCTTGTCGCGTAAAATCAGATGGGATCCTTAATTTTCAGTTGAAATTCATGCACTACAAAGATTTTAGTCATTGAAAAATAATGTTTTATGATAAAATATTAATAATCAATTTGATGTAAAAAATTTAATCCATTGTATAAGAATAGATAAATAATATATGTACTAATAGTATAAATATTTTTTTATCCTATCAATTAATAATAATCAGTCATATATATATGATGATAAGTTTATTATTTGTTATAATAATTATATTAAAATTTATATAGAAAATTAATTTCTTATTGGTTGGGAATATAAAAATATTTACATTGATAATATAAATATATACCTGCTAATTCTATTAGAATTGCGAAAGGTGTAGTTCTTTTACTAAGCGAGAGCAAATCCTGATAATTTTATCAATCCTCTTGTAATACAAACTTCTTTTATTACAATAATGGAATAGATACTATAGTACTATACACTACGGCAATGAAATAGATATTATAGGAGTATAAAAAATTTGCTTCTAAATTCCATAAACATTGTACACAAATAATAAAGTTATGCTTTCTTCTTCCAACCCCACGATGATTTGTTTAAAAACTGTTTAGGTAATTAATTTCACGTGATTTCATGCAAGAGTCAGAATATAATTATGCATTAATTAATATGAGCAACATCTGGTCTTCTTGACAACTGAGGATATAAAAGATTAAGAAAGTAACGAATTATTGTAATTAAAGTTAATTCAAAATATTATTAGCAAAAGTATTCAATAGTTAGATTTTCTAATATTTAAAGTTTAAGATTTTTCAATTCCTGATTTGATTATGAAATTGTAATTGAAGATATCATTTTATCTCAAAATTATGGGTCGATTTGATAAAAAAAAATTATTAAGTGTCAAATAAAAAACTTTGAATACCTCTTGGTTAAAAAAAAAATAATTCCAGTATGATCATAAAAAAAAAGTTAATTCCACTATCAGATACATAAAAAAAAAAGTCTATATTTTCAACTTTACAAGCAGAAACTGTGGTGGAGTATGGCTTATGATAAACTTCCTGAAGTTTCTGGGATGATGTGGATTAATTATCTTTGTCTGAAATCTAGTTGAACCATGCCTTGTATGGCTCTTCTAGTTTCGTTTAATTAGATTTTTTTTGCCTCTTCAAAAAAGAAAATATCTTTGTCTGAAAAGCTCATACACTTATTACTAGGAATTGTAAATATTTTCTTATAAAAAATAAATTGAAAGTATTTAATTATATGAATAGAATATTTTTGTGAAAAAAAAACATATTATTACTACCTATTTATTCTTTTATACCATGATATCAAATGTATCAACAATATTTATATACTTGTATAATATTTTATTTCTATTTTAATTCATTTTTTTATATTTCTTTCCTTCTTTTTTTTTGGGAGGGTATTTCTTTCCTTATTACCACGTTATCTTTCATTTTCTTAATTTTTCTTTTATTTTTATCTCTCCATATACATAATATCAAGGAACAAAGGAGCAATATAACATAACTTTCCTTCAAAGTTTTTTTTTCATAGCTTTCCTTCAAAGTTCGACAAGTCACTTATGGACACGTGGCTCGATCGAATATCTTCATTGTGGATTCAATCACATCTACTTAGACAAATAGAAGATTATGTTTTCTTTCTGTATAGTGTTATTTTTCGGTGATGGGACAAATTTAGGGGTCTCTTTCTTTGACCCAATGACTAAACACAGCTTACCTACTTCTCATGTATGGCTTAATTTCTCTACTGTATACGCTAATTTAGGAACATATTGCATGGTGATTATGTCGGAGAATCAAAATGGGGCACTAACTTTGACATGTCTAACAGTTCCGGCTGAGATGGAAAAACATGCATGACTATGTCACATGCACAATTATACGACTCATATGTTTCACATCATACTTTGGAAGCCAGTGTTCACTTTGGCTAATGATCGACCAGGAAGTACGTTTCTTGAGAGTAACTTGTAACAATGAAATCTTATTTCTTGCTCTCTAGTCTAGAAAATTGCAGGCATGTCAAATCTGATAGTAGCTGCAAATTATATTAAATAAGCATCAAAATTATTGTAAGAAGAAAAAGGATGTTCAAAGAAATTGTAAAATGTAATAAAAAGAAGAACTGTAAAACAAAAATTTGAAGTTTAGGATAGTCTTTCTGTATATATATATAAAGAAGAGTTGTGTGAGTATTTTATGACTAATTTTGAACTTTAACTGTAGATATTTCATAAAGTTAGAGGTGACAAAATTTGTCTAATTCAATGGACCAAATCAGTTCGGATTTTTTACTAAAAAATGAAACCTAAAATAATCGAGTTAGTTTAGTATAATACAATAGATTAAACAGGTTAGACAAACTCATAAATTGTAGATTCATCGACTATCAAGTCTATTTATCTCAATATTATTTTTTTATTAATAAAAATAAAAAATGATATACAAAAATTTATAACTCTCATACATAACACACCTAATACTCTTTTAATTTATATGAATATTTAAACAAAAAATATCAATTTGCCTCAGTCTGACCCGATGAGCCAAGTGGCGCACGACAACCTAATAAATATATAGCTGTAAGAAATTTGAACTGATACAACCCCTTTTTTACACCTTGGTCTGTCAGGCCCTGTCAAATGCCTTATATGTGTTATGCCACTTCTATAAAGAATACTTAAAAAGACATACTTGGTAATTATTAAATTTAAAATTTTGACTATTTTAAAAATACTGAGAAAACAATTATTTAGTACAACAAAATTATATATAATTGTTAAATAAAAATTAAAATATAAACCTATTTAAATATAAAATAAACTACTTAAAATACAGATTAATATTAATTTTTATAATGTTAATTATTGTTGTGACGGTGTGAATAGGGATAAGTAAATATATAAATAGTATGTAATCGTGATTTTTATAAAAATAAAAAATAAATGATCTTATCACATTAAATTTAATATTTACGTTTTAGCATCCATTAAATAAATAGCATCTCATTAAAATTTGTAAAAAAATATATTTTAAAAAAGATCAATACAAAGAATGTGTTTGGCAAGTCACTTATTCTGTAATTTATAAGTTAATTTGACTAGTTTGGTATACAAATTACTTTAGTAACTTGCATATTTTTAAAATTACTTTAGCAAACTTTTATCTTATAAGTTAATAGGATTTTTATTCTCAATAATTTATTTAAAATTTCTTTTTATTTATTTGTTACCCCATTGTTGTCAAGTTTTTTCTTTCATGTCTTCTACTCACACACCCATAAAGCAGAAACATGCATCCTCGACGGCACCCAAAATTGCCCAGTCAAAATTTGATAAAAATTTAAAATAATGGAAAACATATTTTAATCAATAAATGTTGTTTAATTAAATTATATATTTTTTATGGAAAAAGAAGGAAACATATCATAAAAAACAATAAACAAAATATCTACGACCTTTTGTTTAATCAAAATATCTATGATATCATAGTCATTCTTTTATGATATAAAATTGAATAAATATCCTAAGTTTTAACTTTTAGTAAGTTAGGAAGTGATATGTGTGTGTGTAGATCCATATTCTTAAATACATAAAAGTTATAAATATGTTGACCTTATGTTTGGCTAGGTTTTGAATAATATACAGAATTATCAGTTTTTCAATAATATACACTTTCAACTTTATGCAGTATTACGGCGCAATGATGCAGAAGCGCTCCAGAACGATGCAATGACTTTCTTTAGTTTCTTATGTAGAGATGACAGAAAAACAGCAGATATAGTGGACCTTTTTATTCAAATTGGAAGCCACATCGATATCGTGCTGGTTTAATATTCATAGATTTCTATCTTGAGGAAAATTATTGTTACTACAGTACTATTGATCATATTATACGGGGAAAAAACAAGTCAGGTCAAATTTTTAATGAAAGCATACCCAAATAGTGCATATGGAATATACAAAAGTTTCACTGTGCTAGCTTTATATATTTATTATTATTCATTGAGAATTCCTATATAGAACGAAATACAATGGCTACATCATTTTATGACAAATATAAACAACTATCCATTTATTTTTTGGAGGCACTTGTTGACCAAAACAATATAGGACATTTGCGGAGCACCGACTTCTTCTGCTAGTTAGGACCAGGAACAGAAAAATATTGTCCCCTTTTGCCAATGCATCTCAAGTACATAGGCACTTTGTCAAGGTTTGTTGCACAATCAACCACCTACTTTGATTAATTAATCAATGGGTTCAATAAGCAAATGAGTGATAGAAACTGTAAGCTAAACTTGATAATGTAGTACATGGACACTTTACATTAATTGTCAACAAAATGATGTAATTAGACAAATAATTTAATTAAATGAATATATTAGAATTCATTTATACAAATTGGATTTTGGAGTTTTTCAAATAAAAATAAAAAGTATATTAATAAAATTATCAAAATAATCAAGTAGACAAAGCTTAAAAAATATATACAATAAATTTATTTTTATAAATATAATTAAATTTTACATAAATTATTTCCAACGATCCATAAAAAAGAGTTCATAAATATATACTTTTAATTTAAAAATAATGAATATATTTTATCATGTTATTTTATTATTTCTTTAAGGTTTCTTTATTTCAATCAATAGAGTTACCAAAAGATATGAATAAAGTTTAAAAATTAATTAATATTTTATTTTTTAAATAAAAAAATTAAAACATTTAAAGTGACAATTATTTCAAACTAGAATAATATTCAGCTTTAATTATCACAAAAATAATTCTAAATTCATTAAAAAATATTTAATATTTTTAAATATTAATATTGTATAAAAATATGAAAAATGATACATAAACACCTCCATTTTATAAATAGAGAAATATTAATAACACTCTTTTCCGGATATTCTCTACATGTGATTGGTTAGAATTTATTAAAAATAACCAATTTTAATAGGATTGGCTACTTATTCCAAAGATAATGTCAAATAGAATGTTGCTAGCATTCCTCTTATAACTATTGAGAGAGAAGGGTAAATCTTACTTTCTTTTGTACCTTAATTTAAGACACTATTTGAAAGATATTGATAATTTTTTTTATAAGAAATTTTATAATTTTTATCAAATATTTATTTATATTATAATTTTCTCTTATTAAAGACTTTTAATATTTGTGTTTTTTTTTCTTCATTGATCAGAAGAATATGAGAAATCGTTTATTTCCTTTAAAATATCCTCTCACATACCTTTGATAGTGATACATACTGTTTTTTTTTTGTTGAGAAAAGGAGCCTAAGCCTCAAACAAAAACTTTAAATTTAAAACTACGAGGGAAATAAGCTGAAGTAGCTACATCAACCATCACCTTAAGAAAAACAAAGGGATGCATCAAATCAAAAACTAATAAGCATAATGAACACACAAATTATTGCCAAAAAAACTTGCTAACGAACATGTAACTTATCAACGAAAATGAGAGAACACCAACAAACAAATCATTGCAATCAAAAATCAACAATACCAATAAAGAAGAATAAAGTTAAATTTTTTTATTATAATAATGATAATAATAATAATAATAATAATAATAATAATAATAATAATAATTATTATTATTATTATTATTATTATTCATTTTCACTACTTTTTCTTATATTTTCATATAATTCCTTTTATTTTAACTATCACGCTATTTATTTTGATTTTAAATAATACACACTCTTTATATATTAATAAAAAAAATCTATAATATAAGAGTTTAATAATTATGCATTTATGGTGTAATTTTTTTACGTGGTTGTCTAATTAAAATTACAGTTGAAATATGATTTTTAAAGTAGTTAGATAAAATTCAACAAACTTATAATATATGACTTGTGATTGAATGATAATATATAATTAATGATAATATATAATTATTTTACAATTATATAACATTTTTTCTTCAACAAAAATTACTTTAAAATACTTTTGTCTATACAACAAAAATAGGATTTATATGAAAAATTAAATATATATGACCTTTTATATCATTTATTTTTTTCAATTATTTTAACCACTAATCTTATCAAATATTACTGGTTTGATATAAGTTAATTGATCAACTTTCAACTAGCAACTTATAAGACTTAAACCAGCTTATTAGCTAATTTAATAATTTTCCAAACTTCTAGTTAGGTCATTATTTTAATAAAAATAATTTTAAATTTTTTAGTATTTTTAATTTTTAAAATAAATTATAATCATAAAAAACTAAAATTCTGATTATTTTGATAAGCTGTTTTGAGTAATTTTTATGAAAAAAAATATAATTGTAACTATCCTTCAAATTAAAGCGTATTTTTTATTTTTAACTAACCAAAAATAAATTATATATTTTATAAATCTAAATTAAATTACATTTTTATATACCCTTATTAAAATCACTTCTTTTAGAAAAAAAGAGGTTTAAACTAACGGAGTCTAAATCACAACTAGTACAGAAGTGAGGTTGTCTGGGCTATAGCCATAAATCACAAGCAAGCCCAATAGTTCACTTATATGCCTAATTTCTAAGGGGGCTACCTGGAGGCTCACATTGGGCTATTGCCTCCTGCATGTTCCAGTTGCTTTCTGCACTCACTTTTTACCCTTCCGAAAGGTCAACCCAACACGTCAAAATAACATTCAAAAAGAGTGCAGGAAACAACATGGGTGGTGCAGGAAGCAACAACCAACACATTGTTTCCATGTACTGTTCAGCTATTCAATGTTAACTATAGCACACCAGGCCTCACCTCAACTTTTTTTCTTTACTTACTTTATTAAGGATTGTTTTTCTTTACCAGTCGTCCAGTCCCTACACTTAGAAGGCAATGAGGAATATCCATCACATTTGCAAAATTATTTTTTTACTATCAATTATCCCTTTTGTAAAGTCATCAAAATAATGGATAATCTGTGTTTGGATACACGTTTGAGTTACTTTCACTTGAACGCTCTTTAAGTTTAACTTAATTCTTTCACAAACAAACTCACTTGTTATCCTAAAGAGCTTGTAACCTTGAAAATAACGTGTTTCACAAGTAGCATAATTAATGTCTAACAGAAATCTCCATAATAGAATCCAGCGTAACCACTTTCCTTGACCATCATCCTCTTCAATTTCTACCCGCATAATCAATCCATAACAAAGATTTAAAGTTACAAGAAAACAACCATTCGATCAGATCTCGATGTTGCAAGTAATCGTTCTTCCTAGTTCCTTCCCTACTTGGTTGCAAGTCATCAATACGCTAACCAAAGAAGAATTTACGGACATCAACCAAAATTCCCCTCATGCGAACCACCGAGGAGTATAACACTAACAATTAATTTGAATGCATTGTAACAAGTGTGGGAAAAATATAGAGAAAAACTAAATGTAATTATGTGAATTAGGATAAACAAACACGATGTATTACTTTTTCTTCTCTTTCTGTTTTATTTGATTATTGTGTAATTATTCAGTATCAACATAATATAAAAATAAAGAGCCAATTTTCATTTCTGACATCAAAAGCTTTGATATCAACACTAAAAGGTGAATATTGAAGGACAAATATAACCAGTGAAATCAAATGAAACTTGAGATAGGCATGGAACTGCTAAAAGAATAGAAAATTGAATCAGGGCATATTATTTAGCTAAAGGAAAAATCCCACGGCAAGTGGTGAAAGTAGTCAAGTAGACATTAGATTAAGCTTTATATACAGAATATTAGATACCCCTTTCCCATCCTTCATCATCAACCATATAAATATACTAATAAGGATGTGTTTGAAAACGGAAAAATTCCGCGTTCCAATACAAAAACGCCTGCGTTGCCTTTAGCTTAATTAACGCTTTCACAAACACACACTAAAACTTCTTGCTTATTGATCTTCTTAATTAAATCCAAGAGTGTGAAAGAACCAAAGATTATGGAGAAATTATAAATCATCCTAAACCCATGTCAGAACAACATCCTCAAGAGTTCTTCCTATTTGGTGAGGTAGCAGAAATGTGAGACCTAGAACTGCATGACCGAAAAGAACCAACTCGCATGAACATCAAAACCGAGGCCACAATTTTCTTAACCTTAACAGCAACCTTCTTCAGCTTCAGCTTAGGCTTTTGTGGCGGCTCCACAAGAGTGTTACTATTCAAAGAAGATAACTTGTAGGTTGTGAGAAAGATTTTCCTTTGCTTTGCCCTTCTGCGTCTGTAGCTGATGGACTTGACCATCTTGTCTTTGCCCTGCAAACCAAGAAGCTCGTATCTGTTTCTGCGGCTGAAGGTGAGGGTGGCGTTGCGAACAAGAGTGCTCATGGCTGAAAAAAATGAAAATTCGATTTACAATAATTCACACACACTCTTTAGTCTTTACCTTATTTCTCAACTAATCTAGGTTTACCTTATTTCTCAACAAACCTAGATTTTGGTTTAGGTTTGTATTTGCAATTTGCAAGTGTTGTTTTTCTTTATAAATGTGTCTAGCCCGTTTTGTGGGGTTTGGTATAGATAGACTGGCGTAAAAGGGTGTTGACTGTTGACCGTTATTTCGTTTCGTTTTTTCTTACTTGGCGGGCGCACCTGTTTGCATTCATGGTAACAGGTGAGATAAAATATTCACGAAATGTGAATTTTGAATGATATGGTGCGATGTGTGAATTTTATATGATTTATTATTGCAGTAGTTGTGCACGAGGCACAAAGCCTACTACTTTAAACAAGCTAAAATACTTATTTGGGTTGTTGAAACTTGAAAGTATATATATATATATATACTACTTATAGTACCGATACACAGTTAGTATTTCAAAATAAGAAAATTTAGGTTATAAAAAAGAAAGAAAATTTTGAAAATGTAATTTGTCAATCATTTTAATAATAAAAAAAACTTTAACATGTTTTGTGATTTAAATGATACTCTTGGAGGAATGTGTTTTTAACACTCTTCTATTGACATATTTAAAAATTAAAGTGATAATAAGTAGCTAAGTGTAGACATTTATTTGAGATTCTAAAAAATTATTTTAAGTTTTCTTAGTTTCAAATACTAATGTAACAATGTTTTATATTTTTAAAGGCTAAAATAGTGTTTTACTCTCTTAAAATAACTATATTTACACAATAATATTTTAGAACAAATTATTAATAAAAGAAAGAAAGAAACATGTCATAAAATAGATGACATTTAATTTTTGGTTACCAAATTATTATTTTTTGTTACATAAAATAGATCATATTTTAATTCTTTTATATTTTTTATTCATATGAAATAGATAATATTTAAAAGGAGTTAAAGGGAATAAGCAAATATGTAAAAAATTATTGTGTAAATAATATTATTCTACTAATACTCTAATAGCATACTTTTCACACTTTATACACATGCATGATGCATCTCTCTCTATCTACATTTTACTCAAAGTTATAATACGGTATAATTTATTTTTCATATTTAAGTCAACACATTAAGTGTAAATATTACTTAAAATAATAAAAATCACTTGATTTGATAATTAATATAAAAAATTTGAAGTAAACGTTAAATAAAAAATAACTGAGGAAACGAAGCTTCGCGCTACAATTATTGACCATTTGACCGGACCGTAATAATTGTTAACATCGATATTCATTGAAAATGACATTTTAATGTTTTTTAGTTTTTGTTTTTTTTTTATAGTGAATTGTCTGCAAAATATTTATTGTTTTATTTAATTTCTAGAAGAAATTAAAATTGTCATTCGTTCATATTATCATTAAATATCTCTGTATACTGCTTTAATTAACTATAAAACTTTCTACAAAAGCTAGAGAATTTTTTGATAAGGGAATAACAACACATCATGACATCAACAAATACGCCATTGAATTAAATCTCCCCACTTGCAAAAATATGTGGAAAGTACTAACAAATGGATGCAAATTAAACCATTAAATAAAAAAAACTTACAAGAGGTGCGGATTTTTTTTAAAAGTGTGTTTTTTCTCAACATGTGAGAAAAAATTATGGATATTCTGGACCAATAAAAATAACTCTACTATGATTAAAATACGTATCAAAATAAGTACGTGAGTTTGTGCTAGTCAGGCAATTAATTAACTAAGTAACATAATATAGGTTACAGAGTTAGAGTTGAGAATAAAAGAGGATAAAAAAAAAAACTCGAAAACAAGGTTCTGTATAGAATAATATCTCACACTTGGGATAACAAATCACTGATCCTGTCGTTGAAAATGAAAATTCATATATATGTCCCATACTTGCTAATAAAATTTCTGTTGATCTAACGATTTACATATCTAAGAATGTAATTTTATAGTGAATTTCTTTGTAAATATGCGAGAATGACTTTCTCTTTCTTTTTATTTTCTATCTCTCTCAATGATAGTTAATCTCCCTTCAAATTTGGCCTTTCTCTCACGTGCCTTAATCAAATTCCTCTCCACTTAAATATGTTCTGTTGGGAATTCGAATTTGCATTTTCTTACAAAAAGTGAGAATATTCAGGTCATTATATCCAACCATATTGCTATAATATAAGATCTACAGAGCGTCATACTTGAATCAATCCCTTTTATTTAAAAGAATATAGTTTTACGTACTGAAGTCTAAAAGTATGGATATAATTTTCAAATAAATAATTTATAATAAATATAAAAGTAAAACATTTAAAATTTTCATCGATCATTTAAATGTTGTTTTTATTTTAGCAATTAACTCTAACATTAAGTTAAATTAACATAACATACTGAATTTTGGACTATCTAAATATTTTGTCTCAAAAACTGAGATCCACTATTCGGATTTAGCCCAACAATGAAAAGAGAACATAAAAACTATGAAAACCAAGAAATAACAACACCTAGAATGTGAGATGGTGCTGGTGCTGGTGCTGCTGCGTTTGAATGTGAGATGGCATCACCGCACAACCCAAAATATTTTATTATTCATTTTTTCAATTAATTTTTTAGGTTGGGCTTAATTGGAACATTTCAGATTTTCAATGTAAATTAAAAAATTGATAAAATAGAAAATAAAAAAATAAATGGTTTAAAAAATAAGTGGATGTTCACAATGAGTAACTTACAAGTAATTAATTAGTAGATATGTTTGATTAGGAAGTTTTATTGAAAAATTTACTAACTTAAAAGTCTTATTTGGTATTTTTAAAATCAAATTGCATTAATTTGTTAAAGAAAAGGTCCTCAAATAATTCGTAGGTGTATTTTCAAAACGGACAAAATGACCACTCAATTCAAAATGTAATGCACAAACTTAGAAAATATAAGAGAATGGTTTCAACATTATCTATATGTATAGATGAAGAAATATCATATAAGAAAAATATATCTCATAAGAGTAAGAGTAAGATAATTAAATTTAAAAAATATAATTAAATATCAATGATTAAAATTTAATGTTAAGTAACTATTTAAAAAATTATGTGAATTTTTTAAGAAATTATCTAATTTTTTAATATTAAATATTAACCCTTCATATATAATTATGTATTTTAAATTTAATTTTTTAAGGTAAAAAAGACGGCAATATTTGGGTTCCGTGTGGAAGCAAATGAACCCAAATGGAGGACTTGGTTCTCCAAAACATAAATGAGAGGCTTGAACCAATAGCAATATAACAAATGAAATGACGAACTAAACAAAGTAATTTAGTTCACACTTTGAACTTTGAATTTGGAATTCTGACCCAAAGGTGGGCACATCCATCAGTCTTTAAGATTTAAGAAGGCACATACGTATAGGGTACGGGTGTAATTAACGAGTATGAGTACTCATGAACTTAATTTGAGCCAACCCAGGATTTTTTAACTGTTTTGGTTTAACTCAACTACGCAGATTAAACACAAAATTATACATAAAAAAGTCAATAATTACATAAGTTGATATTAATTATTTTAAGTTGACCACATGCAGGACGGACCCAAAGCTAAATACAGGAGAGTAACAATAAAAATAAAATTCATCTAACATATATATCATAAAAAAATATTCACAAATTGATATTTAAAAACGTTAATTACAATAATATTTTATCAAAACACGAAATATATTTCTTGTATATTACGAAAATCATCTATAATTAAATTTATGTTAAACTTTTAAGCAATTTACTTTTCAATGTGTATACTTTGAAAAATAAGATAAGATTTGATTGAATATTAACTCTAATTTGATACAAAAATAATATTTAAATATTTTTTCAGAAAAAATAAGATTGTTATTGATTTTATAGTTTAGAATAAAGTTCAAGAGATAAAAAAATTTATATAATAACTAAAATTAATAAAATATAATTTTAAGATAAGGTATAAATTTTATAATTTAAAAAAGCTAAGGATAAAAATTGATTATATAATAAGTAGTTTTATAAAATTTAATAGAATACAATATTTAAATAAAATTTATTTTAAAAAATACAATTTTTTATTGATATGATAGTTTAAAACTTTAAATAAAAAAACAAAGAAATATTTAAAACAACCAAATTGACAATTTTCTCTCAATTTCATATGTAATTACGCACAAGGAAACGCCTGTACTGACTGCACAAACGCAATTTAAGCAACACGACATTCATGCTAGTTATTAGTATTTGCACTATTTTTCTAAGCGCACCCCACTTTTTCCTTTTTTTATAGTCACACTCACACACTCATACATTAATTTTAATATTCAGAAAAATTTCAGGGAGGCCAGGGACCCCTCAGTCATTTGTCGGTCCGTCCCTGACCACTTGGTAACGTCATTTTGTTGTAAAAATTAACATCTCTTTCATTAAATGAGTTTGTATTTGTTCAAACTCCAAAGACATTTAGCAATTTAGGACTAACCAAAATGTGCAATTTTTTTTTAAATATTTAATGTCTTCATAGTTGTATATGAATTATTGTGTGTTATAGCATAGCTACTTGAAAGGTAAAAAAGCAAAATGCATATTTTTTTAGATCAACAATATAACTATTCATTGGATTGGTTATATTCAAAAGCTTATATAATATAAGTATATAACTATTCAAAATTCCATTTGAAAATGACGGATTTTATTTTAATTATAAAATAATTTTTAATTAATTTTCTGTATCATTGACCGAACCCATTATTTATTGGATTGGTTCAATTTGAATTTGATAAAAAAAAGTTACACTAATTCAAGTAAAATATTTTGATTAAATCCGAGTAACAAATTTGATAAAACTCAATCCAATTATATTCATAAACACCCTTATACATGTGAGCAAACAATATGTGTGAAACTTAATTGGGACAAGTCCATATTATGCATGGCGTAATATTATTTTTGGTTTAGATGTCACTTTTAATCTTTTATTTTACTTTATTCAATTTAATATCTCATCTTTTAAAATGCTTTCATGTAAAACAACAATAGTCAAACATAAATATACATGATTAACTATTTTAAATTAAGCATACACAAAATATATACGTGTTTAACGACTTAAATCTTCACCATGAAAACCTAAAGATGCAACAATGATTATGTCCTTATTGGTTGCATCTAAGGTGACTTCAAAATGCAACCACCTATGTGTCTTGTCAGATGACAATCATACAATGAATTTTATTTGATTTATTTGACAAAACATTCATTGAACAGGTATAATAGAATTTGTGAAATGCGTGTTATCCACGCCTTAACTATATCGACACCTTAACAAGTGTTTACTTACTTTTTTGTTTTTTATTTTTAATTAAAAACTGTCATTTTTTTAAATTTGTTCTTTTTTAAAATATTAATATAATAAATAGCAAAAGAAACCTTTTTTGTATTTTCTTACAAATATTTAAAAATAGAAAATAGATTGAAAACAAGATCATAATTTTATAATTGAAAAAGGAAAATATGAAATGAAAATAAGAAACAATAATACAAGTAAACACCCCCTTATTTTCTTGTTTTATTTTACATATTTGAGTTAGCTTATTTTAAATTAACGTAATTTTAGAAAAAAAAAATTCAAAAACATTTATTTCTGAAAAATATGACTATAGTGGCCTGGGGGTCCAAAGAGATATTTTTTAAGTTCATTTCTTTTGGCCCTATCTTCTGGAATCTTTATGTTGTTTTTTTAGGGTAAATCAGGTGTTTTGAGTTTATAGAAAGATGACTTTTTGGTTCATGTGTGTGCGTGTGTGCGAATATATATAAAATATATTATATGAAGAAGTGTTTTTATATAAAAGTGAGATGATTAAAAATGAAACATATAATTAAATATAGACGGTTAAGATTCAATATTAAAATATTACATGATTTTTTAACATAATTTTTTATTCTTTAAGTTATCATATGATATTTAATTTTGATTGTCAATGTTTATATATATAATCTTCTCACTCACATATTCTTACTCACATATAAGACACATTTCTCTCATATGATATATCCATGTATATATATTCATCTCATTTTCACTTTTTATTTATAACTATTTATTTTATCAAATTATTTATCATACTCTTTTCTATTTTCTTCTTCTTATATTGATAACTCTATTTTTTTTATAGAAATAATATAAAATATTATTATCATCATATTTTTTAGAGCAAAAATATATTATTCCTTATTTTTTGTAAAAAAAAAAATCGAAAGTAATATTTATTATATATGTCAGGTCTGCATTCCCAATCATACCTTTAAGCTGTATCTATCCGTTCTCATTTCTCAAACCTCCAACTCCAAGCCTCTTGTGAATGCCAAAATTTTGGCTTCCTGATTTGTCCTTGGCACTTGAATTGCCCACTTTATCCTCGAAGCCTCTCGAGTAGGCTTATCCCCTTTGTCGTGTTATGTTCTGTCAACTATTGTTGATTTCAAAATCTAAAATTTTAAGATTTAATAACATGTATGTGCAGAAGTATCCTTTATTTGATTTATTTTATTTTATTCTAATTAAATTATAATTCTTCCTTAATTTCCATTTAGTTGACTCTTCATAAAGATAAAGAAAGGCAAAATAATAACTCACTAAATTGTTTTTTTTATTATATCTTCTCTCTTTCTAAATTTTTATGCGAATACACTACTAAATATTCATATATCAAATATATGTTAAGTAGAGAATTGAAAAAAACAATTTGTCTACTGATATCATAAAAATCAATTAGAACGTAACAAAAATGTTTTATTAAAACAACAGTCAAATAAGAAGAGAAGGAACATATCATTAAAAATAATTTTAAATAACAATAATTAATAACTTTTTTAGAATAGACTGCCATATAAGCGCGAAAATTCTCATGCTAAATACTTAACACATTACATATTTAAATACTCAAATTTGATATCATTAATTAAATTAAAAAATTAAATGTGACATGCTGATGGTATAATCACTAATTGACATGTTATATTTGTATATATAAAATTACATATTTACAACTCAAATTTAATTAATATCACTAGTTAAGATAAAATAAGTTTAAGTCAATTAATATGATGTATTATTATAGTATTTTTTTATTCATTAGAATCCAAGATAAATATTTAAAATTTATAATAATTCACATGTTATGATTAATCAATAAAATTAGATCTTCTCGACACAAAGTATTATAGTATAATCAAATAATGTTGATTTAGTTGTTTTTTTTTTCTTAACAGAACCTTGTTTTAGTTGTTAGTGTTTGAATTATTGACATGTTACATTAGCTAGTTGCAACTAATACGGTTTTGGGCGAAATCATTTTAGAATGTAAAGATTTTTAATCAAAATTATCTTAGATTTTATAGATTTTAAGATTTTTTTTTTGTGAAAATCCTCTTAAAATATTGACTTTTTAAATAAAAAAATAAAATTATTTAAGATGATTTTTCGTAGACATGAAAAGTAATATTTTTTACGACAAAGATTTCAAATAAGAATTTTAAATTGTCATAAAATATGTTAAAAGAATCGATGTGATAAATATTTTTTCTAATAATGTTGAAAGGACAGGAAATAAGAAAAAAGGGGGGTTTAGTTCCGTATGGGCATGGAGCTTGTGGCTAGTCCTAATAAGCGTGAATTTGAGGCTGATGATTGCTGGTGACACGACCTATATTTGATGGCTCGGGAAGATTCGTTTCAAGGATATCTTATCCTCTCGTACACATTGAACTTGTCCAAGGTCCAACTTGCATGCTTGACAACGCATGCTGGCGTGGATCCTAAAATGAAAGCTTCAAAATCTTATGCATGTTCTTGTTAGTACATACGTTACAGCTGTATTGAACTAATTGTATTGTCCTCCTCCCTCTTGCTCTCAACAACTTTATGGGTTTTTTTATCTCTGATTGGCAGACATTTCAATTTTCTCGTGGCTTGGTTGGTTGCTCTAAATTAAAATTAAGCCCTTGGTGGGTCTTTTTTTAGCTTTATGGGTAAGAGTGGAGTAATACTTGTGTATGGCACATAAGAGGAATGCCACTTTAAACTACTCCTTAGGTGTGTGTCAATGAATCATTTGGGTATCATGCATAGCTTGTTTTGAAGCCTATCCATAAAGGAGCAGTGCCTAGCTTTAACTTTGTTTCTTGTTCTTTATATTTGGTTGTTATTCTAGTAGTGCCTATCCATAAGATCTGTTGCACTTCACCTAGATCTCGGGAGGGATACTTGATGATGATCTTGTAGATTGCTTTTTAGATGGTCACCATGGTCCTAAGGTTTGGAATGCAGGCCAAGTTGTCTCAAATGGCTTTCCTTTTGGCCTTGTTTTTGTTGATTCTTCAGATATCAGATCAAGTTATATCAAGTTACGTTTTGTGTTCTTGTCCAGGTTTGTTAAACCTATAACTGGAAGATTGTAGCTAGAGAAGGTTTATTCGTGTTTTTTATGCTTGTTTTATGGGTGAAGTTAGCAGGAAACTATCCAACTTGTAGTGTGGCATGATCTTGGACAGAAAATCGGTTAAAGTGGTTTAGAGGTATACAAGGAAAGCCATGGGAGACACTAGTGTAAAAAACTAGATTGCATGGTTTTTATTTTGGTGAAAAGGAGCAAAGGGGAATCAATAAGTACTTAAGCAAAAGTCGTTAAGGGATATCTCATGGTAAATAATATTCTTGAAGCTTTAATTTTTAATCCAATTGAATGGTCTCATGTGATCTATGTAGTAGACTTCATCTAATAAAATAAGGCTTGGTTGCTACTGTTTTAATGATTTCTCCGTGATTGGTGGCAGTAGCTAATGCTATTGTTGGTCAAGATTTGAGGAAGGGGATAGGAATCTTAAGCTCGTCAACTACCAAAGGTAAGCAACAACTTTGTTACACATACCAGTCCTCTTGGAGGTGAACTTAAATCTAACAGATGATTCTTCGTATAGTTCATGATCTATATTTTACTTTGTCCTCTGATACTTAATTTATTTCCCTTCATTATAACGTTTGTTTTATATAACACGAAGTGCGGTTTGTGTGTAACAACACTAATCTCTCTCTCAATAGAGACTTATCTAATGAGACTATGAAAACAGAATAACTTGGTTACATAGTGACACATGATTATTCTTAACTCCGCACCCATGAATCTTACCTAATGAATAATCCATTATTAATTGCCCATATATTTATTTTATGGAGACCACTTATATAAATCATCTTGTTTGTACTGATAGTAGTTCTTATACAAATTTTATTTCATTTAAACTACTTTCTTCTTTCATTTTATTTAAACCATGATAGTTTATTTCTACAATAATATGCTTTCTTTTCCCCAGATTTAGGAAAATTTTCAAGAGATGCTACTTGTAAAATCATCCTTATTTCCGTTCCATGACAATACTAATTTCTATCTCCCACTTCACATATTGGTTTTTATTTTTATTTTTTGCTGAACACTTCACATATTGATACACATAGCATACCATATTATTATTATTATTAATATTTTTTTGGGGTGTTTTTATGACCATGATCTTAAGGCCCAGTTAGTAACAGGCCGTTTCTATGCTCTCACGAAATGTTTATGGATTCTGTATCAACGGAAGGAATGGGCTGGGCCTGGCTGGGATAGACCGGGCCTTGGCTGGCCCAATCTATCAACTGAATTCATGTTCACTTCTGATATAAGTTGTGGACTTGTTAGTTCAAACAGAGAAATATGTGCTATCGGTTTTGGTTAATCTAACAGTGTTAACACAAACAGGCCCATTGAGCATTACCACGGTAGTCGGTAGGCATATGGGTGTGCCTATAAAAAATTGTCTTTATTGTTTAGGACAGGGTCTTAAATTGTAGTGGCATTGCGCTTCTGGCTAGGAAAATTGCTGAAAATTACTGAGGTAACTACAATTGTGGTCACAACCCCTTACACTGTCGTTGATCAGAAAAAAGCAAAAACACTAAGTGACACGAGCAGTCATATTCATCATTGTGCCACGTTGTACTGATTGCATTGGTAGTAGGTATCTGTTAATGTCATTGCCAAAAGACCAATTCCTATCAATTATTGAAGGCTTATGTTTGTATATATGTTCTGTAGCTCTAACGTGTCGACATTCAGGTGGTGCAAAATTAGAGACGTGACAAACAGGTTTGTCTTTAACTATATATGCCGATCAAGTTCTTCTGTGTTTCCACATGCTTTGAAAGCGTCCTGTTGTTCATTAGAGAAGTAATGTATCTATAGTAATGTTTATTGATACATAATGTTTATTTTAGAACTGAGTTATAGGTGAGTGGCATAATCTATAAACAATTATCTTTGTTTCAAATATGACAAGTGGCATGATCAATGATGCTTATTTTAAAATCCTTTGACAGAGAAGATTAGCATAATCTATCGATGACAATGTTTATTTTAAAACTATGTGATAAAATTAACATATCTTTGATACTTAACTTAAGTTGAAGTCTTATGAATGAAAAAATATAATTAAGAGAAATTTTTTTACTTAAAGTGATTGATCAGATTTTTGATAGAAATTAATTATTAAAATAATTAATAGATATTCTATATTAATATCATGCTAATAAAAAACTATATAATCTTTCAATCAATAACAAAGGTTATAATCTATCAATAATAATAATGTATATTTGAGAACTGTACAATAGAAGAGTGGCATTGTACTGAGTCACTTTCCAATATCATGCCAGATTTTGTATAAAATCAAAATCTGGCTGAAATTCATGAAAGCTGCATTACGCGGTTGATGTGTCCTTACAGTACCAATAATGTTTTTCTAAAGCATAACACAAGCTTAATGTTTTCTGCTGTGCACCACACACTGATCCATCACATAGCATCATAGCTTCTCAATAATTCAATTGCACGTTCCTGGAAACCTGTGATGTGAATCTCAACCGCACATTCCCTGCTACCTTATCAATTCGTGCATTCAACCGAAGCAATCAACCACACACGTCATGCTACTTATCATCTTTATTAACCGTTCATTTCCAAGCCAGTTTCACCCACCCCACTGAACTCATCACTTACTGGAAGCCTTGTTGTGAGTAAGAGAAAAGGCTACCTGCACTGAGCACACCCACTTGATACCTCTGATTCTTTCTTTGCTTAGAATTCCACAGAATATGGAGACTGTTCTTTCCAATCACTCCCCACCTTTGGAATTCAAGGTGCGTAGAAATAGAGCCAACTATTTGGTTAAATCATCACTAAAATAATCTTAATAATGGAACTTGAAATTGAATTACTGTATCTCTCTCTCTGCCTGTTTATGTAATTTTGTTGAGTATGTACCCTTTATTTTATTTATATTTATTTGATATCATTTTCGACCCCCACTTTGATGGTTTGAGAAGAAACCACAATGTCATGAGAGGAATTGACATGTTATTTATTATATTATATATCTGTCAACATTATATATTATATATTACAACTATTTGATAGTTACCCTAAATAGAGAGATTAAACAGACTCACTATACAGCTCCAAAAGATTTGCATTTTGTTTAATAAACTTAGGAAAGTACCATATGATCAGCAGTTATTAGTAATTTGGGTTAATTATTGTGCTAATATGCATCTTGCATTTTATGGGGAAAGATAGAGGTAAGGCTTAAGAATTTGATATGCCTTTATGGGTGGGTTTTGTCATAGGCATTGGCTTTCATTGTTGATTGATTGATGCCCCCTTTGACACTGAGCCAAAATCATTATAATATGCATCAATTTTTAAAAATTACTAGTCCTTTTGATGTTTCTTGTTGAAGAAACCACATATTTTCCTGATTTCTGGTGGAATTAGTATAGTTGGTCATTGGCATATTCTTTCTGTTTCTTTAAATTTGTGACAATTTGCATGCATAGTTACATACAAAAGTCGTTTTAGGTTCTTTACATTTTAGTCAGTGTTTAATTGATTAATTTCTTAGCATATTATTCAAACTTTGTTAATTAATTAGTGATCTTAAGTCTGAATGTATGAGGTTTGTTACTCTTGATTCTAGTTTTGGTTTTGTGGCCACTGGACCGGTACCATGCCTTCCCCAGTTTGGGTTCTATACTTCTCTCCCTAAGCAGCAATGCATGAGAGAATAAGGACTTTGAGAAACTGATCTTCTGGAAATGGAAAAATTTTTGAACTGTGATTGCAATCAGTAGAGGGAACCATTGAGCTTACATTTGCTGATTATGTATGGTGGTGATTGCAAAAATTTCTTTAATGTAGGGGAATATTTAGTGTCAAGCCTTGATTTTGGATGTTTACATCTATGTATTTAAGAGAAGGGGAAAACCAAACAAGTAGTATTGTGAATGTTGACAACTGTGTAACGACTGCTAGTGAAATCTTATTTGTGTGATCGATAGAATTAATTTATTCTATTTTTAAAATAATTTATTATGAAAAATTTGTCGGGATAATTTTTATAATGAAAAGGTGATTTTTCCTTAAAAGAGAACTTCGAGCTGTTTTAAAAAAGCTCAAGACAATTTTTTATTTATCATGTCAATTTTTAGAGAAAATCTATCTTTTAGTTTTTTTATTTATTTTAAAAAGTAAATTTTGTAAACAGTTTGAAAAAAATAGTTATTACAGAGTCGTTTTTTCAAACTTACACAAATAGACCCTCAAAGCATAATGGGACATATAAATCATCAAACACGCACTATGTTTTTGCACAAAAGTGATATTATTGGTGAACCTGTGGCAATAACTTTTCACATATGGATTATTTTGAGAAAGCAAACTTTTAACTATGAACTTGTGATTTTTTATGCATATATGCGACCAAATTACCTTTTCATGTTTACTAGAAACCCACTCACGGGAATACATGAAAAACTGAAGAATCGATTAAAATATGTTTTATTTTTTTAATAACGATAATGAAGTTTGAATTTAAAATGTTATCCAAACTATTCAAATCGTATATATATTACTAGACAGGTTAAGACTTTTATTTATTTTCTTCAAAATATTTAATTTCAAGAGTCTCAAGTAGTACGCCTCAATAATCAAATTAAAAAAAACTTAATGTTTCAATAATATTTTATTTTATACAAACTATGATGTATACAGTATACAATAAATACAACACCCCTAAAATAGTGTTATTAACAATTAACTATGATTCTGTAAAAAAAACAATTAACTATGATTAATTACATGATACTATAATAAGGTCGAGTATAAATATATAATTTAAATGAGAAAAATTGCTAAGTTATTCGTTTCTTATTTCTCCAAAGAAACTCTATGAACAACAAAAAATAATCAGTAATAATGCGTTATACATAGATTAATATGCACTTTTTGTTTTCTAGTTTCAAATAAGTTTCGAAGTTTCTCAAAACTTGATTTTGTGAGATCTGCCCCTAATTTTTTTATGAAAATATTTTTTTTCATTTTTATTCCACTAAGATATCATATTTAACTATTTAATAGACTTTATCCCTTTGAGCCATATTTTTTTAACATTTCCTGCTTCATCGAATTTATAGAAACATTTTTTTTCACCCATAAATGAGTAGTAAGGCTTATAAATTTTTTTCCCATTTTTCATGGATGCTATGTAAAAGCTTTATGTTTGGTTCAAAATGAAGCGAAGCCGAAGGTTATACGGATGGAAATATCTTCACATCCCCAAACACAACTTTGTAATATATTGCCTGAATGCCTGGGTAGTGTACTACTGGAATTGGATTGAATAGTTTGTTTTGTATAGTACTACATCGGAAATAGCTTTTAACTAGTACTTATGAAGTTCTTTGCTTTTAACTAGGTATGCTTTCTTGGTAATTTCCCATCAGAAATTTATTTGGAAAAAAAGAAAAATTTGCGTAAACATACAACGTTTTTTTCATTTTTCTTTTCCTCTCACAATATGTTTACTGTTTAGAGTGGTGTGATGTGATAATCCTAGACACAATTATCGAGGGATGCATTATCGTCGTATACAACAAATATTGTGTTTTAGAATTTGTGTTCTATAAAATAAAATTACGCACAGGATTGTGAGTTGCTAACACCAGCAAATTAATCTGAATGGTAAAGACAGATGTTTTACAAAGACAAACTGCCTCATTTGTTTAAAAAAGAATTATGACTCATTTAATTTGGCTCATTACATGTACATACACTGTTAAATGTTATTTCACCTATATTGTATAATATTGATTTGAATACTAAGATTATTTTTATTATTTTTTACATAAGATTTCATATATGAGTTTCATAGACAAAGAAAATAGGTGTTAAAAGAATCTTGTCATTCTAAATAAGTAGTACCCTCACTTAATTATAAAAAATTGTAATGGTATTAAAACGTACGTATTACATTATTTTACTGATTCACGGAGCCATGTTAATGGCACACTAAAGCTCCCCATGGCAGTGGCACAGCATATGCCGCCATCCCTGGGTAGCATATTATGTTAAAATTGTTTTTTTAAAGTTTTAACAAATTGACCTATTATAACATCCTAGTGTACACATAAACATGAAAAGGAAGTGAGGAGTTACATATTTTTAATAGTAATAACATTATTGATAGATCAGCAAAAGAACAAAAAATATTGGCATCCAATTTCTAACAATTTCATAGACAATAAAAGATAAATATAAAAATTGACGGAGATAGCATGAAATTGTTCTCTCTAAATTTGCAGACAGAAAAATGCTAATGCACATCTATTAGTTCACTATACACAAATTTCACGCTGCTGCATGCGTCTCTATATTCGACGTACAATTTGTACATTTGGGCTCATGCCATGCACATAATACCATTAAAACATTTTTCCTATGTAAATATTATGAGCTAGACTAAGTTTTATACTGTGAGTCAATAAAAAAACAATAACTTTTAAATAATTATTATAAAATTAATCAGTTGATAACCTAAAAACATCTTTACAATGGTTTCATAACTATTTACTTTTATATATTCTCACATCTTTGTTACGTACTTATATATTTGTAATCAGGGTTTGAGTAAGGAGGAGGAAGACTCATTGCTAGGGCAAGTGGAAATATGGAGGTACATGACATGCTTCACGGACTCCGTGGCCTTGAAAGCTGTCATAGAGCTGCGTATAGCCGACATACTAGACCGTTATGGTAAACCACTATCCTTGTCGCAAATTGTGGAAAACATAGAAGATGCACCCTCCCCAGATCCCTCTCTTCTCCAGAGAGTCATGAGAGTGATGGTGCGCAGAAAGATCTTCAGTGCACAACAATCAGAGACAGGAGAGACCCTTTTCGGCTTGACACGAGCCTCGAAATGGATCCTCCGCGACACGAAAATGACCCTAGCACCCATGTTGCTGCTGGAGAACCACCCAATTCACCTGAACCCTGCTCACTACATCAGTGATATTATTAAAGAAGGCACAAAAAATGGCACTGCTTTCTTTAAGTGCCATGGACATGAGCAATTTGAGATGACGGGTTTGGATCCTGAGTATAATAGGTTGTTCAATGAGGGCATGGTGTGCACTGCTAGGGTTGTGTCCAAAGCTGTGATCACTGGCTACAAAGATGGGTTCAATCAGATTAAGTCCTTGGTTGATGTTGGAGGTGGCATTGGAGGGTCTCTTTCGGAGATAGTTAGGGCTTATCCTCATATCAATGCCATAAACTTTGACTTGCCTCATGTGGTTGCCACTGCTCCTAAGTTTGATGGGATCACCCATGTTGGAGGTGACATGTTCGTGTCCATTCCTAGTGCTGATGCTATTTACATGAAGGTATATCAAAAACTGTTCAATACCATATCTTCTTAAAATGCATGCGCTAATGGCTTATAACACTCTAACACACTACTTTTGCAAAAGTGATATAAATTTGTACACCCATAATATTAGCTGGTTAACATTTAGTGAGTGAGAGAGAAAAATAATTAAAAAATATATATAAATATGACAAGTGATATGATATAATTATAAAATGAGAAAAATAATGAATACTAATTATGTATTAAAAAAAAACAGTTCTAGTTTCCACATAAATATGATAAAATCTTATATCATCTATTAGTAATTTGGGTTATAATGAGCCATAAACTGATAGTTATGTACATTTTATCAAAAAGAAATTGAAAGGAAAGTACAAATAACTATGACTCATTATAACTTAATGGATTAATGTATTGATGTAAGATTTTATTGTTTACATATGTGTAAAAATGATATTTTTGATGGAAAAATTCTTGTTTGATTTCGATTGCGTATATAAAAAAAATTTAGACCAACCATAATTATATATCAAAGTAAGATTACATAATAGTAGTCTCTAACTATTAGTTGAAAAACACATGTAATTACGGGCAAAAAAAAACTGACTCACTATGTAGTGAATTTAAATCCTGCCATGTTATATGATGTTATACAATTTTTATGGAACATATAATTAGTGGATTTTTACAAGTATATGGTCTTTTATTACATGTCAAGTATTTTGGGCACTTACCCTTCAAATATTTTTCTTTGGGGTGAAATATATGTAGTGGATTCTGCATGACTGGAGCGACGAGCACTGCGTTAAGATCTTGAAGAACTGCAGGAAGGCAATACCAGAGAAGACAGGAAAAGTCATCATCGTGGATCACGTTCTTCGACCCGAAGGCAACGAACTCTTCACAGACGTTGGCATCGCATTCGACATGATGCTTCTAGCTCACAACGCCGGCGGCAAAGAGAGGACCGAAGAGAACTGGAAGTGGCTGTTCAAGGAAACCGGTTTCGCACGTTACAACATCATCAAGATCAACGCTCTCCCTTCCATCATTGAGGCGTTTCCAATCTGAAGATGAAGCCACTACCACAACTGCATGTGGTTTTTATATTGCATGTGTTGTTGTTATTGTTAACAGCTATATGATCTTCGTGTTAATTTTGTGGTTTTCATCCCTACCCGTGTTATGTTTGTGTATTAAATAAAAGTATGAAATGCCCCACCACTAAGTAATGCTATATGGGTTATGTATGTGTTCCATATATGCCAAATGAGTGGTGTGTGGTTGTGAAGAATCTATTGCTGTTAATGAATGAGATCCTTTGGTGTGCAAACCTTGCTTTCTATGTTGTTGCCTCTCTTAGCTCACTCCATAATACTTTGCTCAAGTTCAGAAAACTTCCACAGTTTATAAGTTTTCAGTATTTATCTGTTAATTTGTTAAATAAAGTAAGTAAATAAGTCAAAATTAACTTAATTGGTTAAATAAGATATATATATTATTGTAAAATTGTTAGTATTTATGTTCTATTCCTACCAATAAAAAAAAGAGTCGATCTAAGTGGTAATGATTAAGTGGATGAATAGACCACATAAGTCAATATATATGTTACCTATTTCCACATATCCATCATCAGTTCATCACATAAGAGAATGAATAGACCTCACAAAACACCGGAAAAATTTGGAATGTCGGAATTTTCTTTTATAAGAAAAAATTTAGGAAGAGGGAATGGGTGACCCATTCAAGACAGGAAAAGGCTACATGCTTAAAGAGAGAGATACTGGCATTTACCTAATTCCAAGGAGAAGAATGGGGTTTCGAGCTTATAATCTGTTAGATGTTAAACCTTGTTGTTCCATTCAACTTTTGGGTTGGAGTGTCGATTTTAATGGCTTATTCTTCAAGACTTGAATAGATATAATCTCAAGATGAGAATATACTCTTTAATTTCTGGCTCTTTCTCTCTATAATAGATGTACCACTTGGAATTTTCCCAATATATAGAATGAAGTATAATACAGAGAGATATGTAAATTGTATGGCTATTTAGTTTAGTTGCTGTGGCAATGCCTGTTTCACTTGTGAATCATCGTTGCCTATTTATAGCCATTGCCCATTGGTTATACACGAGGGGGTGATTGCTTCTATTATGTTCTAGGCTATCTACACGTATTTACCTAATCATTTTTTTTATCGAGAGCTTTCTTTTACCGTCGTTGGTCGAACATGAGGTTGATGATTGCCTCTATTATTTTCTGGATCTGAATCCACTGGAGTTCGAATATAAACTGCACCAGTGGCAGTTTCGATCCAATGGTTTCTGTTATTGATACACAGTCATCAATAATTTTTTTATAATTCAAACTTACTATTTCAAGGGCTAAGATTCATTTTGGAAAAACAAGTATAGTGCAGTTGGAAAAACAACTATAGAGGATCTAAATCCGTTCTGTTCGAGTGCCATCTACACATATCTACCTTCTTAATTGAAGTTTGAGATCTTTTCTTACAACTGTTGTTTAATATAACCATATATATTTTCTGACAGAATTAGTAATTAGATGCCTAATCTTCATTATTATCAAAATATAAATTCAAATCAATCTAATAATAGGATGAATTCAAACCGATTCAAATAAATAAAAAAATGAGTTAGTTCAAATTGAATTGAAATATTAAAAATATGATGAATTGGAATTAGATCTCAAATTTCATTTATGAAAATTTAATTTGATTTCATCCATAAGATTATTTAGTATATTTTTTTATTATATATTTTTGTAGTTTTAACATAACTTTCTAATCCAATTCAATTTAATTATATTTTTCATTTTAAAGCAATGGTCAATTATTACTATGATCATAATATAAGACATTACTTAATTTTTAATTCAAATAAAACATGTTTGATGTTTCATATTGAACTAGTACTTAAAATAGTTTGAGTTAAATGTATTAAATTATATACTATTAGAATTAGTTTTTTTATTTTTATTTTAAATTACTTTGTATTACTATTTTAATAATAAATTCATTTATAATTAAATTGAACTGTTGAATTAAACTGAGTAAAATTTAATCCCATCCCATATGATAAAAAAATGCCACAGATTCTATCTAAACCGGGCCGTGGCCAAATCTCTTACTATATTCTAGAAATGTCTTCAATACTTTCGCATTAGAAACCAGAGTCTCCAGATTATGTGCCTAGGACTTGGATAGGCATGAACACGGGCTTTAATTTAGGATCAGAGGCTTAATTCTTCTCCCCCTTCTAGTGCTATATATGTAGATATGATAGTCGAGCTTCTACGACTCTGTCTAGAGGATGGGTGCTTTGGGTTTACTTTTTGTACAAGGATAGTGTAGACCTAACATTTATGCTTAAACCAACTGATAGACTAATACTATGCTGATAATAACAATTAGCAAGAAAAGAATGGATGATAATTGTCTGTCCTCTTTCATTCATTTTGATGGTATTTATTATGACTACATTTGATGAATTGCTGATGAAAATCATTAAAACAGAGAATAACAGAATTGGTGGAAAGAATCCTAGTTTGTTATAATAGAAATGCTGATGATGCAGGAAGGAAGCCATTCTGTCCTTATCCTAAGCTGGATTTATACGAAATCCTTGAGATGGTTGGGCCTCCTTAGTGTCCTCTTGGGCCTGGTGGTAATTGTAGCATTGTTATTGCTATCTGTTGGAAAAACAACCTTGTCCTCAAGGTTGTATGTTGTGGGCAGAGCATCCCATTGCTCCCAGGTCATGTCTTCCGGAGCCAAACCGAACCATTGCACCAGAACTAGCTTGGTTGGGGGTATGATTGAGGTGTCACATTTCCAATCAAAAATGGCAATTGTGTCCACTGGGGAAAGGGAGTCTTGATCTGTAAGGGGTGGTCCTTGATGAAGTTTTAGTAATGAAACGTGAAAAATTGGATGAATTTTAGAAGACTCTGGCAACCTGAGCCTGTAGCCCACTAGCCCAATGCGTTCCTGAATCATAAAGGGTTCGTAGAAGCATTTGGGCAGCTTAGTGTACATGGGCTGTAGAGAGGTTTAGTGGTATGGGCGAAGTCAGACATACACTCAATCACCAACCGTATAATTCACGTCGCGACGGTGAGTGTCCGCAGCTCGCTTCATAGTAGCTTGGGCCTTGGAAAGGCGACTTTGCAATGTTGCGTGAATGGTAGCCCGTGTGGCAATGAGGGAATTAGTGGCTTCCACAGGTGATGAACCTTGCAAGTAGTGAGGAATGAAGGGTGGTCGCTTACTATACGTCACCTCAAAAGGGAATAAGTCGGTACCGGAATGGACAAAAGTATTGTAGACCATTCCGCAAGGTCAAGGAATTTGAACCACTGCGCTGGTCTGTTGTGGACGAAGGACCGAAGGTATTGTTCAAGGATGCGATTAAGGACCTTTGTCTAGCCATCCGTCTGAGGGTGGTAAGAGGTACTCATACGCAGTTTTGTCCCGCAGAAACGAAACAAATCGCGCTAGAAAGCACTGATGAACAAGGGATCTCTGTCAAAAACTAGACTGCGAGGAAAACCAGTTTGCAAACCAAGTCCAGAAAAAGGAGTGCGACCTTGTGGGCTGTGTAACGGGGAGGCAGAGCCCCGAAGTGTGCTCTTTTATGAAATCTATCGACTACCACTAGTATGGTAGTATATGCATTGGATGGTGGTAAACTAGATATGAAATCAAGGGAGAGGTCCTCCCATAATGACAAAGGGGTGGGAAAAGGTTGGAGTAGACCCACCAGTTTCTTTGTTTCGTATTTTGTTTGTTGGCAACGGAGGAATTGAGAAACATTATCAACGGACGTCGGAACGCATCTGAGGCCAGATGAAGTTGTCTTCAAGGCGATGAAGGGTCTTGGCAATGCCCATGTGGCCGCCCAAAGGAGTTTTGTGAAATTCTTCGAGTAAAAGGGAAATGAATTAGTTGTTCAAAGGGAACCAAATCTTGTCGTGGAAGAAGATGAGGTTGTGGTTGATGGTGAAGCCTGGATGTGACTCTGGGTGAAGATGGAGTTGTTGTAGTAAATCCTCATAGTTGTTTTGTCTTGGAGTGAGTTGTGGAGTTGTTCCAGAAATGTGAAATTGGGGAGTGATAATGAAAAAAGTTGATTGTTTACAGGAGCGGAAATCCGGGAAAGAGCATCGACAACAATGTTGCTGGATCCGGATTTGTATTGGATATTGTAATCATAACCCAGTAACTTCGATAGGTAAGTTTGCTGCTCTGGGGTTTGTATTACTTGTGTCGTTAAATCCTTCAAGCTTTTGTGATTTGTTAAGATGACTAACGGGTGACCCAGTAGGTAATGACGCCATTTTTTAACTGTTGAAATGATGGTGTGAAGTTCACATACGTATGTGGCAGCTCGCTGAACACGAGGGCAAAATGCCTTGCTAAAAAATGCGATGGGGTGGGAATTTTGGAGAAGAACGGCCCCCATGGCATAGCCCGAAGCATCGGTTTCCAGGGTGAATGGAATAGTGAAAGTGGGCCTGGCTAGTACCGGGGTCACCGTCGTAAGCTGTTTGAGTTTGTCAAATGCAATTTGGGCTTCCGAATGCTAGAGAAATTTATCCTTGCATAACAAATTTGTCAGAGGGGTAGCCACGGCGGTGTGTCCCTATATAAATTTATGGTAGAAACTTGTTAAGCCAAGAAATCCACAAGTCTGACGGAGATGCGGGAATTGGCCAATCGACCATGGCCTGGATTTTGGCTGGGTCAGGTACAACCCCATGAGGTGAAACAATGTGGCCGAGGTAGTGTAACTGCAGTTGGGCAAATAAACACTTAGAACAACGTAGGAAGAACTGGCCTTGGGAAAGGGACGAAAAAGTAACTTCTAGATGAAAAAGATGTGAGTGCAAGGTGGAGCTGTAAACCAGTATATCATCAAAGAAAACTGCCATGAATTTGCAGGTAAAGGGTTTCAGGAGCTCATTTATGGTTGCCTGAAAGATCGAGGGAGCGTTACAGTGACCGAATGACATGGCCTTGTACTCATCGTGACCCTGGTGAGTGCGGAAAGCAGTTTTCGGAATATCGTTGTCAGCCATGAAAATTTGGTGGAAACCTTGGCAAAGATCAAGCTTGGAAAACCAGGAAGCTTGTCCCAATTCATCAAGGAGTTCGTCGATGGTGGGCATGGGGAATCTGTCCTTCACAGTGATTGCGTTTAGGGCATGATAATCGACACAACAACACCAATTGTCGTCCTTCTTTTTGACCAAAAGAACTGGGGAAGAGAAAGGACTCTGACTGAGTTGGATCAGTCCAACATCGAGTATAGTAGTGACCTATTTCTCGAGCTCGGTTTTCTGGCAATATGGGTATTGAAAAGGCTTGACGTTCTCAGGAATTGAGTTGGGTAGGAGGTGGATATGGTGAGTGATGGAACAGTGCGGTGGAAGAAGGGTATGTTCCTGGAAGATGTGATCATACTACGAGATAAGTGTGGTGATGGCAGGAGGTGGGGGTGAATCATTGAGTGACGATGAACAAGAAGGGGTCTGGGCTAGGTGAAACAGAGCTGAGATGCTCTATATTTGGATTAGGCGTTTGACCTGTTGGGCTGAGGCAGGATCTGGTTGGAGGGGCATGTCAGCGTGGAGAGTGATGGGTCGGCCCAAATGGTTAAAGTGCATGGTAAGGGAGGTGTAATCAGTGGTCATCAAGCCCAAGTTCTTGAGCTCTGGACCCCTAAAACTATGTCTGTGCTGCAGAGAGGTAAGGTAAAGAGGTCAAGGGAAAACTGGTGGTCCTGAATAACGATGGGGACTCGGGGGCAGGTGGTGTCGTAGTCCAGGAGTCTATCGTTACCCACCATTACTTGTAACGTTGGCGTCGGGGAAGTGAAGTGGTTGAGAAATTTGGTGACACGCTTCTGAATGAAGTTGTGAGTGCTACCACCATCAACTAGAGTCATAATGCGATGGCGATGGATGTGGCCATAAATTTGGAATCTCTCCGATGCAGGCATTCCGGACAAGGCATTAAGGCTTATTTGTGGGTGTTCACTAGGGTCTGGATCAAGAGGAACAATGACGTCTGGTGGTTCGAACCCCAAAAGATGGTTGTAGGTCATGGGTTCCACCTCGTCATCCATGATGAAGAGGTGGAGGCGTGGCTTGCAACGATGGCTGATAACCCATTTCTCTTCGCAATGGTAGTAGAGACCCTTGTCGCGGTGAATGGCCATTTCCTCGGCCGAAAGTTATTTGAAAGGAACCTTGGGAGAAGGAGCCCCAGCGGAACTCGAAAATGGAATAGTTGAGAGCGGTGGGTGGTATGGAGGGCAGGGTCCGCGGCGTCGATCGTGGATTTTGTCTTCCTGTAGTTTGCCAAAGCAACTGCTTGGGGAAGCAAAAGGGGTTAGAGAGCCTAAACCTTGCAACACAACTCTGGATTTAAGCCAGAGACAAAAGAGTTGAGAAGAAAAGGGGGAGCGAGGCCCACGATTTTGTTTGCAAGGCATTCAAACTCGGTAAGGTACTCGTTAACAGAGCCTTGCTAATGGAGTTTGAATAGTGCTCCTTAAGGGTCGTCATAGAAGGAAGGTGCAAATTTGGATTCGAGAGCTTGGAGCATCGTCGACCACGAGGTGAGGAATCCATTACAGGCCATCCACTAGTACCAGCAAAGCGCAAGGCCTTCCATGTAAAAGGATGCAACAGTTAGGGGTTCATGATCAGGTAAACCTTGGTAATCAAAAATTGTGAAATTTTAAATATGCAACCCATAGGGTCCTAGCCGTTGAAACGCGACGCTTCGAGTTTCATGTGAGGTCGAGAAGGTGTGGGTGGTGTGTTTGGCTTGGGAGTTTTTGGTGAAGAGGGGTGACGGTGAGAGTAGCAAGGCGTTCCAAAATGGAATCGATTTTGCTACTCATGGCATTTTGGGCCTGGGCAAGAGTTGTATGGTTTTGAGCCATGGTGATTTGGCCCTGTGTGGGACAGGACATGACCTCCTCAAGGCGGTCTGTGGTGGTTTGGTAGGTATTGTGTTCGGGCATGGCAGGTCGGACCAGTTGATAGGCTAGTACTATGCCGATAATAACATGAAAAGAATGGATGATAATTGTCTGTCCTCTTTCATTCATTTTGATGGTATTTATAGTTAATACAACTGATGAATTGGTGATGAAAATTATTAAAACAGAGAATAACATAATTGGTGGAAAGAATCCTAGTTTGTTATAACAAAAATGCTGATGATGCAGGAAGGAATATTCAGTCATTCTATCATTATCCTGAGCTAGATTTATACGAAATCCTTGAGGTGGTTGGGCCTTTGTAGTGTCCTCTTGGGCTTGGTGGTAATTGTTATCTTCTATTACAGTATTGCTATCACCAACTCAGCTTAGATGGATTGGATCCCCATGGATGCACCCGATTTGCCAACGGATTTCATTGATGGGTTCTATCCAATCATGTGTTGTTCTAAGTCAGAATAATAAAGTTTTTTTTCTCCCGTTATGCTTATATAATATAAGTTATACTAATCTTCAACAGTGGACCGATAAAGAAATGTCTAAACAATAACAATTTATAAACAAATCAAAATAATTTTCTCACAATAGAGTAAAAAAAAAATACAAATTCCTACATATATATACATATTGTATGGCAGATCACACATTTTAATTCAACATATTTTAAAATTTAGAGGTCACATTGCAGAAATCTCAGATGCTCTGCATGTTCAGCAACTGGTATTTCCCCACATATCAATTAGCTATCAAATCCATACCCCATTTTGTTGCACGAATAATTGAATGTTTTACTAAATTGGAGTACCTTGTACCGTTTAAGAGCAGAAGTTTGTCTCGTGTTAACTTTGGTTCATTGAAACATGTGAGAATCGTGCTTTGATAAAATGTTGAGTTTTTCACCATCAAAGCCTAACTCATCATAGCTCAAAACCATTTGTTTAGGTCCTTTAGGAATGGTTCTAACACAGTGCCAACAACCATGTGGAGTTCTTATACTCACCTTATGGCACCAACAATTGTATGCCAAATCAGAAGTACCACTGATTAGGCTGTGCAGTAACACAGTTCGAACACCTGCAACCTTGTGCTCCATATAAGAATAAGATCCACCATTCTAAAGTGATTTATAAAAGCATATTTATGGGTTTCTAGATTGTGCCTCTTAAGAAGAGAGAAAAAAAAAAGCTAAAGCTTTGAGTTGAGGGTACGTAGTACAAGGAATCTAACTGTTGCCCCCAAAATTGATGTCATTAACTCTTAACCTCAATGGTATTGGTTTTTGAACAATATAACATATCTTTGGCAAAGATATAACGTTGGTCCGGAAAGAGTGAAAGCAAAAGGGAGGGACGAAAGTAGAAGGGAGGATGGAGAGATTCTCTTAACTGATATTTTTAATAAACTAACAAATTAATATTTAAAAAAAATTATACTAACACACAAAAATTGTATCTACACATATCTACCTTATTAATTAAAGTTTGAGATCTTTCTCTTATAACTGTTGTTTAATATAACCATATATTTTCTAACAGAACTAGTAATTAGATGTCTAATCTTCATGATTACATTGTACGAATTCAGAACAATCTAATAATAGGATGAATTCAAACTGATCCACATAAAAAAAAATGAGTTGGTTCAAATTGAATTGAAATATTGAAAATATGATAAATTCGAATTAGATCTCAGAATTTCATTTATGAAAATTTAATATGATTTTATCCATATGATTACTTTTTTTATTTTTTTTAAAATTAATTTGTATTACTATTTTGTATTTAATTATGATTTTTAATTCATTTTAAATGTATTACTAAAGGGTTAGAAATTATATTATATAATTTTCAAGTTTCAAGTATTGAATAATCTTTTAAATTAGTTCTTCAATAAAATAAATCAACATAGGGACTAAATTAACTTATAGATATTTAATATTTTAGGAATTATTTATATAATTTTATTATTTTAAGGGTTATTTAGGAGAGATAATAATAATTGAGGGAATATATTGATGATTTATTTAATGAAACATCAACACTACCTCTTTTGTTGTCATGTGAGATCATTTTTTGATCTTATCCCTTTTCAACACTTATTTATCAAATTTAATTAGATGTCCAATTAAAAAAATTATCAAAAATGATACAAGTTCCAACACCTTTACACAATAAGAACACTTGAAATGAAATTTCCATATGAAGGGATACATCTTAATATATATATATATATATATATATATATATATATATATATATGAGATGGGATCCTTTTACACCGGTGTAAAACTTGATAGTTTTACACCATTTAATAACTTTTTACTGGATAAGTATTTTACAAAATCCACCGTTAGATTGAAAGCTTATATCATGTAGATCACATATCTCAAATTTCACAAAATTTAAACATCAATATGAATGTAATCAAATAGTCTAATTTTCACATATTTTAGAAGTATATATACCGTTAATTTTTATATATATCAATTAGGTTTCAAATGATTTCGGATTAATATGAAATTTGAGATATGTGATCTACATGATATAAGCTTTCAATCTAACGGTGGATTTTGTAAAATACTTATCCAGTAAAAAGTTATTAAATGGTGTAAAACTATCAAGTTTTACACCGGTGTAAAAGGATCCCATCTCTATATATATATTCATTTTTAACCTTTAAGTATATATATATATATATATATATATATTCATTTTTAACCTTTAATGACAAAAAGAGCCAAAGAAGGCAATTTACTTTGGGCAGCACCGAGAACTACGGTATAGGCTAGCAATGGGGAAAACGTATGGCATCCAAAGCCACACAAACAGACACACAAAACAAACCATCACAAGACCCGTCCCTCAATGCAAAAACAAAACTCAATCTCAAACGAAAATGCCGTTTTTCCACTTCCCATATCCTTCTGGCCCCACCACTTCCCTCTACTGTCCTAGTGGCTCTCTTTCTGACATTAACACCTCCAAGTACCTACAACAACATCATAACCACTGCACCTCTTATCAGATACCCTAACATCACATAGCAGGTATATATATTTTATCATATTATGTAAGCAAAATTATGTCAAGGAAAACATACACTTTATATTAAAACACCAATAATATTTATAAAATTACTTGTTCAAGACAGATCAAATATATCGGAATTATCTGCATTACACTAATTCTTGAAACCAAAAAGTGAAGTATCTATATCTATCTGGATATCAAATATCACATTGCTTTGTGTTATTATGTTACATTACAATATTACATTACATGTCTTTATTCCTATGCTTTACCTAGATAGGACAAATATCGTGTTTGTCTCGTATGAAAAGTTGGTGGGCTAGAAAAAGAAAAAATCAATGCTAGGCAGAGCAGAGACACCAACCCCTACTTTTCAAATCTTCTTTTGTATCACTAACTTCTTTACAGCATAAAGTGAAGCAAAAAAGGAGATCCCTTTGTTATGCTTGTCCTTCTATTTCAATTTCAACGTCTTATCATGGCTTTTGTAACCTCAGGTTTGGCTTTCAATTATGTTAGAACTTTGTTTTTTTTATAATAAAAAATTCTCTCTCTAGTAATTGCTACAGATGAAATCAGCGGATAAACAGAATAAGAATGATGAGGGAGGTTGAATTATATTTGGGGGTGCATGAATTGAGTGCAATCATAGATCATCCATTTGTTTCAAAATGGTTTTGTCTTTTTCCTCCTTTTGCTTTCGGTTAAAAGAAAAAAGGTTGAATGACCCTTGTTCCTGATTGCACCCTCATGAGATTGAGGAAGCGTAAACGATGTTTTCCTTCTTGTTCCTCTCTTCGCAAAGTAAATTCACCATTGTTTTGTCATATCTCTCTATCTTATGCTCCATGTCTGAAAATTTTCCTTAAGAAAAATGTTGATAATGTAGAGTTTTATGAAGAATTGAAAAATTGTCATATTATTCAGAAACTGTCTCTTCTTTACCAAACTGTAATGCATTTAAATAAATTGTCATATGTGGATTGAATTGAGACTTGCATTTCGTTTTTCCATCAGTTCTTGATCTGACAGTGATGTATTAGTCTCAAGTGTTTTTGAGGTGTTTCCCTTATCTGCCATTTAGTTCAATAATCTTTTGTGTGATTGTTTCTTTTCATTGTGTAGCTTCTGAAACTCGAAGCATTTCTTCTTACTAAGTGAGAAACCAAAACTATGTTTGTTCCCTTACTTCCCTGACATATTCTTCTAAGCACTTTGAGATAGGCTGCTATGATTCATTCATCTAAATTCATGGAATTGAAATTTGACAATTGTTTTGGTACATTGACAAGTTGTTCATATTCTCTTTATGCTATTACTCTTTGCTTATGGATGCTTTCAAAATTGAAATGCAGGTAGACGAGGATGAGATTTATTGGAGACACAGAAAGGAAGATGAAGAGTTGGAATGGACACCTAATTCCACTCACTTGATATCTCAGTTGACTCAATGTTTTAGTGAGTACAATTGTTTATCTTGATCTCTTTCTGTTTCTTTAGATTTTTGCATCTCTTTTCAATATTTTAACTGATTGATGTGATGAGTCAATGGGGATGTGCAGGGTTACTGAGCATTGTGAGAAATTTCAGACAGTTCCAGTCAAATACTTCAACTATCATATTTTCATGCTTACTTATGTACATTATCCTTCTAGATATGGTGATATAGTTGCCTAGTTACTTATATGAATAAGGAGTAATTATTTATTTGACAGTTTCATTTAGGGAGCATTCCTTATAATTCAAGCCTACATATGAAATTAAAATAACCTTTCCATTAATGATTCACCTCAACGCTCAGAAGTGCGAGGACTGGACATGTTGTGTAACTCTGCCTCTCAAACAGAAAATATATATATATATATATATATATATATATATATACATATATATATATATTGCTTCTTTTGTCCTTTCCAAGATTCATTTCTTACTTCTCTAGGAATCTCTTTCTAAAGTCAGTTTTTAAAGAAATGCCTCTTCTACATTCTGTTTTCTGTATTAGCAAAAAGGGCACAGATAATGTTCAGAATGCATTAGAAGAACTTATTTCAACTCTGAAATTCAGTATGTCAAAGTCTATAATGACTTAACAACACTGCAACTTGATGATTCTGTCTCATATCATTTTATTGATCATCCAAGTTTTCTTCCAGTGTTGATCTATATTTTGTTGCATGTAGCTAATGCTATGGTTGGATCACGATCATGGATAGGAGGACTCTTCAACCGCACAACCACTAAGCGAAATGACAAATTCGTCGATTATCCTTTGATTCCTATTGAGGTAAAACAGAAGTTGGTGATTTGTTGAATTTTCCTTCTGATTATCTGTGTATTTTCACTTGTGACTTACAGTTATTACAGACTCTGAGCTAAATTTGTTTCCACGTTTATGTCAGGAGGAAAGGCTTCAAAGGCTTCAAGAAAGGCTGCAAGTGCCTTATGATGAGACTCGACCTGATCATCAAGTATTTGCCTCTATTTATCAAAACTTCAGTTCGCTTTTTGAAAATTCAAGCTTCATTTCTGGTTCATAGGAAGACAGACTATATCTTGTAGTTTAGGAATACTTTCAACTTTTTACTTGTTATGTTCATACCACATTTAACTCATAATATCATTAACTTTCAACAGGAATCACTGAGAGCTTTGTGGCAATGTTCCTTTCCTAATGTATCTCTGGAAGGCCTAATATCTGACCAATGGAAAGATATGGGATGGCAAGGACCTAATCCATCAACTGACTTTAGGTACACAGATATGTTCTTATGAGAGCTCACTTGACATTTTGGTCACTTTTCCTGTGTGAAAGAATCTACTTACGAATGTTATGAAAACAGTATCATAACTTCATAAGGCCTTATGATTAATGTGAGGATCCAATGTATGGGACTTGGAGTCCCACATTGGTAGTATGGGATTCTAGTGTTGGATTTATAATGGGCTCTCCAACTACAATAGCTAGCTTTTGTGGTGTGGTTCTCTCAAGGTTCTTATCAATTGGTATTAGAGCCTTCCACCATGACTCCCAAGTCAAAGGGCTAGTACACAGCCAGCCCGTGTGGGCTCCGTGGTGGGATGTTAGGATCCAATTGCAAGGTTTATAAGGCCTTGGGCTCTCCAACTACAATAGCTAGCTTTTGTGGTGTGGTCCTCTCAATGTTCTTATCACTTTTCCTATGTGAAAGAATCTACTGATTACTGTTATGAAAACAGTATCATTGTAGTGCTGCTAAGGTTTATAGTAGCATAACAAATTCACTAATTTAATTTATGGGATAGAATTAAAACGAATCATTTTATTTCACAGAAATTTGATGATCCTTCATATATCAGTTTTATTAGATAACTACTGTGGATTAAATTCTGGTCATGGAGATCTATGTGTTGCTTGTGCCATACACACACAAGGACATGACTAGAGAGAACATCAATAGACCACCAATTCTTTCAATATATTTATGGTGGATCCCAAATTAATATGCTGAGCTTATAATTTCTGATTAGTTAACTGAATATTATATGAAAGCACTTGTTCATGAGACTTCAAGAGAGTAGACTCTTTCCTTATCTTTTAACCATGATCCCAACCTAATTGATATGGTGACTCCATAGTTTCTAATTAGTAATTGCATATTATAT
Source organism: Glycine latifolia (assembly GCA_013407115.1). Taxonomy (NCBI): domain Eukaryota; kingdom Viridiplantae; phylum Streptophyta; class Magnoliopsida; order Fabales; family Fabaceae; genus Glycine; species Glycine latifolia. The sequence continues at coordinate 37,345,189 of CM023946.1, forward strand.
GAAAACACTAGTTCATACAGACTTTAAAGAGAGTGCATTATGATTGACCTTTCCATTACCTCAAAAGTTTCTATTTCAAGGTATTGTGTCTAATATCCTGATTTCCTCAGGGGATGTGGCTTCATTTCCCTTGAAAATCTACTGTTTTTCGCAAGGAAATATCCGGTATGCATTTATCTTCTATTCTGAACATCTGAAAGAACTTGATGAGCCTTTTTGTCCTCTCATTTTAGTTCCTTCATATCTATCTTGGCAGAAAAGATGAGTTATAACTAATTTTATGGAAATTCAAATGAAGGCATCTTTTCACAAGCTGTTGTTGAAGAAAGATGGAAATAGAGCAACCTGGGAATATCCATTTGCTGTTGCTGGCATTAATATATCATTTATGTTGATACAGATGTTGGATTTATGCTCAGGTTTGTTTACAATTTCACTATGCATTATTCATTCCACTGATTCTGATATTAGAAACAGTAAAAGGGTAGTCCGGTGCACCAGGGGAAAGTGCTAGAAAGTAGGGACACAATATGAGACACAGATATGACATGAGTTACATTTGTTCAACATCTTTTTTTTCTTCTTTTTTTAACTTTATGTATTGATGTTGTAACAATGATTTTGTTGTTTGACCTTTTGGCGTTTGTAAATATTTCCCTTTATCAATAGTGAGAAAGTAAAGTACATTTTCTAATAACATTTCCACTAAATTTTTTTATTTTTTATTTTTTGCAGAAAAGCCACGATGTCTTCCAGGCATGAATTTTGTCAAGTTATTAGGAGGTGTGGTACATCTTAATCTGCCCTTGTCAAATGCTTGCATATATTTTACCAATTCCAGTAGTTTTTTTTTATGTTTTACTACTTCAAATGCTCATAAGTTTCATTGCATCTTACTGCAGAAAATGAAGAAGCATTTGATGTTCTATACTGTATAGCTTTTGAGATGATGGATGCACAATGGCTGGCTCATCATGCTTCTTACATGGATTTTAACGTACGCATTTTATTCCGTGTGTTTTCTGCATCTCCAATCCTTCATGTCTTTTCCCTCCTAGTCCTAGGCCTCCAACTCCTACAGATATACCAAAAGAAAATAAATAAATAAATAAAAATAGATTAGATTAGAGTTTTGAAATTACTAGTACTTTGATATTAAGGCCACTCTTCAATTTATATCTGATCCTGGAAATTGTTTAATTTCCATATCTTATTTTTGGCCACTTTTCCTCATAGTAAGAGAAATTTATTTTCTGTTATCAATACTCAAGGACATTAAAACTTCTCTAAGATTAAATAGAACAAGTTTTGGAGAGAACCATAGAACATATTAATGAACCAAATTGTAACTGGGGGAAGTAACTAAGTAAGGACTCATCTAAGTCACTAAGTTGGTATAGAGAAACTTCTTTCCAATTTTTTTTCTACCTTTTTCACTAACTGCTTTAGTATTGATTATCTGAAAACACACACTAATATGTTGTTTGGTCTTTCCAACTTCTGCAATGCATTGACACTGCAAATTATTCCATGGCTTTAGGATGTTCTACAAGCAACACGAATGCAATTGGAGAGAGAGCTATCCTTAGAAGACATCAACAAAATACAAGACCTGCCTGCTTACAATTTGTTGTAACTTGTAAACAATAGCTTACTTATTCCTCTTCTGCTCATAAGCAACAAATTCCAAGTGGCAAATTTTTGAAGTATTGAAGACAATTTCATCGCCATGCTTATCCTCAATGAACTGCAAGGCTTTACTCCTCTTCTGAATCAATTTTATGAGTCACCTTTGGAGTTCTTTATAGCTGACATTTGGTAAATGAGCTAATGACAGTGAAGGGGCGTTTTGAGAAGCATTTTGAAATTGTAGTTTTTGTAGAGTTCTTAAAATACTTGGGGAAAACAAAAGAAATAAAATGTGAGAAGCCATCCTAATCAAACAGTTCAAAAGAAACTTAAAAATTAATTGGATTGAAATCCTGAAGATATAATATTGATGAGGTTAGAAGGAGCTAGCATTTGTGGGTGCGAATCAGTTCAACGTAAACTCTTAGCTGGCTGCATTATGTTGTTACATTTCTGCTTTATCTGTCAGCAATTATGGAAGACATTGATTATGTTGGAAAACCGAGGAGAGTAAGCACCGAAAAGATTTATACCAATGAATTATGAGAAATCATACAAGTGAACTTGAGACCACACCTTAACCCAAAATCTTAAGACTCGGGTTTATAGTTATTTTCTTCATTTATATGATGTTCAACATTTTCATATTTTCATTTTACACGATGTGACAGTTATACTCCAACATATTTCAACATATTAATTGGGTTTGATTGTGACAGGTATTTAACAAATTGTTGTTGCGTAGGCCAACTAGTTAAGAACCGTTAAAATGATCTTTGTCTTCCAAAAAGAGAAGTACTATATTTTTATAGTTTGTTTGTTTTGAATTTTGATGGGTGTCAAATGGGCGTTTGGAGGCTGGAGATTTCTTTTTTCTTTCGAAAACAAATTATATACCATCTCTTAGGTTTTATTTATATTGTTTTAATATGCAAAATCTTGCAAACCTTTGTTATGCATGTTACTGAAGTGAAACTTAAATTCAAATAGGAGAATATAATATGATATTTGTTATTTATAACTATTTAAATTTAAGATAAGTCAAACAACCCCTTAACCTTAAGATAAGTTAAACAACTCCTTAATCTTCTTAACCTATTAGGTTAAGGGACTATCTAACTTAAATTATAAAGGAGTTAAATAATTTCATCATATATCATTGGTAAAATTCTCTTGTGTATATTAAAATGGTTAGTTATAAATATTAATTGTAGCAATCATCTTTCATGGGATGAGATTGTTTAACCCATTTTTATTTGAAAGAAATTGGACAACTTTTATGATAAACTGATCCCTGTAATCTAAGTTTATAATTTTGTCCCATAACTTAGCACAAGTTAACAAAGTCTTATTGGTTGCTGGTTATTAAAACCTTAAGAAGTAAATTTTTACCTATTATATAATCTGTAAGTTAGTTTCTTATACACTTTAATAGGCCTCACTATTAATTAGACTTCTAAATAAGTTTTCAGGTTAGACAGCTTTTAAAAAGGTCAATCTATCTTTAAAAAAAAAACTCTGCATCACATGAATATATTAGGCTCGATCGAGCCATAGGTCTGAGAAATCTTAAGGTCTTGTTAAACTCAACTTAGCCATGCCAATCTATTTCCACCCCTTGATATCATCATTAATAAACTATTGTAAAAATTAAGAAATTTATCACATATAGTAATTAATTTAACTTTTAAAATGGTCAATTTACCTTAAAAAAAATCTCTATATCACATAAATACACATTAGGCTTGAGCCTTGGATATGAGAAGCATGCCAAGTTCAAGATCAATAAAATTAGCCTTTCTTCTCATAAATTACTTCTTTTTTTTTTACGTGAATTCTCAAAAATTACTTAAAGCACCCAAATACCGACGGAACAATATTCATGTATCAAGATCAAGCTAACTAATTAAGGTGCTTACCGTGCCTACTATTTTTTCTTCTTCTTTATTTTCTTATTTGCTAAGGGCCCAAAGGCCAAGGACAAAAACTAATTAACCACTAAACCAGGAATGTGCGGTGTGCCTAATCCTTAATGCATGCAATTACAGCGCAAATTACAAATGTCAATAATCCAGGTAAACCTTAAAAGCATGCTTTACATGGTGCAGACTGCAGAGTATTTATTTATACAATATACAAACCAGGAACATTCGAGATGTAAATGGCGTTACAAATGTAGGTTGTATGATAATATTAAAGATACATTGAGAACAATATGCTCAAACTAGTTTCCTCTCAATTTTGATGAGATCTTATATGATACTGTCCAGTAAAGTCTGAGACCATATCACTATATTGCAAGTAGACCAAACTACTAATATTTTAGAAATTTTTCCAGTAAAACATCAACTTAATGGCTGAAATTAGGGTCATTATTAATTTGATTGTTTATGGTTAAAAAACAAATTTAGCTTCTAAATTTCACAATTATTAATTAAAGTTTTTCTTTAAGTGATTGACAGTCTTTGCCTATCATGAACTAAAATAGTTTATGAATTTGACAATCTTAGTCTATCATGAACTAAAATAGTTAATAATAATTGATGTCAAGAATCAGATTAATAAACTTAAACATTCGAAACCAATTTTAATTATTTTTTAAATTTAAAGACTAGAATAATTGAAAAAATGTAGTCTTAAAATTGATTTGATGTTTTATTTGAAATTTCCTCCTGAGCCCCTCTTTTGTCTGTCTTTCTTATTGTGAATTGTGACTTCCAAAGACAATTGCATGAATTTCAAACGTCTATATCCTTGAATGGTGCCAACATAGTGGAATTTGCACAGATGATTGACTTGTTTAAGTCCAATTTATCATTGCTAATAAGTCAATATTATGACTTTCTGATGTGTACTTCTGCTGATAGAAATGCAATTTATTTTAGTTCTGTTGTTATATTGCTCTCTGATAATCCTTCAATTAGCACCTGCAAGGGACACCTAGCTAGCTCTCGTTATATGGTGTAAGAAGATTATAGGATCAAAAGCATCATTGCATCAATTTAGCATGATTGCTTCCACTTATCACATATTGCAATTAGTTTATTTATATTGCTTAGGTAGGAACTCATATTCAGATGACATGTTTACACTTGTCCAATTAAACTTCGTCCCTTGAAGGAGTTTTATATAGTTACTAGGAATTGTAACTATAATCACTACTCATAATTACTTAGCATATATATATGATGCACGATTGGTTTGACAAAGGTCGCATATCATGACGTCTTATGTGCTTAAAGTTAGTCAATAACATTCACTACTCGAGAGAATAGGATAACACAACAAAAATTGTGGTTGATTGGATTCATCAACAAGCATTGAACTTCTTTTTATGAGACCACTACAAATTCATGATAGCATGGCACAAGGATAAGTGGGGGCAAAAGAAGAGAACAACAATTTCTCGAATAGGGGAAGCTGCTTTACTTGATTTATAAGCATTAAAAGTGCATATTCATGTCCACCATGAAAGCCTATCCATATCCAGCACTGGATATATATTTAGATGAGCCATTTTCAATCACTATATATTGTCCACTTATATTCCCTCAATTATGACGTCTATAAGACAATAACATCACGACTGAAACTGAAAACGAAGTGAGATTACATCCATATCCGATACAACTCTGACAAAAGAAAATCATTGTTTTTCTTCTTTCAACTCGGATTTGCAATAAGATGTTATTTTTATTAGTAAAAAAACATATATATACATTAGAGGTACCCAATGCTCATACAATATGTTCTTAGTTATAATATTGCAAGTCTTTTAATATATAGGATCGAGTCAATTGACCATTTCTATAAAGAAGAAAAACCTTTCCTTTTATATTTAATCAAGACTAAGATCTAAACTTAATTAGGTCTAACAAGCATTCACCTTTAAAAATGATATTATTTCTATGTAGCTATATATAGACCAAATTGTGGCTAACCATATTATCTACCAAGCCTCTCTTTTTTTTTTTTTAATTTTTTTTTCTGTGAGATCATATGGATGTTGTAACAAATGATTCCTACTATCAATAGGCATTAGTTCTTGAACCGCAAGCCAGTCACACCACATTTTCCGGATTGATGATGAAAAAGAGCATGAGAACATGAGGTGACTTGTAAATTGTAATTTCCTCTTGTAGGCTATAGAAAGAGAAGGTTGAACTCTGTTATATCTAACTCTATATTTCTTTTTCTTAGATTTTCTTCTGTCTATATTCTATCCAGCAATATTCTCCAAGCAAAGACTAATTAATACTTTTGAGGCTATAGGTATTCATGTAGCTAAAAGTACTCAGCTTTTATAGAGTATATATTTGGTTTTAGGAGTATAGTTAATTTTAAACTATTATACGAAGTATTTTTTCTATACTTAAATTATTATATTTTCTATACTTATACGAAGTATTGATGTATTTTTTTCCATACTAAACTATTATAAGAGTATAGTATTTTAAACAATTATTATAGTGATATTTTAAAACAACTAAAATATATACATTTGATATATATAGTTATTTTTAAACAATTATAATATAGATCACGAGCCACTGTATTAATCAACTGTTAATTTAATTAATCATTGATCTATTTTTTCTTTTTCTGGAAAACAAAATATTCTTAAAACTGGATATAATGAGATTAACTCTCGAGGCGTAAAACTTATTGATGCGAAAAAATACCTGTGTCGAGGAATTTTATGGTAAGACATGTGCCATTTGCCCATTATTTATGATCCAAGTTGGGTTGTAAAATTGATGAAATGAAATCTACTAGCATGGAGTACCAACAAGTCAAGGTGCCAAACAGCTACATGATCTGATGCATTGACTTTGAGGACCATAACCCATGTGTTAGTGATTGCAAGGGTGATGGGTTTGTTGGTTGTTAGCACTCTCAACTTTGATAATCTCTTTATATTGTTTCAAATTGATGGCTTTCTCACTTAAAAAAGTGTTCGTGGTGGTTATAATCTTGGCATCAGTCCATTGCAATGTCCCATTCCTGGAATTTATTTGTCAAATTTAGGCAACTTTTTATCATTGACATTAAAGTGGGAAAAAATGGGTTGTTTACATTTAAAATGGAGGCTTCCAGAACCCTTTAATGTAACTGAAGAAGTGTCACTACAATTTTATACTACTTGAACTAGAGGACAGTTATATGTCATAATATAGATTTGCTTTTGATCGACTTGTTACGATATATAATATATCTACATCAACTTTCATTAAATTTTTTAAGATTCGAGTCTATTTCATGCAATATAAATTAATAATCTTTCTATAAAGTTTATCAATAAACTAAATATAAATCATTTTGGTAAAATAAATATATTTTTTTACCTATGTTGTCAACAAAATTTATATCGCCATAAAAGAACTTGCCGATGTGATTACTAATTTATCCTCTAGTTTGAGATAATTAAAAGAAAACGGGGAGAAAGAAAATTTTTATTTTTATTTTATTTTTTTAACCAAACAAATGCTACCCATATTTTTTTTATTTTTTTATAATTTCTTTTCTGACATCTAAATACATCGATCGTTAGAAGATAAGTGTGGGAGTCTTTTTACCAAAAAAATTAATAAATAAACAAACAAATATTTAACTAAATAACACAATCCAAAAAATCTTTACATCAATAATATATTTTATTGTAGCAAGTGAGATATCGATTGAACTGATTTTTCATTTGCTTTATATATATATTTTTAACGGTAATTAAGAAATCGATTCCTCAAAAACCAATTTCTTAATTACTATTTTATTTTTTTACACTATGTTTAGAAATTGACCTTCTTTTGTTTATTTTTTAAAATTGTTTTTTATTTCTTAATGTCTTTTATTTATTTATTTTTTGGGTTGTAATATTTGGATAAATATTCATTTTTTGTATGTTAAAAAAAAAACCCTTTCATTATAACCCTATATATATTCATCCTCGTTTCATCCATAATTATTCTCGCTTTCGTCCTTCACAACATTCAAATTATCATCAATCAGTAATCTTAATATAATTATTTTCCCCTCAATAGCATCTATAATGGAAATTTTAAATTAAAGGAAATAAATTACATTACATATTTTTATGTTTCAAATCATTCCAGTCATGTTGACACAATTCCCTTGAAAGACAAACGGAGTTGTCATTTAATCCTGAAGAAAAGTAAATTAGCTCTATTTTTATAAAATCATCCAAAATGAAACTAGGAATTGAGTCCCACCAGAAAAAAAAAATTACAGACACCAGAATTTACTAAAGTGTCTGCACAAGAATTACCCTCCATGGCACTAAGGTTGTACAATAGAAAGCCGAAACAACAAAGAGAATAGTCGCATTCCAACCAAAGCTGCATCCAGCTGTATAATGTTGAATGAGAAAAAAAATTAAGAAAAATTGAAAATACGTAATTTTTATATAATAATTATAATTTTTATATAAACTTTTTACAATTTCTTACAAACCTTTAACTCTTTCTAATCTTCATCTCTCCTCTAAACTTGACTTTTCCGATTCCAATTTTTATTACAGTCTAAAACGAATTCTATAAACCACCATAATGGATATTATTATTAAATTATTGTTTTTATTAATATTCAGACAATTTCTAAGTTGAAAACGCAGTAGTTCATTGATTGATAAAAATAAAAAAGAATTTACAATAAAAATTTGAATTTTATATGTCATGATTAAAAAAATTATTTATTAATAAAATCTAACATGAAAATATAGTTACACAAATTAGAACTTATCGATAATACATTTACAAATATGATTAACACTAATATAGCCCCCACGTTTTAAAAAGACCAGCATTTGAAAGCATGTATGCCTACTTTTTTGTTTTGTAAAAAACTTGATTTGCTAATTAACCCAATCAGTCTGCCAACCAGCCGAAAAATGACATATCTTTTACTTTTAAAATAGTTAAAATATTTTTTAATTATTTTTTATCTTTTGTATGCATGAGAAGAAAAAAAATCAGTCCACAAATCTAAGGGTCAAAGCCATATATAACCTTTGCACATCAAAACTTATAATCTACTATTAAAAAACTGGGACTTGATATCATCCAAACCTACACAAGTTGCTAGTTTCATAGATTCTGACTTTTAGGTATAAATTATGTTAGATAAAACTAGTCGAAAAATTAATTAAAAGTTGGAAAGTTAGGTGATAATTGAAAACTAAAAAATTAATTTATTAAATTAAAAGTGTTAAGTAAAACTAGTAGTTGAAAAGTGTAAAATGACAAAAAAATAATAAAACTATAATGTATTTAAAAAGATAACAAAAAATGAATAAATATATCGAGAATAAAATTGAAAAAAATATAAAAAGCTAGAAGTTAGATGTTATGTTTAACAAGACATTTCAACTAGTTTCTAACTTTTATTAGCTGAAAAACTCATTTGGTAATTTGATTAAAAAAACATTTTTTAGTAATTTCCCAATAATTTCTGGCATTTTTCTAAACGCTACTTAAATTAACATTTTTTTAAATGTTAGGTTTAATTTTTTTATATTTTCTTCATTTTATCCTACATGTATTTATCAATTTTTCTGCTTACCCTTATTAAACATATCAGGGCTTTATTGTGTTTCTTTTTTTACGCATTCATATTTTTGTTTTCTCCTTTTTTCCACCATGTAAACCTCCTCATTTTGTTTCACAACATGCATACTAACCTTTTTTTTTCGGATAATGGTATTTTTTAATTGTTTTCACTCCTCATTAATGCTTTCATAGGTTTTCTTTAATTACAATATTTTGATTGTGAAATTTTCTAGTATGATGAGTAAAAAAAGAAAAGCAATAAAAAAGAAACATAAAGGTTGATTATGATTATGTTTCGATAGGTTATTTTTACCATTCATCCTTTATTTCTTATTTTTTTAACTATTACAATAATTAATATAATAAAAGTATAATTTCTATTTAAGTGTATTTTCTTAAATTATTTTGAACTTGATCAAAAATATTATAAGAAATAGTATAATGTTAATAGTAGAATACTTAACATGAAAAAATGTAACATAAAATAATAGAATATAAATATGTTTATTTTTATTATTTTATACTTTTCATCTGTTTTAACAATTAATTTTACCGAACACTTCTAATTTAATAAATTAACTTTTCAACTTTCAGCTATCAATTTCTCGCTATCTTTTCACTAGTTTTGTCGAACATAACCTAAAAATTAACATTTTTAAAATGTTATTTTAAGTAATATTTCAAAAAATATTAAAAACTACTAAAAATGTTTGCTTAATGAATAGCCAAATGAATTTTTCAACTAATAAAACAATTAAAAAATAATTAAACTATCTTATCAAATATATCATAAAATGTATATTTCTACATTTGTAAAATATGTATTGATAGTATAATTGGGTAGATTTAATTGGTTACATCAAGTGAATAATTAATATGTATTGATAGTATAACTGAGTAGATTCAATTGGGTTTTTAAATGAATAATTACAAATTAACTTAGTTCGATAAATGTTTATTTTAAAAGAAAAAAAAATGAAATAGTTAAACTAAAACAAAACGATTACTGATATGAAAGATATTAACCATAAAATTATATGATGGAATATAATAGAATTTTCATAAAATAAAGTATAAATTTATTATAAATTAAATTTGTTAAAAAGAATTCCAAGAAATTAAAAAATATTATTCACTAAATAAATATTAAATAGAAAATAATCGATAAAATATCTAATTCAAGAGAGTAGAACTAGGGAGATGATTATGCGGCTACGTAAAACCGCATGTGGATATGGGCTATTATCAAATGAATTAAAATTGTTATTTGCCTCCAAATTTTAGGTGAGGATAGATATTTATGCGAATTTTACAACCATATATAAATTGTTTTAAAAGGACAATTAAGCTAGGCCATGTGCTATGTCAATGCATTAGATACATTTTGTTATAATATGATGGGTCCACGCGGAAATAAAAGCTCAGAACCTACATGTCATGCATGGTCAACGCCCAACCGTTCATTCAATTTCTCATGCATCTCCCTCACTAGATTGCATTCTTTAACTCTTTTTTTTTTTTCTTTTTACCAAACCAATGCATACCAAAACAACAATTATTATAAAAAAATGTTCATGGTATCATGGGATGCTTATCTATTTGCAAACAAGAGCCAGTGGATCGGTGGCATTTACAGAAACATTCCACGTCTCAAACTATAATGGTCATCATCATCATCGGTCAATACTAACAAGTGATCATACACAATCCAAGTTTCAAAGTTCTATGTAGTCTCACTCTCACTCTCACATCATCTTAGTAACTATAATAACTCTTGCCTCCTCACCTACCACTCTACATACAAAAGGAGTCAACTCATTTGATCGGTTACCCTTACCCTTACAAGGGCTTGTGTCCTAATTAAAATGCTGTCAAAGGGTTAATTAATTAAACAACTACAAAGTGCTACTACAAATCCTCATTCCTCATCACACTCAAAAGCCAACAAAAAGGGGTGCAATTAATGGTCCAAGCAAAGGGCACAACAACCAAATATATATCCAAAAAAAAGGATTTTTTAGGGGTCAAATTTGCAAAGTAGTGTGCATTAATTGTCTTTAGCCATGCCGAATGCCCATGAAGTAATTAAAGTCATGATGTTGGACCCTTAGTTGCTTCAACCATGAATCTGCCACGCTCAATAGTGAGACTAGTTTTTCTTGGTCCCTACCACAATTTTCTGAGACCCACACATTCCCTTGCATCTTATACGTGGCCAAACCAAACGCTGGCAACGAAATTCCTTCACCTTCTTTTCTCTTCTCGTGGGGTCCCTCGGTATCATCATCGAGGTTCATATCTATTCACAACAAGTACACACATTAGAAAGAAAAAGTTCCACTTAATGCATATTGTCTTTCCAAAATTTTACGGTTTTATGGGGTGGATTTTTAAGATCTTTTTTTCTTTTCCGAACCAAAAGTCCTAAAGGTTAAAAGGGTACAGTAGTTGTGCATAATCACGTAGGAGAAAATGGATTATATGCTTACAATTTTATACGATCACTTAATTTTAATTTATTATGTATAATAAATTTATTAATTTTTAAAATAATTGTTTTAAAATTAATTTAAATAATAATTTATGATTGAATAATAATGTAAGACTGTTGGTAAATAGACATTAAACTGATTATGTAATTTGAGACATGGATGGATAAGGAATGAATAATAATGATAATACCTTGGAATGAAGATGAAAGTGTGTGGTAAGTGAGGAAGCATGTTGAGAGATCTTTAATTGTTCTTCCCATGGGAATATGATATATGGGGTACCTGAAAACAGTGTCCATGAAAGATCCATTCATCATTTGATCATGTATAATAAATACTTAAACTCCATTAGAATATGCCTAACATCAAGGATACTTGATGAAATCAAATTAAATCAGAATTAATTTAACCATAAGGACCACCATAGATTTGGTAGAAAAAGGACAAAAAAAAAATAGAACATGTTTAACATGAGTGAGAAAATTAATTACCAAGCAACTGCCATCCAACTTGCTGGGGAAAGATCTACACTTCTTAGTGACATCAATCCCGGGTATCTTTCTGCTAAACCAGTAATCTGAAAGAGGAAAATAAATTAGTCAGCCACAGAATGCCATTTTTTCCAATCTTCGATAAAATTAATTTTGATAGAATTTGTTCAAATGTGTGCACGGTTAGAAACATTTGTCATAAGTTAATATTGCAAATATTTAAATTTCTCTTTACAAAGAATTAAAGCGAAAAATAAAAAAAACACAAATTTGATTACGGTTTTGCATCTTTAAGGATTTTTATTTTATACCCTCAACTTTTGTAAGTCGTGACATTGAATTGGATAAAACCCTTCCCATTTTATATCTTTAAGGATTTAATTTAATAATAAGACTTATAAAAGATGAATAGATGTAGATATATGCTAATCTTTGAAGGACTAAATTAAGGATTTTTTTTATATATAGATCGCAAGAATCCTCTAAGAAAAATCGCAAGAATCCAAACACAGAAAAGTGAAAACTACATACAGCAAAAGTTTTTGAAAGGAGAACATATGCTCAAGAAGTATAAAAATAAGAATAATAATTAATTACGTTGAAGAAGGTGGGGGTGGGGGGGGGGTTCCGCAGAAGAAAGAGATAGCAGAGACTAGACTAAGAAGTGTCAAGTTATTATGAGCAGAGAAAAACAAGTTCTCTCTGGATTCACATGATCATAAGTTAGAAGTCACAGTTAACCTTTTATGGATACCCTATCACTAAAGATTTTTGGTGATTACAGTACAAACTTCTAAAAAAGAACATTCCCTATTCCCCTCCCTATGCCTAATTTGTGGATTCTCATCTAATTAGAAACACTAAAATCAGAATCCAGATATATATGAAAATCAGGAAATTCTTTCAGCACATCAAATAAGTTAATAAGCAATAACTAATTAAAAAGATGCAAAAAAGTCAGAAATGGCCAACAAGAACAAAACAAACGCACCTTATCCATTAGAGGGACTCTACCATATGGAGTTGATCTTTCAAAATACTGGAAGTAAAGGTGACCCAATCGGTCATTCATGTTCCACAAACAATCATGCTCAGATCCTCCTTCTTCTGATGAAGTTCCATCCCACCTCCATAGTTTGTCACTCTCACTCTCTTCACTGTAGGAATCGCTGAATGAATCTCGTGTCTCACACTCACCTGACTCAGCCTCTTCCCTGAAAAAGAAAAAAAGAAAAAATACCCAATTCAAATCATGAAGTCCAGAACCATGAACAGCATAATTTACAAAAATCACTTGAAACAAAACCAATTAATCCACAAGCATCATAGAACTTTGACCATAAGAACATTCACTCCGTAACACCAAAAAAATTATTTTTTTAATCATCATGATTGGAGCTTTTTACTCTTCAGTATAACCCCCAGATATTTCTCTAAATTTCAATCCTTTAAATCAGCTATAGGACAGATTTTCGGTCCAAAATTCAGTCATACTTAAACTCCTTTTAAATGTGTGTTCTGAAAAAAAAATCAGTTTTTTCTCACTAATTCTTGACCCCTGATTAAATCACACTTAAAAGCTGCATCTGAATGTGTTAGGTAGAAATTGAATCCAGACCCTTCAGTGTCTGTGTGTTGTGAACTGAATCATATTCATTGGGTACCAAATTGTCTCATTTGGTGATAAAAATATACTTATTTGAGACACCAATGAAAACTTTCAAACCATGATTTGATCAAAACTACAAAAAATTGAACAACCCCACAACACTGAAATCTTGTTTATCTTCATGTGCGTTGATATATGTAAAATAAAAATAAAAAAATACCTGAAAGTGTTGCTGGTGAAAATCTGAATTGCGGAGAGGTAAGGAACATAGTACTGAACAAGTGCCTCCCCATTGGACAACGTGATTGGAACTCCAGCTCCATAAGCACTCCATTCGTGGAACCGATTCCATACATCACCCAAAGTGAAGTACTCAACCGCTTCTCTCTCCCACGGGTGCCACAAACGGTTAAGGTTGCGAATCTCGTGCTGACAGGATAAAAAAACACAAAAACACAACAAAAACTTAGGATCATAACGAAAAAAGAAACACAATGAAACAAAACAGAAAACAAAAATAAAGAAAACAAAGACAAAAAAGTAACACCTTGGGAAGAAACTGAGACGGCACAACAGGTGTCGTACGCCGGAGGAAGCAATCAAGGTTGGACTTAGATTGCATTGACCCTTGATCGAAAATCATGGTGTCAGAGAAAAAAAGCAAAAAAGAGATTGAAGGAGTTTCAGCTTCTCTTTACAATGAGAACTAATTAAGATGAGGAAAAAAAAAACAAAGGGACGGAGAAAGAGAAGTTGAGAAATTATGGAGGTTAATAACGGAGAAGAAAGAGAATTGAAACGCAAATTATCCCAACAGCGAAGAAGACTCAAAAGTCTTGTTTTTTTATTCTAGAACTTAAAAACTGAATTTTTTTTTATTTTTTATTTTTTTGCAATCTTTTCCCGCAAAACTCTCAAATCTAGCTGTCTTATCTTTTATCTCCTCTACAACAATTTCTCTGTTTTTAACAAGCCAATAATAACGTTTCCAATTCAACACATAGTTACATAAACAAAAACACACAATGGCAACTTTTTTTTTCTCTCTCTCTCTCTCAATCTATTTCTCTCTTTCTTTCTTTGATAAACTAAGTCTTGAAGAAAACTAAAGCCAACCCTGCTTTGTTCGACATTCAAGGAAAGACAACACGCTGACGCTTTAACCTTAAACCAACACAACGAAGGCCAGAAACAAAGACACGCTAAAGCTAAAAGAAACGAAAGACAAACATGGGGAAAGAAAACCAGAGAATAATTAAAAAAAAATCTTTTTTTTATTTGTTTAAACTCTTGTAACAGAAACCCGTGTTGGCGTGTTTGTGTTGTTGTTTGAGGGAAACTGAAAAAGGTGGAAAAAGAAGGAAAACAGACCAGAGAAGAAGGGTATGGGAGGATGATGGAGGAAACTAGAAAACAAAATAGTAAAATGCTTCTTTGGTTTGGTTGAGTTGAGAAATATCCAAAAAAACAGAACAGAAAGTGGAAACAGAGGACTTGGCTTTGTTTTGTAGAAAGTGCGAATTTATGATGAAGTATTAAGCACTGATATATATGGGATGGGGTGGTGGGAACTCTTACAAAGCAGTGACTACCGTCTACCGCGTCACACAGAATACAAAATCTGTAATACCATTTCTAAAATTCATGCGTTTCTCTATTTCTCTGTCTCTCTATGGATATATAAAACTCTGCCTCGATTTCTTTTTCTTCTTCCCTTCCTTTAATTTATTTTTTCTTTCATGACATGTATAGTACTATTATAATTTATGGAAAATCAAATAAATTGAAAAACTAAAATTTTCTAATTTAAGATAGTTGTATATTTAAAAGTTAGGATAAACAATTTTATTCGAATTAAATAAATCAATTTAAACAATAATTCGTTCTTTAATGATCTAATGCATGTACATGTTTATCGAGACATTAAAATAAAATAATTTCACATCAATAAATTTATACATTGATTCTCCTTATTTGATGAAAGAATATTTAGTAGATTTTTTTACAAATACTAAATTAAAATTTTGGATTTGTCATTTATTATAATAGGAAAAGTAATTTGAGAATATGAATCTTGCTATAATTATTCTCATGTATAGTTAATAAATATAAAAACAATAATAATTAAAGATAGTGGATATCACAAGAATTAAAGTAAGAACATGTCTCATTTATGTTATAATAATTTTGGGAAAAAAAATATAGTACTATTTTAGGATAAATTTAACGTGAATTAACTATATTAATTAATTATTGTTTACTATTTTGATGAATTAGTTTATTGGTCTTGTAAAAAAAGATTAAAGTGAGTAATATTCAAGTAAAATAATTAACTTGTTCGAAAATTTTCGGGACGTGTTTTTGTTAATTGATGAGATAAGTCATAAAAGAGAAAATGGAGACATTGATTTTATTTCAGGTATTGGATAAGGTTCGTTTTAAGAATAAAGATAAAAGAAAAGAGATTAGCTTGTATTGGCGGAGGTGTTTGGGTATTAAATTAAGGTGTTTTGGTACAAAATTAAGGTTTTTTAATTTTACAGTGACCGGGTAAGATTAATTCGAAATTACCTTATTTTAAAGATAGGACATGCTAATCTTCAGCAACAAAAATTGGGCCTAAATTAATATTATTTATTATTTGACATATATATGAATAAACTTTAATTAATTATTTTCATAAAAAAAAACGCTTCAATTTTTTGATAGCTGTAAGCTTTGTTAGATAAAAAAAATGAAACTTTTTTTATTTTTTTGTATGAAAATAGAGAAAATGTCATATCTGATTCAGTTGATTTTATTTTTTTTAAAATGGAAGTATGACGACGCATAATAAAATTCTGAACTCAAAAACAAACAAAACAGAAGTATCAAAAAATTGCCCAGTCCTTGATATATAAACATTAAAAGATTTATTTAGCACAACTGGACAAAAAATCTTAAAAACTGTCAAGCTTAAGATCACTTTCTTCTTCTCAATTTCTGATTTACAATCAAAACATGTTGGGATTAGAAAATATAATTAAGTGATTTTTCAATAAATTTATATTATTTTAACGTATATATCTTCAATTTAATTCTTAAATTTATTTTAAAATATAAATATTATAATAAAATTTATTAAAAATATTATAATAAATTATAAAACAATTATAGAAATTTAAAACTAATTCTATAAATAAAAAAATGTTCAATCTAGCATTTTTTTTAAATACATATTTTCAATCGAGAGCTAGGATTAATCTTTTTAATAGTCTGATAAATCAAACTCTTAAGTCTTGACTATATAAGAATAAAAAAATGAGAAAAGAGTGTGTTTTACAAATTATTTTAGTAAATTAGTTTGAATAAAATAAGTTTGTTTAGGATACAGGTTTATTTTAATAGTTTCTTCTTTGTTTTTATAAGTTGCTTCAACAAATTTATCATTGAAAAAAAATTATGAATCATGTAAAACAGTTTTATATAAATTATGTGTATGATAAGTTTTTATTTTATTTTAAATAAAAGAAAGATATATCAGAATTTTAGTTAACATGTTTGATCTATTTTTATGTATGGAAATCAAAAATACTATTAAGAATTTATAACAACTTAAGTATTTTGTTGAACTAACTGAATTAGACTCCTTTACTTGTAACATCTCGTATCATTTACTTGTAACATCTTGTATGTATCCGGTTATTAACATTTAATTATGATTGTTAAATGCAGTAATTAATTGATAAAAATTTAATTAGAAAGTAATTGTAAGTATGACGTCATAATACGTCCACAAAATTACTAGTACATCATGTATGGTAATTATTCAGGGAGTTACAATAATATGCGTTAAGTACGTTCTTCCCACAGGGTCGGGTTCAAAACGCATAAAAATATACATAACAAAAAAATAATGAGCCAACAAGCTCTCAAAATAATCCTAAGGTTCATTCAGAACTCCTTCCCGGCTCGAGCTCTTGTCCGGAATCCCTCAGACCGTCTCACTACCCGGGCCTCCTGCCTAGGGATCCACCGTCCTCTCCCGGCTCATCACCTGCAAAACATATAACCCCCAACCGGGATGAGATATAAATCTCAATAAACTCCGGGTCCTTTGAGGCTTCTCCCCCCCGGTTTCATCTTTCACGACGCATAACATCAAACCCAGCATCACATGATCTGGTCATCCCAGCTCGTCACAAAATTCATAACATGTATATAACAACACGAATATAACAGAGAAGATCATCCACTCAATGGCATATTCTCCGTATATCCTTATCCGGCGAAGATCATCCACTTAAGAGCACATTCTCCCAAGACTTCCGCAAACACTGTCTGAGGAAGATCATCCACTGAAGGGCACATTCACTCAAGAGTCTGCTCAGACGTATATGACTCTTCCAAGAGAGAATCATCCTTATAAGGGCACACTCTCTCAGGGTTTTCGTATATACTAATTGACCACTTAGAGTTGTTCCACATGACTTTGGCTCCAAGGGAAGTCCATATTTAGTCCATTCTACTAGCCAAAGAAGCTCGTCAAACACACAACATATCATTATATACATGTTTTCAACCAAAAGCAATAACACATAAGTTCAATATCACATGCATTATTACATATCAGGACCATCACTCCTCGGAGTGTGGTGGAACACGGTCAAGGGAAAAACTCCCAAGAACGGAGAGCTTACCCGCTCTAAGAGTTACGTCGGTTCTTCTCGGCCTCAAGGTCACGACCGCCTACGTCCCTAGTATCACGCTCTGCAAAAGCATGCAAGAAGGCAAAGCGGTTAACACTAGTTGCATGCAAACAGTCCAAGACGGTCAGTGACCGTTGCAGGCAAGCCGTCCAGCTCAGGCCCATACGATCTCTAAACCTCTCAAAACACAGACTCAGGCTAACCGGGAAGACGTAAGTATCTTACCTCTATAACTTCTGGGAAGGCTAGAGAACAGTGTCTCCAAGCTCGAAAGTCCCAAAAAGCTTTATTTCCCTCGAAGACGAATCTCTGTGAGAGTTGTTGGAGAGGACGATCTCTCCGTCTAAAGGTCTTTGAAGAAACTAATGTTGGAACCGAACTACAGGGTGGTTCCTTTCAACTTCTTAGTTGCATGCCACAAGGGTTCTGGTTAAGGGTGAGTGGCTATGTAATCTCTCTCACTAGGAAATGGAGAAAACGGAGAGAAGAAGAAGACAACAGTGTTGGCGTCAAAACGTAGGGAGGTGGTCTATTTAAATGACCCTGGCGCGTGTGGCACGCGCCAAAAGTGTCAGATGTCAAAACATAGCTTAGTCAACATACGCACTCGTTGTCGGGTTCAGATCACTTACCAAAAGCCTACCTTAGGCAACACGCTACTAGTAACCCGGACAACCTCGTGTAGGTTCGTGGTATCAGCATAAGTGTTAACTGTTTTTAATCAATTACAACGCTTATGTAATTGATTGCATAGTGTTGAACCCGTCCTTGGCACTTTATAAAACACAAGGCTTCGCCCTTGTCCGACCTCATCCGACCTCGTTCGGGTCCCTACCTTGACACTTCACAAAGTCCAAGGTTCCGCCATTCTCTGACCTCATCCGACCTTATCCGCCCTCGTCCGACCTTATCCGACCTCGTTTGGGTTCTTACCTTGGCACTTCACAAGGTCCAAGGTTCCGCCCTTCTCCGACCTCGTCCAACCTTATCCGCCCTCGTCCAACATCGTTCAGGTTCCTACCTCCATGTCAGAACTGTCTCATAAAGGTCCTATTTCCTCACCAAGTGGCATCCTGGTCACACGAATCGAGATGCCTCATTAGCGCTGACTTAGGAAACACGAACCCAGATTTGTTATAAACACAATTACCTCTTAATCATAATGTTTATTATATTAAAGTGTCAACGTGGACACCCAAAACCTTACATTACTCATGTATGACTTTTTGGTAGCCAACATGTTTGACATTTTTTTCTTCTTATTTGTGGAATCAAACCCTCTCAAATGTTTACAACAACTCACATATTCTACTCAATTAACTCAGTTAAATTCCCCTTAACCATGTCTGGCCTTTTTTTACTTTGAAAAAATTAATAATAAATAATTTTTGTTAATGAACTTAAAACTTAAATTTTAATTATTTTATCCTTTAACTCGATCTTAGGATCTTATCATATCTATCTTGTTATAATTTTATTTGTTGTGTGACTTGTGTCAATAAAATGATAGTGTTATCATGTCACTTATCTTTGCTCAAGTATATGTAATTTTAGGAAAATATTATTTTTTTTTTCAATTGAAGATAACTGATTCTATATCCTATCGTTATCTGATTTGTTATATGATTCGCATCAAATATTGAATATGATGAAATTATAATTATGGTTACATTGACCACAATTGTCGTATCCTAGATGACAAAGTTTATATGAACACAAATTATTTATATTTTTTTGCAATATAAAAAAACATGATGAAAACTAACTGTGATTACAATTTAAAATCGATCTTTCTTTTAATGTAATTTTATTAGAAAAAAAGTTAGAAGACAGGTGCGGCCTGTAGTAGGTGGTGGCTTTGCCTCTGGGGAAGTACAGCCAAAATACATAACATAGGTCGAGAGAGAGATTGAGACAAGATAAAGAGATGGTTGAGTCAATTAACATGAGATAAAGTGATTAGTTATGTATTTATGTAAGCATTTATAAAATTTATTTTGAATAAAATTAACCTGGATATTGAGGAACATTAAGAAAGGAGTTCCACAAAAGCAAAAGTCCTCAAGGAATTTTTTGCTCGTGAAAATCTATTAACTATAACCTTAAATTTCTTCAAGAAGAACTATAACCTTAAACAACATATATACAAAAATTAAAGGAAGTGACAATTTATGTACTAATATACCATAATTGCATGCATTACTGAATGTAATTATATAAAACGAAAGAGAATAACGTTGATCAACAAATATTACGTGAATAACAAGTCAAAATTAAATCCATTAAAAAATTAAACCTCGCAAGTTTTAATTAATGTAAATTATATTGTATCAAAGTCTATCCAACACAAGTCAGGCACATGCATATGCAACATGCAAAGCCACAGTTTTGACAGAGTCCTGAGTACTGACTACGCAAACCAAACAAAACGTACTGTTGTATTCATTCAACGCCTTAATTGCCCAGCAAGGCATGGCATTGGTCATTGGAAAAACACGTACATATTTTGCAGAGAAACGCGAGAACTGTTCAAACTTCAAACATATATAACTAAGCAAGGCATGGCATTGGTCATTGGAAAAACACCTACATATTTTGCAGAGAAACGCGAGCACTGTTCAAACTTCAAACATAACAAATGGAATGCCTGGTTATGATCACAATATTGCACCTTGTACCCATATTCAACTTCAAACTTCTAATTCCGGGGAAAAGGAAAATTTAGGAATTAAAAATAATTTTGTATTATTGATTAGTGCTGTATGACGAATATATCTTTATTTTTATCCAACCTGAATTTATAATAGGGTCGTTTATTTAAATTTGAAATTCAGCTAGACAATCAAAACCTGATAATATATATGGAATAATACCGTATCAACTTGATTTATTAATGTTATATATTAATCTTAACATTGTATACAGTTAAATAATTAAAGAAAAGAAATATAAAACATAAATTAAGATGTATTTTACAAGATATATTAAAAATTAATATAAATATAACATTATATTTATCTGGCTAGTATAAGATTACCTTCAATAAATAAATAAAATATGATTTAGATAAATATATAAGATATGTTTTATAAAACATGACCCAATAAATCATTAAATGTGTGGATCAAGTTTATTACAACTTAATAGATCAGTCTCAAATTTGAGTCTTTAATATGAAGTTACATTAAACATTTAAAAAAAGAATTTTCTCATTTATTGAGATTTATCTAATTTGAGTAGGACTATCTCACATAAAAAATATCAGTGGACTCTTAACGAAATCTTATAATAAAAATTCTATCATTAACAATTAATATACAATTAAAATTGTTAACCAAACTTATATATATATCAAGACATCGCACCATATTGGTATGCATCCGGGAAAGGTAACGTTAGACTATTTCAGTTGGAGTGGTTACATACATAAAATATCATTAAGAAGATGTAGAATTGTTCTTATTATTTTAAAATTATATATGTTATATAATAATTTTTTTAGAAATTTTATATTCTGATAGTCACTTAATATGTAGGTGATATCTAGACAAGTTTATTGTAGTAGGTTAAAAAATAAATAAATTAAACTTAAAATTTATATGCATGATTTTTTTGTGTGCCTCGTGTGTACGTACTCGTTCCCTTTTGTGTGTGATTTGGATTGACAATATGACTCAACATATGCCAATAATGCCATATACAGATATCCTATATATATCACCTTTTCATTTTTTTATTGTTACGAGCATAACGAGGACAACAGTTTTGGTGTGTGCATGTTTTCAGGTTTAACCACACAAGTTCTAGCTACAAGGTTGAAGAAATGCCACGAGGACTAGTTAAGACTTAAGACTAGTTAGTTAGCATTGATTTATTTATAAATTATACGATAATGAATCACTAAAACTAAAAGCCACGGGTTACCCGCTTGTCATGCAGTGGGAAGAAGGAAAAGATTGGGACAATAATTGTAACAGTCACTGATAATAACTAATATATTGGAGTTACTTTTTATTGCTTTATTTGGAAAAGAAAAACGAAAATCTTTATTGAGAAACGAGTACATCACAATCATGTATTTCATCAATTAAAAAATAGGAATATTTATTTAGTACGAAGATGAGAAAAGTAATAAAACTTTAGTAGGTGAATTTTTTTATATAAAGTTTTGTTAATTATTTGGTCCTTATATTTGTACAATCATCACATTTTAGTTGCTAAACCTAAAAACTATTCAGTTTAGTTCTATATATGAAAAGAAAATTACATTTTAGTCCCAATCATATTAAACACAAATTAACATAATTAATAATGCAATGATACGTTGCTGACTTAACATTGACATAGCACTAATGTGGTATTATTGTGTTTGTGCTTTACATTTTAATCTCTGTATTTGCAATATTTTTATGTTTTAATTTGTCTCTAAACTTGCATAACTTTTACGTGTTGGTGCTTATATGAGCCTTTCTTTTATGTTTTAGTTCTAGTCAACACCACTCCCCTTCTTCCTTCTCCTCCTTCTCCTCTTTGTTTCCTTCTCTTCTTTTTCCTTGCCAACACTCCCATTTTCCTTCTTTTTTTTGTGAGTTTTGGCTCTTATAAATCTTCTCCCATTAATTAATTTCTCATTAATCCTAAATCGGAGAGTTTCGATGTTGCAGCATTTAGATTAGCTTCTTAGGCAAGATGAAGTAACCTTCGAGTAGTGATTTGTGTTATGGCACTCCTTGCAATGGCAACTAGTGACGTGCTACATTATTTTAATTTATCTGCATCAAATGCATGGGTATTTGTGCCTTTACTATATGAGCAAAACAAAATTATGTTTTAGTCCTTGTTATTAGTTGTCATGTAACTTTGTTAACTCTAGTTCAAAATCTAACACAAAATTGAAATTGATAATGTAAAATTTCAAAAATTTGAAAACAAAATTGCTTCGGTCATGCAATGCCACTAGAGGCACTTTTTGTGACAAAACCCTTCCCTCTATTCCTTCTTTCTTTTCTTCTATTTTTATTTTTCCTTCTCTATTTTCTCCCTTTCTCTTTTTTTTCTTTTTCTTTCTCTTCTTCTCATTCTAGTACAGATGTTCGTGGGTTGATTCGGATTGGTTTTAGTCAATTTTAGGACCCAATTCAATCAAATTTGATTGGTTCGATTTTTAGAAATTTTGTTTTGAAACCCAACCTAACCCTTTTATGAACGGTTCGGTTCGGTTCAGGCCAATGAGTTACTCATTTAAATTTTTTTTCTTAGAACTACTATTTTATATCATGATTTTTTCAAATATCCAATACAATTAACACAAATTATTAAATGTATGAAAGTAGTAAAATTGACTCATTTAATACCATCAACATAATATTTTAAAATAGACTTATAATATAAATTAAAACAAAATATTCTTGAACAAGATTTACTATAATAGTCTGAATCACAACTATTTCTTACAAACTAAGCTTTACTATAACCAAATTTGTTGCAACCAAATTTCTTGAAACAAACAAATGAACCAAATATGATTCATTAATATTATAAACATGATAAACAAAATATGAAAAAAAAGGTGAAACAAATAAAAATATACATGAAAGTAATACATTAAGAAGTTCCAGCACTTGTAATTTCAACACTTAAAGACCTAATATTAGCAGTATTTAAAGTCAACCAAACATAATTTGAAAGTTATTATAAGATGTGTATGTTAATTGATTATCCCCTCGTACATTATGGTTGTTGAAAGTTGTTATAAGAGTTTGATATAACACAATTTGTGTCAAGCACCGTGATATATATACATATATCAGGAGCAAATACAGTATATTCAAAATACTTAAGTACCCTTTCATGTTTTCACATATATTACATGTTATTATTTTCAACACAAGTGAAACCTAATATGTCAGTCTTAACTTACAAAATGTAAAAAATGCTTTGTTGAAAAAAAGAAAAAGAAAGCGCAGAGGAAAAACTTATGATTGATCGATCTGAGATGAGAGAGAACAAAGAAGGAATTAGTGTAGAAGCCCAACGAAGGAGATGAGAATGAGAGAGAGCAGAAGCACAGAGATGAGATGAGATGAGAGAGAACAGAGAAGCACATAAGAAAATGAAACCTAAACAGTTAAACCCACATTTACAGTACCACTAGGTCCACACCTTCACAACAAAGATGAGATGATTATGGGTTAGCCCTCATTCGGCCCACACATTTACAGTACCACACCCTTTTTTACTGTTAAATTATTTTTTTAGTTTTTAAATTTTAATATATATATATATATATAAATAATAAAATTTATATTTTTACTATGGGTTTACGGATCGTGTCAACGATTCAACGGATCTATAAATCTAAACCCGTGACCCAACTCGTACATGAACGATTTTGATCGATTCGGTTCGATTTTGATCCAAATACATAAATGACTCAACTCAAACAGTTCGGATTGGTTCAGGTTCACGGATGACCTATACCCGTGAACACCCTTACATTCTAGCTACTTCCCCTCTCCCCTTCTTTCTCACTCCATTAAAACCAACCAATTAACCTACAACCCAAGCATTTGATTTATTGTTTCATGTCGATAAACATGCATCTTCCTTTTGCTAATATGCGACCTAGAAAACAAATTAAATGACAACTTGTCTCTTTCCAAGGGTTTGATGCAACAAGGCTAAAACGATATAGCAAGTCACCACCACTACAATGAGTGTGCACACAAATCGCTACTCGGACTACTTGATTAGTCTTGATCAAGAAAAATGTTTGAACTCAGCAACCTCAAGACCTTTTGATTAAGAGTCAATAAGAATTAGTTGATTTAAGATGATTAAGAGGTAAAACCTGCAAAATAAAAGGAAGAGAGAGGTGTTGGTGAGGTAAAAGAAGAAAATAAAACACAAAGGGGGGAGGTGTTGACAATACTAATTAAAACAAAAAAAAGAAATACTTGTATAAAGATGGAAACGTAACAATTGTTCATAGAGAATATAAAAAAGTTACATTTTACAACCAACAAATTAAAATAATAATGTTTCTTGTGTATTAATTAATTAAGCTTGTCTTACATCTAATATCTTGAAATAATAATGTTTTGGTGCATTGTTTATTTAAAATATTTACACGGTCAACTAATTAAATCACCTTAAATATGACCATAAAATAAATATTGCAAAAATTAAGAATTTTATTATATAAAACAATTTATAATTGGATAATAATGTAAATATTTTTACATTGTTGGTATATATATTTAAATTCAATTCAATTCAATTCATAAGAAATAAAATTTAAAAACATTTAAGAAATAAAAAAATCGTAAACTACCCACCCGTGCCAGACACGGTTATTAAGCTATTTTGGAATGTAAAATATTGAAGTAACATTGTGTAAAAGCATAAGCGTATACAAATGCTAATGTCAGTATAAATTCTCAAGATATTTATAATAATAGTTTAATTTATGTTATTATGTTAACGGAAACAAATTTAATACCTAACTATTAATAAATTATATTTTTTTTTGTCGTATACACACGCAATCAAGGGTATTGTCGTATTGAGACAATGTGAATCAAATCTCTCTTGGAGATAATTTTATAATTAAGAGTGTGAAATATTTTTTATATAATGTCATTTTCTTCTCCTGGTCATGTTAGGGACGCACCTTGGTTAATTAAAACTTCGATACGAATATTAAAACTTTCTTCCGTCCTATTATAGCTAGAGAGACGCTACATGCTATGAATAAAAAATTAGATTTCTTTTGTTCTATAATGTGAGATAACTAGGAAAAGCATCCCTTAAGAAACCAAGAAACATATAAAACGAGGGTTTTTCATACATGTTAACAGTATATCACTAGATTTAGGAGCATCATACTCAGACAAGACAATACAACCAATTTAAAAAATTAACACATCAGAAAATGTAACACACACGCGCACACATCCTTTTGCTTCATGTTTTGAATGAATAAAGAGGAAAAATTGCATAAATATACAAAAAAAAATAGTTTTTAACATAGGGATAATGAGCAAAAATGAAAAACTTCAAATTTATGATTTTCACATATACATTAATCAAATGTAATAAAAGAGAATAATATATACTGGCC
This sequence comes from Glycine latifolia, assembly GCA_013407115.1. NCBI lineage: Eukaryota > Viridiplantae > Streptophyta > Magnoliopsida > Fabales > Fabaceae > Glycine > Glycine latifolia. The sequence continues at coordinate 37,371,782 of CM023946.1, forward strand.
ATAAAAACCTCGAATATTAATCTCTGGTTTTCACATAATATTTAATTTCCTTCTACAAACACTAACTTGAACGTAAAAATCACAATTAATACACCATAAAAATTCAACAACTCTTGCGGGTTACAAAAGATGTTAGTACCTTTATTATCTATAAAAAGAAATGCTAGTACTAAAATATTTTATCCCTCGTGCTGAATATATCCAATCCATATATCCAACTATCTAAGTCCCAATCCTTGCGGACCAATTGGATATCGAGTACAATAAACAATGAAATCATTGAAATGGCACATTCGAGTTTTGATATGCACGTGACAAATATCTTATCCGATTGATTATTTTGATCATAGGGAAGATATCGAGCAATTAAATATATAACTTACTTTAGTCTTTAAATGATGTTAGTAACAATAAAAATATATAAATTTGAAAATCCTAATGAAATATTATCTAATTAACAACAAAAATAGATTGATTTTTTTTAAAAAAAAACTTTGAACTTAATCTAATAAATTTAAAATTATTTTTATAATAATTTATAATGATAACTAGATGAATTTAAAATGTTTAAGTAAAGTGACTTTTTAAATTAAAATTGCGTGTTCTAATTTATAATGTAGGAATATATATTTATAAATTCAATAATTATAATAATTAAAATATAATTATTTTTTCAAATACTACACAAATGGAAATATCAATAAGAATATTAAATCTGACTTATTTTTCCTTTAAAAAAAATCTTACTCTTTTTTTTGTTGTATTTTAGTGGTATTCTCGATATACATTTTTTGTTTGTTTATATATCAACTTGTGTTTAAGATTTTCAAAATGACTAGTAGAGGTATTCGTACTCGCGCACATAAATTTGAGCTCGTGAGTATGTTGTGGTGCAAATTTACTGATTTTCTCATTTGTGCGTGTGAAAATGGATAAAAATAATATATATATATATATATATATATATATATATATATATATATATATATATATA
>CM023946.1:37372785-37449593 GCA_013407115.1 Glycine latifolia
CACCATTTATCTTAAAAGTAATATTGATAATGATATTTAATTAGTGCAAATTTGTTTATAACGACAATGTATAAAAATAAAATTCTTGATATCAGTAGAATAATTTTGTTAGATAAAAACATATTAATAAAATAAGTTTAATGAATAAAAAATATTTTTTGTGTTAATAAATATAGATTTATTTGAGGAGTGTTATTATCACACTCTTCTTAAAATACACCCTACCATTACTTCATATTAGAAATTACAAAATTATTAATGAAACTCATTAAATAAGAAATAAAAAATTAATAAATTTTAGTTATTAATAAAAAGTATGCTAATGTGTGCGAGCTAGAACTCAACTCTTTGTGCAAACTAAAAAGAAAAAGGTTTTGTCCAAAGTCCTCGCGCCCCTCGTTCTATTGTTTGCATTTGCCTGTAGACTGTGTCCCACACTCCGCTTTCACCATTAAATGTTGGCCGCACAATCTGAAATTTAAGGTCACATTCACACCAGTGGTTATGTTATGGTTCTGCATCTTGGCCCCAACCCAAGCCATTAACAACAACTTGTTAGCAATTCATTGGCCTTTTTTTCCTGATTAGTGCAGTGAATTTAGCTCTATCTTCTTCACTAAAGTCCGAGAAGAAAATAGAATTACTACTACTTAAGTAACTGGGTCTTCTAAATTCTTGGACCCCATAAGAAAAGCACATCAAACATTTGATAGGAAGCAAACAAATTAAGTGGAGCAAATCACGTGGACCAAAAACAATGTGCAGCTAGTATGATAATGTGACATCTCCGTTTCAAAAACAAAAAAATTATAATGTGACATGTTGATATATACGTCACCAATGAAGTCCAATATAATTGGTAAATAATTAAATTTTTTAAAATTTTTATAGAATTTTCATTTTTTGATGATAAGTATAGAAAATATTTTATTAAAAGAAATAAAACATATTTTAATAATCTTTGGGTCTTGAAATATTAGTCTGGTAACTTTTATCTATAAAAATATATTTTCATAAAAGAAAAATAAATCTTATATGCCATTAGTACAATTTTATTACTAGTCTGCAAAAAATTATATATATATATATTATTGATCTATGAAATGACCAATCATATCTTAAAGTTCATTGGATTGCACACGTATATGTAGAGTGTGTTTAGTAAAATATTTAATTAGTTTATAATTTTTTTATTAATAAAAAAGATTTTTTTTTGTATATGTGTATGAATCGATATTATTACATTTCAAATTTTTTTTCTATACCTTCTAAGGAACCGAATTGGATCCCAAATAGGGGTGTTCACGAGTACAGGTCATCCGTGAACCCGAACTAATCCAAATCGATCTGAATAATTTGGGTTGGGTCATTTATGTATTTGGCTCAAAATCGAACCAAACTGATTAAAATCGTACAGGTTGGGTCACAGGTTTAGATTTATAGATTCGTTGACCCATTGACTCGATCCGTGAACCCGTAATAATAATATAAATTTTATTTTTTTATATATATTAAAAATTAAAAAAATAATTTGACAATAAAAATTGTTTGGTATTATAAATGTGTGGGCCGAATGAAAACTAACCCATAATCATCTCATCTTATCTTACATTTGAGGTTTAGGTTTCTTTTTATTCTCTACGCTTTTGTTACCCTTTCATCCTTCTGTAGGCTTCTGTTACCCTCTCATCTCATATCCTTCTCTGCGCTTCTAAAAAACAGGTAATTTATTGTCTAATTATATATCATTTACATTGAAGAGTCCCCATTCGCTTAGATGTTCGTAGGTTTGAGTTTGACCCTTGAGTTTGAAACAAATACAAATACAAATTAAAAAATGGTGTGGACATCGTTTTTGATATATTTAATGTTCATTTAAGTAGTAAAGGACAAAGTCATTGACCCATAAAAAAAAAGTAAATAATACTTCCTTCATATTAAAATAAGTATTGTATTTAAAAAAAATATCTCAAATAATTATCATATTTAACTTTTTGTTTGATGTATTAAGCAATTCTTGTTAAGTTTCCTGATCCTAGAATTTCAATTTTTTAGTAAATAGCTATAGCTTCCAGAATTTTAGTACATCCCATTTCTCATTCTAATAGCAATTCAACTAATTCTAGTACATTGGCTTCAAACATGGTCTCACAACATAATGATGACAAAGGTGATAAGGATGATAATTAGGATGATGAATTTAGAATGAAAATCAAGAAAAAATAGGGTGAGGTGCAAAAAAATGAGTTAGATAGGTATTTGAAGGATGATGTTGAAGATGACCATCCTGAGTTTGACATTTTGAATTGGTGAAAATTGAAGGCATCCAAATATTATATTCTTTTATGTATGGCTAGAGATATATTGGTTATTCCTGTATCTACTGTATCATCTGAGTCTGCATTTAGTATATGGGGTAGAATTCTAGATTCATTTCATAGTTCCTTGAGTCCTACTACTGTTGAAGTTCTCATTTGTGCTCAAAATTGACTTAGATCTATTAAGCAAAATGTTAATGACTTACAAGTTGAAATAAATGAAGCGAAAAAAGATTGAATCAGGTGTGTAATCTCTTATTTCATTTTTTATATTTATATAAAATATCAATTAATTTTTGTACTAACAGGGTTGTGTTTAAATTTCTAAAGTTGTTTGGTTTGGCTTTAAATACTGTTATTATTGGCTCTCCAAGTGTTGAAATTGCAAGTGCTGAAACTTCTTAATGTATTACTTTCAGGTATATTGTTATTTGTTTCACCTTTTTTTTCATATTTTTTTTACCATGTTTATAATATTAATGAATCATATTCTATTCATTTGTTTGTTTCAGCAAATCTGATTGAACAAATTTGGTTATAGCAAATCTTAGTTTGTAAGAAATAGTTGTGATTCAAACTCTTATAGTAAATCTTGTTCAAGAATCTTTTGTTTTAATTTATATTATAAGTCTATTTTAGAATATTATGTTGATGGTATTAAATGAATCAATTTTACTACTTTCATACATTTGATAATATCGTGTTAATTGTATTGGATATTTGAAAGAATCATGATATAAAATAGTAATTCTAAGGAAAAAAATTAAATGGGTAACCCGTTGAACTGAATCGAACCGTTCATGAACCGGTTGGATTGGGTTGAGTTTCAAATTTTTTTTTAAAAAACGAATCGATCAAATTTGATTGGGTTGGGTCCAAAATTTAGTCAAAATCGATCTGAATCGACACATGAACACCCCTAATCCCAAATTGTCAGATTAGATGCGGTTATGCATCCTTCAAATAGAAATTAATTTTTTGAAAGATCCCGACTTTCGTGCGTTGGTGGGTTATCGAGATCCTTTCGATAACTATGTTGTGTTAAAAGGATATCTATATGAAAAGAGAGTTCTATTTCTATTCTATTAGTATTTTTTTAATTAATATTAAATTCATTTTAATTAGTGATCTCGGTTCAACTAGCCCAAAGTTTGTTTGAGTGTTGGTTGAATGAGTTTTTTTAGTATAAGTCACTAATGTACTAGTTTTTAACACTTTTTGAGATAGATACTTGAAGTAATAATTTTTAAAACACTAATTTCTAACTTTTTATGTTTATTTCATTTTGTCCTTGAAACATTTATTAGATTTCCCTTTTAATATTTTTTATTTAAGTTAAAATTTTATCTTTTACTTTAATTTACATATGATAGGAATTTTACATTTTTACCTTTTTATTATATATGATATTAATAGTGATATATAATAACTTTATATAATTTATTTTTATTTTTTATATTTTATAAATAAAAAGTTACTGGTATTTAATTTAATACTAAAATTATAAATGCAACAAAATATATTTTTATCAAGAAAATCAAATTAAAATTTGTATAAAAGCATTGCATAAATATGTTTGTTTATTTAATTTTACATGTTTTAGTTACTTCAATAGATAATTTTACCAAACACTTAAAATTAAATAAGATAATTTTTCATCTTTAACTACCTTTTAGCTTCCAACTAATTTTTGAGCTAATTTTATCATAGTCATGATTAAGTTAATTTTGGCAACTAAGTCGATCAAAGGAAGCAAGGTATAATATGTATAATATCTAGATAAGTTTTTCTATAATCACTTAAAAATAAGAAATTAAAATAAATTGAGTTATTTCTCCCATCGGTTAAAATTAATTTATTCACTTAATTTTTATAAAATTCCTCTCATTTATTTTTCTTTAAGAAAATTGAGGTGCATAAGATAATTTTAATTTATAAAAAAACTAATAAATTCATTTTACTTTTTTATAAATATTTATAGAAACGTTTATTCAAACCGAACCGTATTCTCATAGAATCTGACTATGATAGCCCTTGCATTCATATTCGTACTAATCTATTTGGCCATGAGGTGAAACGAGGTACAATTAACGACATCAAAGGGACTTATATAAGCATAGGAAATTAAAGCCTGTCTTTGTCGTCTTCACAGGGTTCATTAGTTTTCAAATGAAACGGCAGATTTAACCCATACAAAAACCATGTTAAATAACGTTTAGTCTAGGAAAATCTAAACTAGGCAATTAAACAAAAGAAAACAAAAAAAAGTTACATTCTGATTTGGGTACTACTTTATATGTATGAGCATAAAAATCTCGCCATATGCAATACAACAATGGTATATGAAATCAAAACAATAAATTATACGCCACTTGGGCTTAATTAGTTTTAAGTTGTTAGGTGGCTGATGACCATGTGAGTAGTTGTACTCATGAGTCATAATAATCATATTGCAATAGAATGCATGTGACATTGGAGATGTCAAAAGTTATATGTAGTATGTAGATGTTTTGGTTGTTATTATTCAATTAAAATTAGAGTTTTACTATGGTAAATTGGTAACTACTATAAACTTATAATATTGGTCCTTTTTATTCAACTTATTTAAATAAAATTATAATCTTAAAAATTAAAGAAAAATGCTAAAAGCACTTAAGAGACACATTAGAAAGAAGAAAAAAAATGATGTTACCACTCATATGAGACATGTTGCATCAAGCAACCATATTGAGGACCCGTGTATAATTTAAAAGTCAAACACCTAAAGTAGAGTAACAATGTAAGTGGGGATGACTTGCGAACAATAGCAAAAGAAATTGATTTACTAGTAAATATATAGTGATATGTTAATATAATATGCATTATACTGCTTATTACATGCTAATGTGGCAAACGAGGCAGTGGTTGGATACGTTGGAGAAAACAACATAAACATCCTACAAATTAAAGAATGAGATGTGAAATTTATCTGAAATTGCCCTTTTCTCTGTGGCAGATACATGCTCTAGAAAGTTTTAATACTCAAATTATCCAATCAGATTTGCACTAAAAAATTATTCAATTAGATTAGTGCACAAAACAGAATGGAGTCCCAACTAGGAGCCAAAACCCAAGGTTCATTACCAAAATGGGGTCACAAGCCTACATTAGATCAATAAATAAGATTTCTAGAGAAAGTAAGTTATAACAATTAACACATTGGATCATAAATAAAAGATTTCCTTATGTACTTTTTTTCTTTGACGTACTTCTTTTTAGGACATTGAAGGACAAAAATAAATTGAAAAATTACGAAGGAACCATTGTTCTAAATTATGCATAACCTGTCCATTCTGCCGACAAACCATGGTACCACGATTAAAGACCAATGCCACACATGTCAAAGATAGACGCAGTCAAGGTAATTATTATGCATAGTAAAAATTTATTGGTGGTGACAAAATTCTTGATGCGGTCCCGTTAAATTGGTCAAGCTTTCGCTATTAACTATTCACATGTTCCGTTAAAAATATAATAAAGGGACGTACTCAACTGAGGACTCAATTGTGATCTTTTTATTGTGCTTCTGATCGACCAGTCACTTGTTAAGGCCCTTGTTGTATGCAGTGTGCAGGTACAGTTCGACCATGATTCAAAACTAAAGCCCTTGTCAGCCTAAGTGCATTGACTAGTGCAAGTGTTAGACAACATCATATACATATTTTCAAAAGAGATATAAAATTAGTTTCGTGATAGATTGATTGTAGTTTGAATCTTTGCTGTTAGTAAAAAAAACTAATAAATTAATAATTGTATAGTTTAACATTTGAAAAATACACATGATTATTTATGTGAGTTTATTACGTATGTCACTCATCCATGTCAGTCTTGTTACATGAACATGAATATCTATGCTCAGCAGCCAAACTATTAAGCCTTATTATTTAAATATTATTGATAATGTGACAACCCACCTTATCAAATGACAGATGTCTATTTATCTATAATCCACCATATTATCTATAAGTGATTGTACAAATTATATGTAACCTTAATTATCTATAAGGATCCGAGGCTCCCCCCTCACTCTATAAATACCAGATTCCGTATAATCTTTCCACACATTGACTCACACTCAACACACCTTCGATACCTACACACTCGAGTACATACGCTTAGTTATATATTTCTCTCTCTACATGATTAATGTATTTACTTGAGCGTCAGAGTTTTTATTTTATTTTGCATGTTTTCTTTCTTAACAATGTTGACTAATCATCCGACATGCAGGATCTGAAACCCATCTTGATGCAGGATCTGAAACTCATCTTGATCATGCTCACCTTAACGTACCACTTTTAGATTTTAGTAAAAACAATAATTAATATTTGTCGATAATATATATATATATATATATATATATATATATATATATTCAACAGTTTGGAAGAAAATTCTACAGCACTTATTTTTTACGATATTGATTTGTTAAGTGTATGTAGTTTTCTTAAACTAGACTATAGATGTGAGTATAGCTCCACCTTAAAAAATCCATTGAAGTTTATTGGTTGAAAATTGGTATGGTGTTGCGGAGAAGACGTGAGCTTTTAAGATATTATTCGTTTTAGTTCTTGTGGGTCTAGCCTTCTTACTTTTTTTCTTAAAAGACAACTTAGTAAATTAAGAGAGAAGTGTTTATTTTGTTCAGCCCCATAAACCAAAGACAATTGTAGAGGTGACATGCTCTAAATTCAGTTACTCAGAATTAATTTGTACTTGATTTGATTAACATCTATTTGGCTTATATGGTTTTAGACTTTAGTAAAGCCTAACATATTTTTAGGATCTCAAAGGGAGAGTCTCTAGAATTTAAATTGTGTTTTGTTTTTCTCTTGAATATTCATCTCTCAGACTTTTCCGGTTCTCTTTATCTTTACAATAATTTTGTGTAAAACTTCCATGAAAGACTAAAGGTGTGTTTGGATTACAATTATATGCGTCCAGTTGAATCCAAGTTAAACTCAATCTACCACTCACGCAACTTTTTCTTTTATACATTTGAATGTGTAATTTTTTTGTTCAACCTAGTTACAATACCTATCCAAACACCGTCTAAATATCTTTGGATTAATTTTCCTAGAAGCCAGTGGAAGAAAAAATAATTCTCATGCTTCATTATAAAATAGTAGCAACATGTCTTCTATATAAGAGTCTTGGTCTTTTCTTGCCCATATTCTTCGGCGGTAATTCGCTGGCATAATGGCATTGCTTTATAATCTTAATTAATAATTATTGGACAACACGCAGCCTCAAGATAGGAGAAAAGTACATTATACGACATCATTATCTAAACCAGTTTAATATATGTTGAAACTACACCATGGAGTTTTGAGCCAAACGTGTGATTTCTTGTTGACTTTCCACTTTGTTTCTCTATTGATTTGGGTTTTAACCGAATTAAATTGAATATGTAAACACAACTTGTTACAGTTTTTTTGTTTTTAATTTGCATTTCAGATCACGTAACTTATGGATCAAAGACTCAAAATAGACCCGAATACAAAATGTCCAAGAGTTTATCAATCAAAATCATGTCCATCGAAATTGGACCACCAGATTTGCACCTAAATTTTCAAACAATCAGATAAGAAATTGCGGAAAACAGTGATTAAAAGACATTTGTGTAAGATTAAATGGAAAAAGTTAGAACTTCAAGTTCTCTCTCTATATCTAACTTTCTATTTCTATTTCCTTACTCTTGTTGAAATTTATGTGGGAGTCTACATCACCCTTTACCAATTTAATATTTACACCCACACATTTAGGAGAATTCACAGCAAACAGTTTAAAATTTTTAATCATGAGAGGAAAATACTAATAGGTGTGCCAGCTGTGTAGAAAGTAGATCAAATAAAAATCGTCCTTCGATTAGAACATATAGAAGAAATTTGAAAAAGAAACACATAAAAGAAATTGTTAAAAATATTTCTCTAATTAAACTCTATAAAATAAATATAAGTCCACATTTTTTAAAATGGGAATATTTTCTCTTGTACTCTTTCTCTTTGTGGCAAGTGGTTTTATGTTTTATCATTATTTAATATTTGTTTTAATTGTCAAATTATCAATTATTTTTAACTCTTCATTATTCGTTAATTATTTTCCCCTTATATCTAAACTTTAATTTCTTGAAAAATTTATGTTCATATTAACATTTTATTTTTCCTCCCAAATCTCAAATTTTTATATTTTCTAAATATATAGCCTTTTTGTAACTTTGCTGTGTTCTCACCTATACCTTAGTTACTAGTGTTATTTACTTATATAATTGAATTAATATGTATGTCTCATAATTTATATATTTTTTATTTTGTTTAAAAAATTTAGTAAACTTCCCTTAAATCCGAAAATACCAGTAGTCCAGCACAATATATGAAATACTTGCTTTTTGAATTTATTTTTAGTTGTAATTCATTCTAATGGTAAGGTCTGATTTATGTAATACATCAATTGTTATTGTGCAAATGTCATAAAACATATGTGTAAACTATGGTTGATTTAAAAAAAATACAATGAGATTTGGAGTATTTTTTTAAACAACTTTCACAAGAGTGCATGAATGATGATAAATACATATATGTAATAAACATATGCAACTATGCACGCTAGGACTACCATACATATCCGTATACGCTTATTTCTTTATTCAAAGTCTTGGATTTGAATTCTATGTAAAAATAAAATTTCATTGATAAAACTAATCTTACCATATTACATATAGTCCTAACCAAAAGAATACAAGCAACTATAACTAATCATTTCTACTTTCTAAGCAAACAAAGGTGATGATGTGAGCACGAATGTGATCATGGTTCATGGGTTGAGTAGTGAGGCCCAACACGTAACAGACATTCTTGTTGGACAACAACACTTAGCAGCCTTAAGTTTCCATTATTTCAACTTAACATAATTGACCATGGGCTCATTATAGAAGACATTTAGAAAACACAAGGTTATAATTAGAAGCAGGTAGAAAACAAGGTTATATTGTGACTTTGAGAAGTGTCGCCCTATACGTCACGTTACTGCCTGGATTTTAGTGGACTCTGCCCATCAAAGTTCTGGATCATATCATTCTTATTGTTATTCTTAACACCTTTTATTTAGATGTTATAGATGTCAAATATTCATTGGTTTTATTTATGAATAATTTTTGTTTTTAGTAGAGTTTCTCCTTTCTAGCTTTTCTTTTAAGGGAACTTTCCCTTTCTAGCTATATTTTTCTCATGTATAATACTTTAAAAAGATCACCTATATGAATGAATTATAATGCAATCCTATTTAGATTTATTTAAGTATTTTGTTTTACTATGTCATTTAATAATTACATTATCATATGTCTTCAAATTAGAGATACATATTTTTTTATTAGTTTTATTTTTCTTCTTAAAAATAACCGGACATATATCACTAATGTCATTTATTAATATTTTTAATGCAGGAATGTGGAGAATATGATATGATTCTCTCATTTTAGGAAGAGATAGATAAGAGAGAATCATCTATGTGTGAAGGCAACTTATATAAAAAACTTAGTTGGCTAAATAAAAATGAAGTTTAAGTTGACTCAAGAACTCATATGCCAACACCATAACGTGTGTTTCTACTTTTATATATTATAAACAGATAAATAGATATATTGTGATCTAAAAAAGTACATCAAATATTATTTTTTTAATAAATAAATTTAGATGTGAAATAATTAATTTGAAAGTATAAATAATTAAAAATTAGGAATAAAAAGTTTAATGTAAAAAAGAATTTAAAAAAAAGTAATTTTAGTTTGATGTAGTTGGAATTCAAAGGGAAAATATTTAGTGTAGTTTATTTAAATAATTAATGAAATTATTAAAGTAGACATAAAAAAGTGTTTTTATTCTAATCGGAGATTATTTCATTTATTATAAAAAAAACTATTCTGATAATGGGTCAATCCGAAGACCCTGCCTTTTCACTATTATTTCCTGTACTTTCCATAATATTTCTGAATGTAAAATTGTATTTTGAAATAGGTTTTCCAAAATGCAATAAGAAGTAAAAGAAACAATAATAAGAATGCATAAGCAATGATAGGAGTGCAGGAAAGAACAATCATGAATTTTCTATATAGGCCCAAAGTATACGTTATCTCTTGATACTTATTGAGTCCAGTCTCGAAGTAGTATGAAAAACTCATTTACAATATCACCTCAATGTTGCATTGTATCAAGGGTTTTTCTTTTTTCTTCCTGCACTCAGTATATTCCGTATATTCTTAATATTATATTAAAAATATATTTTACTAAATAATTTAAAAATAATGATTGATGTAGGTCTTGAATCTATGACTTTGTATTATTAGTAAGACACTTTAATCAATTAAGCTCATACACCAATTTTATTAAAAAATAACTAATGTTATTATATATAGTACTAAAATTTCTAATGTATATTTAATATATATATATAAAGAATTAGATAAAAATTAATTATTACAAAATTTATTATGTAAACTTATATGTGTGTTAAATATATATTAGAAATTTTAATATTATATATAACAACATCAATTATTTTTAATATAATTAATTTATTAGTTTAGTTGATTAAAGTGTCATTCTAATAACGCGAAAATTACAAATTTGAGACGTGTATGAATCATTATTTTTAAATTACTTTATAAAATATATTTTTAACGTAATATTGATAATATGGATTGTGAACATAAAAATACTTTTGGTTTTGCTAGTATAAGATTATGGACCTGTATGGGAGGCTCACAAACCTGAGTGAGTTAAACTTTCTTAGTGGAGGCTGAAAGATTCTAGAAGAGAAGCTTAGATCGTAAAAAAAAAACTTCTAATATTACGGATGCTAAGTTGGAAGGAGTTTTTTTTTTCTTACAATTATTATTTTCAGAAACAACAATATTTCTGGTGCTGATGAAGAGTTGGGGTGGTTGCATCTCTTTGGTGCTTCCACCTCTCATGCCTCACCCCTCACATTTTATTAAAAAAATAACAATCATATTTCAAACAACATTGGCAAGTACTAAATGTAGTAATAAAAATTTGAACCTTAATTTACCTAATATTTTATCTTTCAATATATTTGAAGGTGAGATTTGTTATTTTGCCTTTGTAGTTGATTCAAATAGAATTCTGCCAATTCAAGGTGTGACGTGTGATTTAGAAGGGGAGTTGCTACTCTCACTCTAAAATTGTTATTCTCACCACTCACGTGGGTGGCTTTTTCTCCATTCCAAAAATACTTTTCACATAAAAGTATGATTTAATTCTACGTGTATAACCAAAACATATTTTCGTTATAATGTATAGGGTGAAAAATAAATATATGTAATAAAAGTGTGATTTTATTGTACATATATAATGAAATCTTACTTTCATTATATATTTTTATCAAAAACAAAGAAAAAATTATTTTTTTTAGTTTTTTTACCAGGAAATATAAACTAACAAAAATATGAAAAAGAGAAAAACAACTCTTCCTATTTGACACCTATTAAAGGGATTTTTTTTCCTGAGTTTTATAAAAAAAATATTTCCTTTTTATTTATTCCCTCAAATCAACATCAACATCAACATTAACAGCACCTTTAACCAAGTTAATTGAGGTAGGTAGTAAATGAACCCAATGATAGATTGAAAAAAAAAAGAGGAAAGAGAAAGGAAGAGGGGGAGAAAAAGTGAAAATAAGACAAAAGAGATGAATAATAAGTTCAAATAAAATAGGGGTAAAAGGAAAATAACTAAAATAACTGAAACATAGAACTGCTAATGAGTTTAATAAATAAATAAAATTAATATTTATTTTATCTCTCTCTTTCTATTTTCATAAATAAAAACATATTTATCTGTTTTTGAATTATTTTTTTTACATGGTCTCTTTTTGAAGCGAAGCATATAAAAAGCATTCTCATTAACCTTTGACTATTGATCTTATTGAATCTTTAAATCCTAAAACTCATGAGATTCTTCAGCTTTTTTTTTTTGGCACAGTAAAGTGTAGCAAAAAAAAAAACCTATCTAGTGGTGTAGGAGATATCCTTTTTTTAGGACTAGGTTTTAAGTGAGTCACTATCTTAATATCATATGTGAGAGTGCATGCATGAGGTAAATTCAACATGATATGATCTTCATAACTACTAAAATCATAGTTATAAAATCTGGATCGACCCGGCGGGTCGGACCAGTCCAACCGAGATCCAGTGGTACAACCGGGTCGAGTGCATTATTGGATCGCTCAAGCAAGTGACCTGGGATGACCCATTCAAACCTGGGCGATTTTGATGAAATCTGACGACTCGGCCGATTTTTAGAACCCGGACTGGGTTGTGCCACCGCCGCACCGCAAGGAAGCAGAAGAGAGGAAGAGGAAGCAAAACAAAGGAAGCGGAAGCGAAAGAAAGGAAGTGAGGAAGCGGAAGAGGAAGCATTGAAGCGGATGAGGCAAAAGAGATTAGGAAATATCACTGAAGCTGAAGAGAGGAAGTGGAAGAGAGGCACAAGAAATATCATAGGAAAGTTTATAACATAGAAATATCACCAATTTTTTGTTTCATTGAAGCAAATGAGACACCGCACAGCACATAAATGACAAGAAAATGAAGCTGAATGCGAAAGAGGAGCTTTTATATATATGAGGATTAGGTTTTTTGGTATTTGGGGGCCATATCCATAAATGATTTGCTTCTTGTATTCCCTTTATTTCTTACTTTACTATGGCCCATTTTTTATATTAAAAACTGGACTTTTGTTTTAATTTAAGTAGTTGTTATTTACACTTTTTTTGCTATTAATACACTTTACTTGTCTTAATCAAATAAATACATTTTTTAGTATACTTTTCTTAATCAAATAATATTAGTTATATATTTAATACAGACCAGACCAATTATTGACCCACCGATTGAACCATTGATCCACTAACTCACTATCTCGATTGAGTCAATGACTGAGCCGGATTTTATAACACTGACTGAAATGGTTTAAAATTACTTTAAAATTGGATTAAAATATATTTTAAAATATAATTTAACTGGTTTTAAAATGATTTAGTTCCAATAATTACAAAAATTACATTTTATTTTTATTTTTTTCAATATGCGTATGGACTCTAAATCTAATACATGGATAGGATTTTTTACATACCCGATCCTAGTTAATTTATGTATTTTGCATGTGTTTGGCTCCTCTAGCATTCTACTAGTAAAAATAGTGTATTACCACCATAAGTTATTAGTTTCTTTTTATATAAATACCATAAGTTATTACTAAAATCTGCAACCTGTACTATTTTTAATAACAACATCTTTGTTTATAAACTTTTTTCAACCAAAACAAATTATAATTTTACATATATGACGCACACGACTCCCATGCTATAATGTCTATCAAGTATCAAGCATGATGGAAAAGATACATTCTTCATAAAGAAGTTAAGGCTAAAAATTCAATGATGTTATCTTGCCTCGTCTTCTTGTTTAATATGGATATTAACCTTTTCTAATAAACAAAAGAAAGTGAATTATGGCGCTCATTATTTTCTATAGGTATTAGATAATCAATTTATATGTATATGAAAACTCATCATAGAAAAAAATACTAAATACTCCTAAGCACATTAATTTATCAACACATTTTAGGAATCTAACAAATTAAATAAAATAATTCAAGAACAATTTACCATGAGCATGATATATATTTTGTAATGAGAACTTCTATAACTTGCGTAATGCATAAATTAAGTGACAATTTTTTAATGTAATGACAAGAAAAAAATGGTTGGATTCTTGTTGGTGGATGGTGATACTTTATTAGCATGTCATTGGTCAAATTTACTTATTTTCAACTGAGTAAGACGACTTTTTTTTCCTAATTATGAACTAAAATGATTTTAAATTCTAAGTTTATAATTTGTTTAAGCATTTAATATTTTCTGTGCATGTCATTCATATAATTTTAAGCAAAATCCATAATCATGGCCAAATAATAATTAGAAGAGGATATAATTTGAGTAGACAGGAACAAAAGTAGCACTATGCATAAACTATTATAAAGACACGTACCAAGAAAGCAAGATAGTAAAGTAAACAAAGGGGCCAAAATTTTAGACAAATTGTTATAAAGTTAGAGAGCATAAATAAAAGTTATGAGAAAAACTGAAAAAGACTATGGATTCTTGCTATCCAACCGCGTCAATGAAAATTATAATGATAAAAGGGAAAACTCACTAATTTCTATTGGTGATGCTGGATATTATTTAATAACAAATTAAACGAATAGCTAAGAGTCACTATAAAAAGAAGGTGGATATCCGTGATGTGTCCACTTTATTCACCATGAAAAGGACGAGGGTGTTTTCATGCATGACTCATCAACTAATTGCTTACAAGATTTGGAAAAATAAAGTTTATTTCAAGTAGAAGCCAGTTTGCTCGTTTTTAAATAAAAGACACTATATTATAATTCTGGGAAAAAATCCTTTAAGAAATATCATTTTATTGCAAGTTAAAGTTCTTCATCTACATGTAATAATCTGGTTGTGTTTGGATTAGTGGAGTTGCTACTAAAATCTTACAATAAGAATCCAGATATTATATATATTCTGATAAGTAAATTAAACATGTCAACCATAAAATATTAAAGCCGGTGATTAGCTTAATTTGTATGTTCTACTTTTATGAATATTTACTTAGTATATAAGAAATTTTATTTCTAAACGAGGAGTTTAAAGATTAATCTTGTAGCTAAATTATATTTTTAGGCAAAATTATATTTTAGCTCTTGTAGTTTTATACTTATACATCTCTCTCTCTTAACCCTACATTTTGAAGTTTATATTAATACAAAAATATTATATATTAAAATAAGTATTATTATTATTATAATTAAAAGTGCAGTTAAGAAACTTAAAACTGTAATTCAATAAAAAAAACAGACAAACAGTTTAATGATAAAAAAATTATATAAGATAAGAAGTTGAGAAAATAGAAAATTTTCAAAGAGAAATTACAGTTTCCCTTTTCCATATTCAATGTGTAGGGGTGAAAACATCAAATTCGTCAATTTGATCGAAGTGTTTAACCGTCTTTCCTTTTCTTTTAAAGATAAATAATTAAATTTGTCTTTAAGGATGAGCGTCTATAAATTGTTTTCTACAGATAAAAAATTTAATTTATATGTAAAAAATGTGATAAATTAGTTTTATAAATAATTTAATAACAAATTAGTTCCTAAAATTTTTAATTTAATATCAAATTAATTTTCAAAAAATATAATTTAGTATCAAATTAATTATTGATAATTATAACTTAATAAAAATTTTGTCTTACAAATTTAATAACATAACTAATTTGTTACACTTTTTTAACACTCAAAGACTAAATTTATATATTTTATATTTCGATAACTAAATTATGAGTGTCATATCTTAGAAAATGAATTTGGTTATTTATCCTATTTTAAAACTTGATATATATTGATATATTTGTATAGTAAACGATTTTTTTTAAGCTTTTAATCCCGTTCCAAATTAAAATTTTAAAGTGTGGGTAAAATAATATAGAAAGACCAGAGATGTGCAGCTCCTAGTTTTGGTTTTAATTACTATAAACAAAAGTTTTGGTTTTAATTGCATTGAGCCCAGCCCCGAAGACCACAAGGCCAAGCTTTTGGAACTCGAACAACATATACTTAGAAAAAAATAGTATATATTTCTTCAATTCCTATTTTTATGACCCGAATTTAAAATTATATATGTTTGTTCTTTTTAATAAAAATTAATTCATAATATTTCTTATATTAAATATGTTTAGACTAAAAATATTTTTCATTAAAAGAAGAAAAAAAAATTATAAACCATCAACATTAATGACAAGAATAATTTTAAAAAAATTATAAATTTAAAATAAATTTATTATCATTAATTAAATTAACTTTTTTTAATCTTAATGAATTAGGTAATTGTGTCTTATAAGAGAAAGCGAAATAGTACTCAATTACTCATATGGTAAATTTACACCATAATCTAATTATAAATTATTTTATATGATAAATTTTGTTATTTTACATTAATTAATTTAAAAGAAAATTAATTAATTGACAGTATAAAACTATTTACTCTAACATTATAAAGTCATTAAACTTTAATACTTATTTTACTGTGGAGTTTGTGAATTAATATTTTTTAATACTTATTTTTAATTAATCGATAATATAAAACTTTTTACTCTAACATTACAAATGTATTTTTTTTCAATTATTTTTATTAATACTCAGAATATTTTAAACAATATATAATATCATACATATTTATAAATTAATATTATGCTAATTAAACTAATTTTTAAATTTGGACAAAACCTAAAGATTAAAACACCATTATTTTTATATTTAATTTGAATTTTATTAGTCAAATATTTTTAAAAATTTATATTTTATACATTTATCTATAATTACTTGTTGAGAGGAATCAAAAGATACAAATATAATTTACATAAACTATTACATCATTCATAACGGATGTAATTTGTATTAAGCTAATGATTGAATTGTAATTATATACTATTTTCATTGTTTGAATCAAACGTTATAAAATAAATCAAACAACAATAAGAAGATAATAAATAATTTATATTTTTATATATTTTAAAAGTATGTATTATGTTAATTTTGATACATATGAATGGAGTATAAATAATTTTGAATTAAAATTTTGTAAATATAATCTATGTAAAAGGATTTTTTGAACCAATGGTAGGTTTTAAAATAAAATTATCTAATTAAAATATATTACAAGATATAATAATTAATATAAGTTATATTGGTGTAATTTATAGTTTTATACTAATTATTATACCATTGATAAAAAATGTGATTTATATCATCTAACTTTAAAAATGTAATTTTATAATATCTTGGTTGTTTGTGTTAAAATGTTGTAAGAATTCAAACAGTACACCAAAAGAAATATTATAAGAATTGAAGCAACTTATTTTGAGGAGAATTTAATTTTCAGATTCAATACAAAAGTATTATTCAGTTCCAAATTATATATTACTCCATGTCATTATCTTACTTTTTTTTCTATTAATTTTCATTCAGCTTTTGACATCTTACCTAACAAAATCTTTAAGGTTACAACTTAGACTTTAATTTGAAGTTTTGCCTTTATAATAGTTGTCATTTCATTTGTTTCCTTTTATTACATATATATATAGGAGTTTAAGTAGAGATCACAAATAGTAAAAAGAAAATCTAATACCATAAAAGTGTAAGTAACCCTAGAACTAACGAATTTCGTTGAATTTCCAATTTATTTTTATGTTATTAATGGAATCACGTCTATGGAATCAGAAAATCATATGACACTTTCTGTTTTTCTTTTCCGAACAAACTATTACGTTTACTTAATTTGGAAATAGCTCTCTGGTGATATGGTCTTATCAATAGCGAAAGGTCGTGAAAAAATATACACAGGGAGGAATATTTGACTAAGTTGGTATAATGGTATTTGACCGAAAACTATGATCTAATACCTAGCTAAAAAAATACAAGAACACCCTATGATAAAAAATAAAAAGCAAAGGGAAACATGTAGATCATATTCCTTATGGAAACTATTGTTGTCTGGCCCCTCTTCTGGGGGCCCTCAGAATTTTTTAAAAGAAGAATAAAAAGTGAACGAATTGAATGAAATTGGCATAATTAAAGGGGACATATAACCACTTTAATTTTAACTCCATGAGCATTTTGTCCACTTTGCTTTCGTAGCCTTTACAGATAGTAAATGGTAATTTAACTGTAATTAAATTTCTTTTGAAAATTGAATAAAAACAGCATGTGCATGTGCATGTATGCCCCTGCCACTCCATGTTACAATGGCCACAAAACAGGTGTCATGTTTTTAAAATCTGAAATAAAATGAATAGAAGATGAAACCTTTTAAATTAGTAAAAAAATAACTTGTTAAAATTATTAGTATTCATTTTATTCAAATTTTATCTTTTAAAAAGTTTAAGAAACAAACATATTCATCAAATTACAGTAATTAATTATATTTAATATTTTTCAATAGTAAACAATAAGGTGTATGTTTTTAGATGAATAAAAGAAAAAACTAAATATATAATTATAGCCAATATAAACAAAAAAAGAACAATGTTAATTAATGAAAAAATTGAAGGAACAAATAATTCTTTATGAAAATAAAATAAAGTCATAATTAGTCCTCCTTCCGTTCCAAAGGTTTATGTAGAGATATTTATTAAGTAATGCAATTAATGTTTTGAATTCTATTTCATAAAAAAATATTATGTAAATTTTTTTTTTAATTAATTAATTTTTTTTTCTCATTTACTACTCAGTAACAAGTAACAACTACTTCCAGAAGGGTGCTTCATGAAAAAAATATTCAATTTCATTGGTTTGGTAAATCATTAACTAATTTGGAAGAAATTTTTTTCTTCTTCTAAAACTTCATATAAAATGGAACATATGGAATAAGATGAAGAGTTTTTTTTATATATATAAAAAGTAGTTCCATTTTGTTCTCTAATCATGTGTTAATATTATCAATTAAGTTATATATTTTTTGAATTTTGGATTAATGTGATTGACAGATTTCATTTTGAGGATTTATTTAAAATTTTCTTAATTTTAAATATTAATATGTTAGTGCTATATACTTTTTTAAGTGACTAAAATTATATTTTTTTCTGGATGTGAAGACATCGAAAGTGTTTAAACTTGTCTATAAATTTATTTAAAATATTATTAAAAATAAAAGCTTAAATATGATTTTGATTTTTAAAAAATTATTATTTTTTGTATTGGGTATCTAATAATTTTGATCTTGACTTTTAGGCCCGATTTTTTTATATATATATTTTGTTCATGTTATTACATTGGCTCTTGTACCTTGACATGTCACCATTTGATGAAATAATAACAATTTTTTTCACAGCAACCAAAATAAAAATTAGAAATATTTCAGTGATCATGACCACTTAATAGCTAGAACCAATGTAATTACAAGGACAAAATAAAAAAAATCACGAAGAAAAATAAAAATATATTTAAACATAAACAAAAACAATAGTATTTAAAAACCTAAAGCTCGTATTATCTTATCCTGAAGCAGCTTTGAAAATGGATATGAAATATTGATAAAGTGGTGGTGTCCAAAGTTGCTGGCCCTAGTCCGATAGTAATGAGTATTAATGGTTGGTACTTTACCAGTTGTTTGTTGCTACTTTGATACTTATAAATGTAAGAGACAACAAAAGATATCACGAGACAAAACCATAAACCACACCGTGCAAGTAACTCACTTTGCAGTTGTGTAATCTAACACTCCCATCCAAAGAATCTTTCTACAGTTCCTGCATCACCTGCTGTATTTCTTTTTTTTATATATATATTAATTATGTCAATTATCAACTATTTCTTAAAGCATTACCTTCTTTTATTAAATATGATTTTAGTCCTTTTAAAATATAGATTCTCAACTCTCAAGACTAGACGGATGGAGTGGATCAGTATGGGATGGAAAAGGTGAAAAGTTCAATCTTTCTTCCCTTATTTTTTCGTGGAAAGATACGAATGATGGAAGTATTTTATACGAGACTCTCATTAAAAAGCATTCTTTCTAAATATGGATTGAAAAAGAAAAGGTGTGCATCGTTTAGATGTATAAAGAGGAAAATTTATTTATTTTTTCCATATTTATTTTTTTATTATTAAGAATATTTATGTTATTATTATTATTATTACACATGCTTTTTAATTGTTTTTATTTTGTCTAAAATACCCATATCATCTTCTTTGGAAACCATCACCAAACATGTGATGCATCTGGATACCCTATACAGAATATAATTGATTTATTTGGAATTCAACAACAAAGGTTGCCGACACAAATCAATTGTTTTCAAGCAATTTATTGGTTCAAGTTGCTTATTTCCCATCTAACACATTGACAGTGGAGAAGCTAGTTTATTTTTTTTCAAGTTGATCACATAATCCACAAATATTATATATGCTGCAACAATAATATTTCTTAGCAAATACAAATTTCCAGAAATTATAAAAGAAGATAGAGAAGCGGAGTCACAGGCAGTGGAGAGAAGGTTTTCCGGTCAGCCCTTGCAGACGAAGTCTATCTCCAATCACCTACCATCAATGGGATTTCGCAAACCCTAATGGAGCAACTTGAATTTTGAATTTTAGAGAGATTACATGAGGCTACTATGAGTGGGTTAAGTTATGAGGATTATTTGGACTTTTCACTATAAAAATTAACACCGTCTGGGGTGTGTGTAAAAAAAAAAATGTATTTTAACAAAGGAATGCTTGAGTGTAACAACCTCTAAACTTAGAAGAGATTACAGTAACTCAAAAAATAATGACAGCACTAAATTTTTTTAAAATATTTATTATTCTTTTCCTCAGTTTTTTTCTCTTACTAAAAACCTTAGAAAAATTGTTAATTAAAATATATTTGTGATCTTTAATAAATATTTAACTTTCTGTATTTGTTTTATAATATTTTTTTTTCCTTTTTGCTCTCTAATAAAATAAAAATTTTGTTTTGTACTTGACACTTTTTTTATTAGTACATAATAAATTAACGAATTTTGTATTTACTTATCAATAATATTTTATTGTTATGAGTCTTTTGAAAAAGACTAATAACAAATAAATTTTTATTAAATAATAAATATAAAATTCCTAAATTATCATGGACTAAAAAAAGTGTCAAAGATTAAAAATAAAATCATTTTATTTAAAATTTAATTTTTTTATTAGAGAAAAAATATAAAATTTGAGTGTGTTATTAAGTTACTTATGAAATGTGCTTATATCTCATTGGTTAAGATCTTCCATAATTTTTGTTAGCTCGTATTCCCTAACATATTATCATTTATGAAAATAAAGATTACATGATTAATTTTCATAAACAAATAACCAAATGAGACTGGGAACCAAAAATGAATGTGATTCTATTTATATAAACTAAAAACATATTAATCTTTATTTCTTATTGTCCAAAAAGTTGATAATAAAAGCTCACTATAAAAGCTATTTACAATTGCCTATGATAATATCATTTTCATTTAAAAAATAATAATCTAAAATTTTATGTAAACTATGACATCAACCAAAATAATAATGTTTGAACCAAAAATTTTATTTGAACTATATTGTGAAGCAGTAAAAAAAATCATTTTTTTTGTACAACAATAATAAAAAAGTTTAAATCTAAAATTTAATATAAACTATTTAGAACATGTTTATGGACGTGTTGCATTTAGTTGGCGACGTTCCAATCTAACGTTTTGTAAGAAACAAGATTTTTAGCTTTGCTTCAACATCCGCTTAAGGGGTTCAAAACGAAATCATGAGTCATTTTCTCGAGTTCAATAAATAGTAAAAAGTAAAATACATAAATGTTTTAGATTTAATTGCATATTTTATCATCTAATTATATAAAGAAAACTTTAGAAACTTCAATTTGATTACTCACATTCATAATCAATAAAATTTAGGTTTAATTGTATATTTTATAATCTATTTTCTATTATTTTGCAAATTTAATCGTCAACTTTTTTTTAAAGTTTACCACTCAAATTTTTAATTTTTATATATTTTATCAATATTAACATTGTCACTAAAAAGAAGTTACTAATTTTTACAAAAACACATCATTTTTTAATCGGTTGAAACAACATTGTTTTGTTATTAACATAATGAGTGTAAAGTTTGAAATTTTTAGTGATAAAATGTATAAAAATATAAAATTTAAATGGTAAATTTTTTTATAAAAAGATAGACTATATAATTCATAAAAAAATATGTTGGTAGAGTGATAAAATGTGTGATTAAATTTAAACACTAAAGCAATAATCATATTAATGACTAGAGAGATTAAAAAAATTAAAATTAATAAAAATATTTTAAAAAGTTTAAAGTATCTCTCGGTTAGAGATAATCTTGAAGAAAAAAATATAATATAAATTTTTAAAAAAATTAATGTTAAATTAAATTAAATAATTAAATACTAGCGAATTAACTCTTAAAAAAGTTTTTTCTATCCAAATTCATTTATTAAACATTAGTGAATTAGCTTTTAAATATTAGTAATAATTTTTTTTATCCAAATTCATTTATAGTACTCCTCAAGGAGTTAACTTTCTCCCTAAAAAAAAACAAGTTAACTTTCTCTTTTTGACCTCAACCCTTCCCCTCTCTCTCTTTCTTTCTTTATAGCTCTTCTGTCTGTTCTGCTTTTGCAATGAATGCAGCACCACCACCCTCATCATCCACACTTTCCTTTCCTTATTAATACTCAAACCCTCTCTTTCTTTCACTCCCTTTCTCTTTATCTTCAACCTCTCACTCCAACTCTCTTCTCTGATCCACAACCTTAACTTTCTGCATTCTGAGAAAGGTGATGAATCTTCTTCTTCTTGCATGAACTCTCAAAATCACCATTTTTCTTCTTAAAGTACCCATCTGTAGTTAGTTGCACTTGTTCAGCTAGTGGGTATGAGTTTGTTTTCTTGCTTGTGCTTAGTACAACTAGCAATGGAGGATCTGCATCTCTGCATGCTTAATTTTTCTGTTTTTTTTTTTTTTAATTTCACTTTTTGATTTTTTACCTTTTGGTTTTAGGTTCTGCCTTCTGGCTGAGTTTTCTTTAACAACACAGATGGTTAAAGTGTTTTTTTTTTTTAATTCCTTTTCGTCCAGTGATTTTCAGTTTTATTACTTACTCTTACTCTCACTCACTTTGTTCTGTGATTTGGCTCAGTTTCTTGGAGTTTCTCAAAATTCAAGAGAATTTTCATCCTTTTTCCTCTGCATATATACTTTCGGTGGTGTCATGTCAGATGGAAATTTTATATTTTTACTTTTTTATTTTTTTCCATGCCATATTCATCTCTTTCCTACTCACATTTCTCTGATTTCTTCTGCAACCTTGTTTTTTGGTTGGTTTGACCCTTATTTTTTCATGGGGACAATTCAGTTGAGTTATTAATTTACTATTTTTTTTATTGGGGGTATATGTGAATATGATATAATTATGTAACGTTTACTTTATCTCCTATTCGCTTTTTTGGTCTCTCTTTTGATTCTTTTTTGACAAGATCGTAGTCTCTTTCGTCCTTTTCTGCTTTTTGGGTTTTCACTTTATCTCTTCTCGTATTTCTGTGTAGTGGGAACCAGACTTTTTTTCGTAGTTGTACTGATTTTCTTGCTTTATACTCACTTTTTTTTTCTTTCTCTCTCTCTGAATTGTCTACTTCCTCATTTACCAAGTTTTTGCTTTGTGGTTTGCAGAAGTAAACGAGGAAAAGGGCATGGAAAATCATAGTATTTTGTAACTAAATGCTTTTGTTCTTGTGTGTTAATTTTCCTTCACTTTTCAGATTTGTGAGTTCAAGTACATTTATTGTGTTTCTCTACTTCTTAGATGTTCTTGTTTTTCTTATGCTTTTGGGTTTTTTTAGCCAGAAAGTTTTTCTTTTTAAATCATGTTGTTCCTCTTTTCTTCTTCTACTACTAGTCTTTTTTTTATTACTTTTTATATATTTGGGGTTGTTTTGAATTTAGAAAGTGAGGGTTAGAGAGAAGCTTTTAATTGAATACAATATATATCTATTGTGTGTTGCGACGTGCAATTAGAGATCACTTGCCTTGATATTTATTTGATCTAATGAAGATCTATTTTTAGTGAAAAGAAGAAGACAGAATTTTTGGGGGTCTAGACCCGTTTGAAACATGCAAATGGGACATGGTCTATAGTGTTCTAGTTAGGTTCAGTTTTTAATGCGAAGTTTCTGGATTAAATTATTTCTAAGTCTTCATTTTGATGCTGTCAATGTTGGGACAGATTTTTAGTATATTCTATTCCTTATTCACATGTTGGGGTGTTTTTTTAATTCATATAATAACTTTTTTTGCTGAGCCATTTTTTTCTCCCCTCTTAACTTGTTACAATGGCTAGATTTTTCAAGACCCTTTATTAATTATTTATTGCCACTTGTTTTCTTGTGTTTCAGCTGGTTTCATCATCCATTCAAATAGCTTTCAGCATAATATTTTGAATTTGACTGCTAAGGAAAGACCCCATTTTTCTGAGTTGTAAAGTGGCTTATATTTTTTTGAGCTGAGAGGAATATTTGGAATCAAGGATTGTGTGTTTGGTTGACCAGACTTGCTATCTCAGCAATTGATGTGAGATCCACAGGGCGAAAAAAGAAGCAACTTGGCCTTATATTATTCATCAGATGTCTGCATTCTGGAGCTGAGGAAATGGGTTGTTGTGTCTCAACAAGCAGTAGGAGTACTTGTAGCAGCAAGAGCAATGGAGATATGGTCTCTCCATCTTGCTTAGAAATTGGATGCTGTGGCCAAAAGAGAACAAGGAGAACCCTCTCTGATCATGTTATTTCTCTCCACCATTTACCATCCTTACCTAGCAGAATTTTCTCCAATGGAAAGAGCCGCGGTTCATGCATATTTACACAGCAGGGCCGCAAGGGTATTAATCAGGATGCCATGATTGTGTGGGAAGTAAGTATGTTCATCTTGTTCCATGTTAAGCTGAGATTAATTTTGGAGAAGTCAATGTTTTTGTTTCTAAGTCTCTTCTAGGAAACTAAAAAAAATAAGCAATTGTTTAAGCTAAACCAAACTTGCATTTATTGAGGATGATGCATCGCTCTCATTGATTGAAGAGAGACCTGGTTAAATTTAGGCATTGACATTCTATTCTGGATCTCTGTTTGTGCAGGATTTCATGTCCGAAGATACTATCTTTTGTGGTGTCTTTGATGGCCATGGTCCACACGGTCATCTAGTTGCGCGCAAAGTGAGGGATGCCTTGCCAATTAAGCTAATTTCGTCTTTGCATTCTAACGAATCTAAGCGAAACGGGTCAGGTAAAACTTGCTTCAAAGGGGATGTAAAACCTGATAGTGGAGAATCGGAGAAGGATTGCTCTGCTGAGGATAAACTGAACTCAACATGGAGGGAAGCTTTCATGAAGGCATACAAGGCTATGGACAAAGAGCTCAGGTCTCATCCGAGTCTGGATTGCTTCTGTAGTGGGAGCACTGCTGTAACTATAGTGAAGCAGGTAGTAAAATAAAAGGGCGACATCTACACTTAATGTTTCCCATTCTTTTCAGTTATCTTAATTTCTTATCATACCAGGGTTCAAATCTGTTCATGGGCTATATCGGGGATTCTCGAGCAATCATGGGATCGAAGGATAGCAATGACTCCATGGTGGCTATTCAGTTGACTGTTGATTTAAAGCCTGATTTGCCAAGTGTGTCATTGTTATATGCCTTCAACATTTATCCTCTTTGCTGAATATATGCTTTTGTCTAGATTTAACTTGATTCAAAATTGGTTGGAAATTCTTATATAGGGGAAGCAGAGAGAATTAAGAAGTGCAGAGGTAGGGTATTTGCTTTGCAAGATGAGCCTGAAGTGCCTAGGGTGTGGTTGCCTTTTGATGATGCGCCGGGATTAGCCATGGCTAGAGCATTTGGTGATTTCTGCTTGAAGGAGTATGGTGTGATTTCTATACCTGAATTTTCTCACCGGCAGCTTACGGACAGAGATCAGTTCATTGTTCTTGCCTCAGATGGGGTAGGAATTTTCAATCACATCTCCGTTTCTTTATTTATTCGATCAAATTTTACTTTGTGATTTTGAAGTTGGTTTCTGCTGGTTAGTAGAGTTGTGATTGCTATGAAGTCATCATACCAGGTCAAGCTGTGATAGAAAAAAAAGAGTGATCAGTGTAGGCAAAAGTTCAAATTAGTAAATAGTAATAAATTATGGCATAGCATTAATCATATGGTGATAGGGAGGCAACTGTGATTAGGCTTCTGAAACCAACCATTGAATAGAATAGAAGTTTTAGCAATCTTGACATGGTTGTAAATTTGCAGCGTAACATAGCCTTTGATCACTCTAGATGTAAAATTTACACAATGGTATGCTTGAAGTGATAAGCTTT
This sequence comes from Glycine latifolia, assembly GCA_013407115.1. Taxonomy (NCBI): domain Eukaryota; kingdom Viridiplantae; phylum Streptophyta; class Magnoliopsida; order Fabales; family Fabaceae; genus Glycine; species Glycine latifolia. The sequence continues at coordinate 37,399,182 of CM023946.1, forward strand.
CTTCAACACAAGGAAACAGATAAAGTCAAATGTGCCAACTGATTGCAAATTTCTGTTCTTAATTCTCTCCCTGCTTTATCCCATTCCGCTTTTTATTTATTTTTTCTTGAATTTGATTGAGTAAAATCTTGAGAACTTCAATCATATAGAGGACACATGAAATCTTGAGAAACATGTCAGGATTGGCCATGTTACAAGACTGACAAGCTGATATCTGATTTTGCATGAGTTGAAAATAAGCTAGCCACTAGTACATGACTGATTTTTTTGCAATGCTTTTTGAATTGCATCATTCTGCCATGTATAGGTCTGTCTGAAGGACATCAAAATTTGTAGATCAAACTGCCGAATTGGAAAAATTTAAGTGCTATCATATACTCCATCCCTAATTATAAGACCCTTTTCAAAAATTTGTTTGTCACTTTTTATAAGACCCTTTACTAATTTCTAGATGCATTAATTTTTTTTTTCCTACATACCCTTAATTATTCTCTCACCAAATATTAATGGGAAACAAGTGAGTGGATAGAGAGAGAATAAAAGGATAATTTTGGAATGATAGTACAAATAATTGAAAATTTTAATGCGATAACTACTTTTCTTAAGGGGCATGAATTAGTTGAAAGGGTAATTTGGGACGAATGGAGTAACTTAGTATACTGGGTTTATGTATGTCAAATACAACCCATAGAGAGATTTTTCTCTCTACATAAATAGTGTTGTTCCCTGTACTCTGGAAAAGCCAATAGTCAATAAAATCTTTAGAATTCCAACAGTGGCACTTTAACTAGCCTTCAAATAAGAACAGTGGACATTTTGCAATGTGCAGCATATAGCAAAAAATTGCTGTTACCTAGCCAATTTTGGTCGGGATAAAAATATTTATTGCCCAAGTGAAATCTGAAGCAACTGCATGATTTTATTCTCAAAACAGTATATCAAACCAACCATAGCATGGTACTTCAACGCCTGAAAAAACTATATATTTCATTACTCGAGAAGATTCTTAGAGTACCATATTATTGATTGTCAAGCTTCCATCTTCTCCTGATGAGTTACTAATTGTCTTGAAGTTTTGTGCAGGTGTGGGATGTTTTAAGCAACGAGGAGGTGGTTGAGATAGTATCTTCAGCGCCAATGCGATCGTCGGCGGCAAGGATTCTGGTAGATTCTGCTGCTAGGGAGTGGAAACACAAATACCCTACATCAAAGATGGATGACTGTGCTGTAGTATGTTTATTTTTGGATGGGAAAATGGACTCGGAATCTGATTACGAGGAACTAGGCTTTTCTTCTGCAACCATCCAAAGCAACCATTCGGGTAACCCCATTGAGTCGGATGATGGACAAAAATCTGAGCCATCATTGCAAAGGAACTTCACTGTGAGATCCTCAGAAGAAAATGAGAAAAATGGATCGCTATCTGTTGATGTTGTTGAAGATGCAACATCATCAGCTGATGATCAAAACTGGTCAGGTTTGGAAGGGGTCACTCGTGTAAACTCACTTGTCCAACTTCCTAGATTTTCTGAGGAAAGGCCAAAATCTTGAATTCGTTGGTTTCATGAGGACTGTTTATTGTAATACATGGCTCAACACTGAATTCAAGAAAGAAAAATTGTCTGCAAGGGGTATTATTTTGATGCCCTTTGGTTGGCTAATTACTTGTAGAAAACTAAGCATCTTCAATGGTGTAACTGGTGGAGTTGCTAACTTATTTTTGGTAAGCCCTACAATCTTTAAAATGATTTCTAACAATTGTCAAACACAGTCTTTAAGAACTATTAAGAGCATGTTTGTCTAAACATTGGTGAGAAGTAATTTTGTCAACTGATCAGGATCCTTTTGTGTTCGTTTTGTGTTGTACTATTCGATTTGTTTCAGAATTCGTGTGGCAGCAATTTGGACAGAGAACCAAACATGCACTATAACATCAATTTGCTTTAATGGTGAAATTGTATTAGAATTAGTTCTTAAATTTAAGAATTTCATATACAATCCTCATTGGTGAGATACTTTAAGCTTAAATAAGATCACAAAAAGTAATTGATTTCAGCATGATGCAAGGCATTAATAACGTTAGATTTTCATTGAGATATGTATTCTTACTCCAAGTCTAAGATATTCCAGCAAATCTTGGTTGAAAATCTATCATACTTGACACGATTCAAGCTGTGACATTTGGTGTAGCCAGCTAATGATAACTGGGGCAACCTTGGAGAGTTATGATTGTCAATTAATTATTGAGGCAAAACTTGAGAGTTATGATTGAAAATGAAAGGCTCATGCACTGAACCATGACCAATGATGATTGGCCAAAAAAGCTGTCCTATGGTCATGATTTACATTTATAAGTAACGAGGACATTAACGTAAAAATAACGTTTACCCATATGATTGATTCTTTTTAAAGTTAAGAGTATTTCCTAATTCATAAACATCTCTTGATTTTTAAGTAATTCATTTTTTTAAAAGAAAAACTAATTAGTTTTTATCTAACCTGATTTATAATTTTCACAGAGAAATCTTTGATTAACAAGATCATTTTTTAATCATATTTAAGAGATTTCTTGATTCAGACCCAAAAAAAGGAATGTCAGTACTACTTTGATTTATTTTTTATATATAATAAATGAGACATAGTTCAGATAATTGAACATATTGTTTTAAAATTTTAATATACGTATTCATTTGATTTATCATGGATAAAATGATATTGTTATAAAAAATTTAAAGAGAATTTCACTTTGTTAGTTTGTTATTATAAACATTTTTTTGATCATAGTGTTAGTATAAAATAATTGTTTAAAAAATGATTATTAATCTATGAGTATATATAAAGTTGAATAGATATTTTTTTTTCAAACAAGATTTATTTTATATCTAATGATTAATCAGATTCATACTATTAATATTTATAATTCTTAAAAATAACTAATATTTTCATAATTTTGAAGGTTAACGTATGTTTAAAAAAGGACAATCTGAAGAGTCTATTTTAGTTTGCACGCATTTAAACTTGTGCACGTACGCTTATAATGCAAGCATTTCGACTCGCATAAATTCCGATAGTCAGAGTTGACAACATGAGCGCGACCTGTCTTCTTGAACTTCATCTCAACTTATTCAGATTCTGCCATTATTTGTGGTGTGGTGTTCTATGCAACTCCAATGATGAAAGTTTACATTTTTTCCTGAGCAGAAAAGTTGTTCCTTGCATATTTTGCTTACATTATATCATGGCCTGATATATATTTTGGAGTTGTGTCAGATAATTATAATTACTAGCAGAAGTTAACATTCTTATTTCTAATGTATAAGGTAGAGTACTATTCTAAAAAATTAAAATTAGAGTATGTATTTATGGTATATATGTAATAGTTTATTCACCAAAAAAAAAATGTAAAAGTTTTCTTTTTTTGAAAGTGTATATATGTAATAGTTGAAAGGTAAAAGATAAATTAAAATTACAGAGTGTATTGTTACATTAGTAGCAGTTGAGAGGTAAAATGAATATATGAGAATTCAGAAGCAGTTTTATAAGTATTTTCGGCGACTTTCACTAATCATAATTGAAATATTATTACCTTGATATATAGCATGTGTTTGGTTGTCCAGGGTCAACCAAAAATCACATAAAAAAGGTGAAAAAATATAAGTAATACAAAGTTCCTCTACTTTAAAGTGAAAATTTAATCGTCTTCATATCATTATCATGTTGCTCCTCCAAACATGTTGAGATGTATTTTTTAGTGATTTGATTTCAATTTAATATTGGTTGTAAAAAGGATATTCAATTTAATACAACAGACCATTTATGAAAGGAATAAATTTTTAGAAATAGTTAAAATGAAATTGAAATTTAGGTATCTATGTGCAAAAAAAAGTAGAGTTTAATGATTAATTTAAACGAAATTAAATTTTATAATATCTATTTTTAAAAGAGATAAAGTTTAAGGATTAATTTTAAAAAAATAAAATTTAGAGTGTCTATAGAAAGAGTAAATTTTAAAAAGGTTGAATATTTTTGTCCCTAACTATCATTAGACATTTCAAATATTATAACATTATTGATCACATCAATAATCAATAATTATACACAATAATCTTCATTTACTCTTAACTTGTTATAAAATAAAATTAATCACATTTACATGCATAGATAATTACTATTTTGACTAGACTATAGGTGTACATTATCGAGTAGTACTTTCTCTTTATCCTACTTCTTTTATTATATTTTTTAGGGTCTTGTTAACCTAGTTAATAAATTAAAAGGAGAACATTATTAATGTAAAAATCATATGTGAGCATAAAAAATTATGAATAACATAATTTTAAGTATCTCAATAAAACATTTTTTTCTTTTAATTCCTTAATCAATCATCTATCTATTATTTATCACATTTGTTATTTAATATTTTTATCTTTTAGAACTATCAAAAATTTAAAATGGGCTAACATGACTCACTGGGGCTCAGCCCCACTTATTAGATAAATCAATTCAATTCGACTCATCTCTGGGTGAATATTAAAAATATTAATCCGATCCATTATATATTGGTGAATTAAAGAGATTGGTCCACCTAAAATAATAAAAAAAATTATTTTAAAATCATTTTTTAGAAGAAAAAATTTTTCAGCAATCATGATTATTTATTCTTAGATCATAACTTACAAGCAATATTTCAATGTGAATTCAATTGTCAGAATCAAAATCAATTAAAAAAGATAAAAATCCAGGCTAATCTTCATTCGAAACTAAACATTGACATAAAGCAATAGCAGTGGAACTACAAGTTATAATTATGTCCTTTGTAATAGTGTGAAGAAAATCAAAATACAAGTAGTAATCATGATGATAAACGGTATATCAATTTATTCAATTACAAAAATATAAAAATAAAATGTGATAAATGGACAGCATATGTGCCAACCCAATCCACCATGCCCACCATAGGTTCAATCCAATGGACCAGATCATATGTAGATCAGGTCAATTTTTTTTAAAAAAATGGAATGACCTATATTTTTTAACCCCAATTCAACCTGAAATGTGGTGAGTCAGGTTAGTCCACCGGTTTCGTTTCATTTTAAACGGCTCTATCAATCTTTTTTTTTTCTTACTCATCTCTCTCTTCTTCCATTCCAATCCACCCCAAAAGTAGATGTTTACAATTTCCCCTTTCATAGTTTCACAAGTGTGCGAAGAGGCCAAACTGAAAGTGGTAGTACATGGTGTAATATTAATCACAGCTGTGCTCTCATGAATCCGAACTTATAGCTCAAGTAACAACCAACAAGTAAAAAGTACAGAAGATAGCATAAAAAATGAAGGTAAAACCAATTGCAAGTTTTCTACATATTACGGTGCATAAATCAACCACGTGAAGGCTCCATTTAGTTGCCGCTATAACATTGGTGACCCTCTTCCACAAATAGTAAGTAATAAAACCAAGTCCAAAAAAATGTTCAACTACCAAGTGATCCTAATCTCCATGCATCTGAGCCACATTATTGCCCTTTTCTCATGAAGTACACTTTACTCACCGCCAAAGTTCACTAAACACTGTAGAACAAAGGAATCATATAAATAATGCATATCCCTCCCTTAAGCCTTCAACACATACAAAAGTGACACACCAAATCAAAGACACCTGAGTCATTCAATTCCCCTCCTTAATTGCTTTCAAGTTTCAACACTTTTTTGCTTATCTGAAAAAATGGCTTTCAAAGTTTCGTTTTTCCTTGCACTTGTTCTCGTTTCCAATATCCTCCTCCTTGATACAACAGTTGCTGGACGCAGCATTGGCGAAAATTCCAACACACAGGAAAAGAAAGAGCCTGAGTTCTTGTTCAAGCATGAAGGTGGGTTGTACATTCCAGAGATTGGACCTGTTGGATTTCCACATAAATTTCACCTCACACCTCAAAATCCATTTCCTGGTGGCAATGGAAATGGAGGAGAAGGAACCACAACAGGATCAGGATCACCACCAGGTCGCAGTTATGTTCCTGGTGGTGATGACACTTTTGTCCCAAACCCTGGTTATGAGGTTCCCATTCCCGGCACTGGTGGAAGTGTTCCAGCACCAGCTGCTCCATGAGTTAACTCATGTATGATTAATGTAAGGCATGGTGGTAGTTCATAAGGTGGTTATGCTTAAATTTGTCTCTTTTTTTTTCTGTTTTTTAGCCATAATAATAACTTATCATAAATAAGTATGCTCCATGTGCACATTGGTGTATATGATCAACACCATGGACTGCCAAGTCATTCTGTTTTGTCCTTATAGTCTTGTTTTAAGATGAATTAAGTGTAACGTAAGCTTATTTGTTTTTCAAAGTAGTTGTTGATGAATATGAGTCCTCAAAAAATAATTTCTGTTATGATTCCAATTTGATATTCTCTTTTCATGCACAGTTTTATGTGTTTGTTCCTTGAGTGATGTTAGGTGCACACCTTTACATATGGTAGATTATAGTAAGGCTATTATTTATTTTTCTCTGTTTTCTTATCGCATTTTATAATATAACTTATTTACAATTTTCTTTTTTTCTCCCGGAGTGTTAATTTTATTAGTGTACACTGTCCACCAAACTTTTTCTTGTTCTTAGTGGGATTTATTAACAGCAAAGGATGTCGAATAATTATCACTTGCAAAAGCACGAATATAGGGTCTTGACCTATATCTGTGTACTTTATAGATTAATAGGGAGCATTCAGCACATGGTAATAAATCAATGCAGACTTTGGATTTAAGTAACAAATCACCCTGAACAAATGTTGAGATTGACAATATACCATAAACTGATATCATTTACAAGGACAAGATATTCCCTTGACATTGAACACATCACGGATATCACGCTTCAAATCAACTAACTACTCTTAATTCACATACTGTACGGAGAACAAATTAAAACCTTTGCTATAGCAGCCAAATCATTTATTTTCCTCAACATCTCACATCATGCGAAATACAGAAGTTCAGTACATAAATACATAGTAGGTGTGCTATCAGCAAGCGTATAAACTCAACTACAAGCAAAATAGCAGTTATGCGTCTCTCATGCCACCAATGAGAAAGTAGCTAGAAGCAAGATGCAAACATACACCACCTACTACTCTGCATTTTTTATTTTTCTTATTTTTCAGGATTTTTTTTCAATTTTTTTTTATAAAGATTTAGATTATGAACTATTTATCATATAAAATAAGCTAATCAAAACTCAAAAGTCATTTTTATTCTTGCATTTTTTGTGAGAGAAATTATTACATGATGCAGATCATTACTATTTTGGTCAATTTTCACATAAAATAGTAATAATCAAGTTTTATTAGCTCTTTCATAAATTGTAAAATCTTAATGACTTGTCTGGTAGAGATTGAATGGACATGTGATGGTCTTGGATTAATCATTAATTTCTCCTTCTCCGGAATAAGACATTAATAGGTTACACTATTGAGTAAGCTGTCCTTTGATCCAGAGACCAAAATTATCAGCATTTCAAAATTAGCCCCCTCTCTAATGTCTAGCTAAGAAAAAAAAATAAGACTCTGCTGTCACCATCAGCTTACATCTTTACAATAAACCCTTTATAATATGAATTTTAGCTGTCATGATCCTTGTTTATCATGGTCAAGGTAAGAGATCATACTGATAGAAAACGGTATGCATGCAATTACCTAATTTTACTTGATCCCGAATGAAGGAACGTCTCAGATGTTATATTAAAGAAGTATTGAATTGTGTAAATTTTGGTATTCCAGAAAAAAAATTTCAACTCATAGGTGGATGCTATGTTCCAAGGGGCATCACTACAGTGACCTTAACAAGAACTGCATGGGATTTGGATTCCCTACAATTGCTTTTTCAACTGTAAAAAATCTACACTCTTGATTCTATATTTTACAATTAAAATTTAATAAACATAGTTGTTTTTCAACTGCAGCAAATCCAGCTATGTACTACATTCCAGGTGAGATATGAAAAAATATATATAGTTAACTGAATTACATAGGATTTGGATTCTCTTTGGTTTAGAGTTATTATTGTTACACATCTGCATTATCTTCCATTTCATTTCCACCACACTTTGATTTCATTTTTTAATTTTTTATCACATTATTTGTCTATCATTTTCTCTCTTCCATGTGTATGACTTCCACTCATACACCCCAAAACTGTACGTGACCATTTTCCTTTGTTAATTACCAAAGTGCATGATAACTTTATGTTATGAGAGATAAATATAAAGTAAATGCAAGACTAGTCCTACCATAATTATTTTTATATATTTCTCAAATGGTAACATATATGACAATTCATGTTAACAAATAATAAACAGAAAGCATCTATATCAGTTATGTAATTGTTACAATACTTTAGAGCTGTAAATGGGTAGCTAATTTGATCATATTTATGTCAATATCACCTGAAAATATGAGTATCGTATAGGGGTATTAAGGGTATTGCAGAATCGTCCCTATCCTTGTATAACATGCTAGGATCAGATAAAAAGTGCACATGGCACAACCTTCAAGCTTTGGAATTAGATCTGCCAACATAAAAGGAAGCGAAGTAGGTGAAAATCAAAAGCATGCTTAAGAAAGTAAAGTAACAATAGCACCATACACATGCAAAGTCTTGGAATGTAACTATAGTAAGCATATTTCAAAAACTAGAAGAAATCAAAAGCCTGAAAAGTAACGAAACTTTCAAAAAGAAAACTCAATTAATTCGTTCAATATAATCAATAAGATTACCAATAATGATATTCTTGATCTCCAATGAAGCAAGACTTGCTGTTCATTAATCAATACCAATACAATTTCATTTTAATTGTTCAAAATCTTCCATTGAGAGGGGCAAACAAAACATCCTTGGAGTCATTTCATTATTTTCTATCTATTTTGCAAGTAAAATATAAAAGGAAAAATCATATAATTAAAACATGACACCCTCTAAAATATCATGGAAAACACACAACACAACAAGAACAAGCTATGTAAAGGTTAATTATACCATCATTATAGGGACAAAACAAAATGATAATAGTTAAACCAGAAATACAAACACAAAGCCATAAGGAACAAAAAAATTGCCGAAGGAACAAACACATAGAGCCCCCCATATTCAAAATTTTAAACATAACATTGTAGCATCTTAATAACGAGGGTAAAATGCAATTTTCATGGCATACAACAAATAAAACAAAAGAAGTGGTGTAGGTACCCGGTTCATGCAAAATAAAAAATAAATGTTTGTTAGAGGAATCAAATGCCCACAATCTTGAAGATGATGAAGCAGAGGAAACCCAGGAAAATCAAGAGGTAAAGGTAATCAACGAATACAAAGAATCCGGTGGATCCATGATTCCTCGTCTTCTTGGTTTTGGACACGGAATTGTCCATTTCTTCCAGCTTCGCCATTGGTACGAATTGAAGCCTTGTGTGTGTGTCCTTGAGACAACTATTTATTGAATTGCATGAATCGAAGAATCACAATTAAAAAAAAATAGTACCAGATTTCTATTTGCGTATCTCACCTTTATTCTTCATGTCCACTTTCTCATTCTATAATTATCATACTTGTGTTTGGTAAAAGAAATTTATCATACTTGTGTATATTAATTTTTTTGTATTTTGTTCCATCTGTTTATTTTCCCATGTTCATTAAATTATTAATAATGTTAATGGTGGTAATTGTTATAATTAAAAATAGGATATCTCTTAAAGATGAAAATTTTAAATTAAGTTCTTATATGTGTAAAATGCAACAAATTAATCTTGTATGAAATTTAATGACAAATTGATCATTAAACTTTATAACTTAATGATAAATTGATTTATGAAAAATACAATTTATTATTAAATTAATATTTGAACATTACACATTAATGATAAAATGGTCTCAGTAATTTAATGACAAAATTAGTTTTTCACAAGTTTTCATATTTAGGAACAAAATTTATATTTTTTCTCTTTCATAGACCAATTTATTATATCATTACATTTTCATAGACAAATTTGACTATTTATACTTAAAAAGTATAATACTAAGTCGAGGGTGCGCAAATTATTGTAAATTATTTCACACGATCTTTGATTTTGTTGAATAAAAAAAAAATATAATACTAAAATGATAATGTAGACGTTTTGGGCTTCTCTTTTTTTATTATTTAAAGTGGAGGACTTGTATTAGAATGGGCTATTTATGCAAATGTGTAGGCTTTTGCTATATATATACTTCTCCTAATTCCTAAATATACTTCCTTACTTTTTTATCTTTTTCTGTGATCTTACTTAATTATCCTCCCCTTCTCTTCAAATCGTACACCACTTTTGCGATTTCTATTTAGATATCTTCCTATGTCGAAGATATTTTTCTTTTCAAGGTCAAAACTTTGCTCCTCCATTATGCTTCTACATAGGGGTGAGCAAACAAGTCCAATTCGATCGCTCTATCCAAATTAAGATTGCTTTTGAGTGGATTTGGGCGAATTCACAAGTTAATCAGGTTTAAAAAAGTAGTTATGATGGGTTAAATTGAGCAAGTTTGAGTTTGACCTTTTCATATCGTTGACAACTAAATTCAACCAAGTTTACTTATACAACGAGATTAGCCCTGTTTTGCTCAATTCCAACGCCTCCCTCCCACTCATGGAATGTACATACTTATAGAAAGTAGGGTTCATTTGACACTCAATTTTTTTACTATTTAGAGATATATATCCCTAACAAATTAATTTAACATATTTTATTTCAAACTTTTAAAGAAACTTATAAATTTTATCTTTTGTTATTGAGCTGACATAGCATGCTCACATGAGCATAAATATCGGAGTAAAATTTGTCAAACACTTAAAAGTTGGGGTAAATTTTGTAAAAATATGAAAAAGCAAACTTATGTTAATGTTATATTAATTTTGATAATTTGAAAAAAATTAATAATTTTTTACTAATAATATATAAAAAATAATTTTAATATAGTTAACTAAACAAAATAAGTATATTACTGATTAATTCTGTTATATTTATATGATTATGAATTCAATTTTTATTAAAATAATTTTATTTTTTATTTCATTTAATTTTTTTTCACGTAATCATAATGAAAATAACTTTCATAAATTTCATGTCATGATCAATCCATTAAAATCATCGTTTAACTTTAGAAAAATTACAACTTAGCCTACTATTTACAATAGCTAGGCTTATAGGGCTCATGTTGCCTGTTCCCATTGTTGGACCTCTTTGATGGATACTGCTACTACACATTTGACGTTTATTCGAGTCCAAAACCCGTGTACCAAGACGAGGAGCAATGCGTGGATGAATCTGGAGCACTTATTTTGAAAACTATATTTATGGTAGAGTTTAAATTCTACATTTTTTTTCTTATTCATTAGATGAAAATATTATATATTTATTATTTTTAAATATTAAATACGATTATTTTATCTAATATTTTATTAAAAATATATTATGATTTTAGTATTTTATAAAAATATTAAGTGAAAGATTTTTAGTTTTTATAAATACATAATAAAAATATATTTCTCATATCAAATATAAAAATGTTCCACAACTTTTTTCGGTAAATTAATAAAAAAAAAAATTGGTATACAAATTCCAGAACTTTTAAGTATATGTAATATTAATTTTTACTGTATATTTCTAAAAACACATTATAAAAGATCCCTTAAATGAAATGACACCATATTAAATTTATAATTTTATTACGAGAAATGCTTAAAAATGTGAAATATATTATATTAAATGCTTATCATTATTTGAAATATTGAGTATTAAATGATTTTTCTAATTTTTTATGATAAATACTCATTTTAATAATTTTTCGTTTCTGTTTCCTTAATTAGTATTCACGGGCATGCATTAACAAAATTACTATATTATTATCTTCAAAATATAAAAAGGTATATAATATTTTCTTCATTAAACAAGTAGAAAAATGACTAAAAACATGTTATAGGTTTACAGGGAGATTTAAAATTATTCTATAATGTATGGGAAATATTTGACATAAGAATATGGCAATTTTTTTGTCATCCAACAAAGAAAATATATAAAATAGCAATGTTGAATTATTTATCACCAATATTTAATATAAACATATAAATTAAGACATGGAATTATTTTAATTTAAATATTTAAAAAATAATGTTCTGACGCATAATAATTATTTCCTACGATATTTACGAATGGTGCCTTTCGCTGTATAAGTTAAAGTTGTCATGATTTGTGGCTATATATAGTTCAGTCCTTTTCATAATCTTATCTGGTTGCATTGCAGGGGAACTCTCTTTTTCAATTATTTACCGTCAATTCGTCATTCGTCAAATGCAAGATTATCGAACGTGGTCCTGCTCTTGTGCTAGTTAAACTCAAGTGCTTGTCTTGAACACCATTTGTTTCAATATTTCCCTTTTTTTTTTATTTGTAAGATTGAAATCGATGAACCAAACCAATTATAGAAAATTTGAAATACACTTTTGACACTTAAGCTTGTGTTTAGAAACATGTTCTGCAATAGATAAATAACGTTAAATGGAATAATTAAAAATAATGTACAAGTTAGAACTAGTAGGTTTTATTTATACATTAAAAATTGCATCCCTGCTGCGTTTTTAATTACACTATATATATATATATATATATATATATATATATATATATATATATATATATTACATTACGTAATTAAATATCTACATGCTTTTGAGATAGTTTAATGATTTTTCTAACAATATTTATAAGAAAATAAGATAAACAGTTTTTTCATACAAAATTGTTTTGAAATAAAGAATTATAATAAATATTTAGTTTGGTAAATTATTTTACTTATAACTTATTTATGTAAGTTATAAGATTTTTTTGGTACAAGGTCATATATATTGTTTTACGGGAAATAATTTTACTCGAGTCAGGTAAAAAAAATAGAAACAAGATTAGTGTAACTGGAGTAAAAATATGTGAATGTATTTTTTTATGTAAAAATTATGCATAATATTTTAAAAATAACAAAAAAATGTGTAAAGAAAATAAATATTTTTTTTACACAAAAATATAATTTTCGAATCAAGTAAAACTTTAGAATCATTATCGCTCATTTAAAAAGAGATTAGTTTAAGTGGAGCAAAATATGTGAATGTGATTACATACTATTCGTGGAGAGACTAGAGAGTCCTTTGTATTTTAGGAGCTGACTAAGTTTAAGGAGAATCATTGATAGAAGGAAAAAAAATAAAGACGATAAGAAAATTAATGATCGATAGATCGAAATAATAAATGTCAGATTCTTTAAAAAAAAATCTTTTTATATATGTCCATAAATATTTGAGTTAGTTTCTAATCTTTTTTAATTAAAAAGTGTTTTACAAATAAGTTTATTAGTAATCTCTAATATTCTTAGAAATATTATTTGAAGTAACATTTTTTAAAATGCTATTTTTTAACTTCTAATTTTTTTATATATTTTTATTTTTATTCTCAATATATTTATCTAATCTTCTTATTAATTTTTTAAATAAATTATAATTTTATTATTTTTATCTTTTCATTACTTCACCATCTAATTTTATTAAATATTTATAATTTAATAATTAATTTTTTAACTTTCAACTACCAACTTTCAACTATCAATTATTTTTTCTAATTTTTGAATTTACAACTAACTTTTTTGATTTAGTTTCTGCCAACATAACCATATGTACGCACGTATATATTATAAGAATATTGTTATTCATGCAATAATTATGCTGGCATTATAACTTTTTTTAGTGTGAATGCGACAACATTTGCTGCCACATCCAATCGGAAATTTGGGGTAGGCACATCAAGATTATGTTTACATTATGTGTGCCCAACAAAACAAAAGAGTGCCCAACATAGGCTGAAATACATGGTCAGAAAGAAAAAATACCCAACAAAATATCTTCAAGCAAATACACATGCTAAAATTCTGAAGTAGACTTTTGTGACAAAAAGAAGGCATAGAATTAAAAGAAAAATCATTTTGTTCAATTTAAAGATCCAATTATAAAAATTTATATATTAGAGGGGAAAAAAAGTTTGGCTCACCTAATTACCTTACAAAGTGACTCCTTTTGTCAACAAATGTTAGGCTTTATTTGGTAGAAGGAGAAGAAATAGAGAGAGAAGTAGGCAAGTAAGAAAAGGTAAAAAAAATGAAATAAGTGAGAACAAAAAAAAATGTAAGATTGTTTGATTGAATAGAAATATAATAAAATAGAGGATAAATATTTGAATTAAAATTGTTTAGTGGATAAAAGGAAGAAAAATATTATTTTTAATAAAATTAGGATTTTGAAGAAGAGGACGAAAATGGACGCAAGGCAATGAGGATAATATTGTGACGTTCAACAAGATGGATCTTTTCCTCTTGAACATTTGCAAAGCAGGGCCCACAAAAAATTCTCGCTCATTTCTTGTGTACCAAATAGATGATTTTTTCTTTTTAATCTCCGTGCTTAATTTCCTCTTCTTCCTTTCTCTTCTTCTTGCCATTTGGTCCTTATTAGGGTTATGGATTTAAAGAAAAAATTGTGTGCAAATTGCGGTGAATGTCAACCTAAAAACAAACATCTTAGTATTAAAAAAACAAAAAAGTTTAGTGAGAGAGATTTAATTTTATTTTAACCATTTTGTTATTGCTAAACTTTTACCATCAACTTCTTAAAAGAAAAAACCTTACTATCATTAGTGTTGTGTTTTTTAGGGGAGGCGGGTTGGTTCCCTGGTTACACAAACCAGCACAAAAAGCAATATACCGTTTCATGTTTTCATATATATATATATATATATATATATATATATATATTCCATTAGGTTATGTTTGATCAAATTAATTAAAAAATGTAAAACGAAAAAAATAGACATATTTATGACATTTTTGTATAAATTTTAATTTTATTTTATGGATAAAAATATATTGTGGTGTTACAATTTATTTTTTTAATTAATTTTAAACTTTTATAATTTATATTTATAGATAAATTATTTTATTATATTTTTAGTTTCAATTTTTTTCATATTATGTATTTTGTTATTAATTTTATATTATATCTTAAAATATTTTTAATTAAATTTAAAATAAAGTAAAAAAAGTGAAAAAAAGTTTGACGAGCAAGAATGATGATACTTTAGATGTGTGATGAGTGAAAAACAAAAATAAATAATAAATTTTTAGTTTTATTTAAAAATGATAATTAAAAAATTAATAAATATTTCAAAGATAAAAAGAGAATAAAATACAAAGAATTAAAAATTATCATTTTAAAAAATGCTATTGAAATAGTATTTTAAAAAACATTAGAAATTATTAAAAAAATATTATTTATCAAACAAGTTTTTCATCTAATAAAAAAACTAACTAAAATTCATCATATTCTTAGAAACAACATTGATATAACTAGGGAAAAAAAAGTTCTTGTTCACTAAGGAAAGAATGATCATTGTTAATCCCAAAAGTTTGATCTTTAATATCTAAATAGATGGAATACTTGTTCCTCTTATTCTCTCCCATTAAAAAAGTTTTATCAAATAGGAAATCATTTATGTTAGTGGCATCTACTAAATAATCAAAATAATTGTAATTATAATTGTCGCTATCATTCCAATTAACTTTGACAATTCGTTTCCGAAAAATAAAACTTCAAATTTTAGTCGTTGAAAATGAAAAAAGTGCAAGAAATTTATCTATCCGTTAATTTTGTCCGTTACCGTTAATAAAAGAGCTTACGTGGCACATTCAAAGATAAATTTGTTAACGCTCTACATGTTCATGGACGAAAATGACTATTTACCCAAAATATAATTTAATATTCAATTTTTTCTTCTTTTTTAATCATTGTAAGCATAACACTATAATAAGCACTTAAAAAATAGGAAAACAAGTATAAGTTAGAATAAATATAATATTGATTAATAAGCATAATTTGTGCTCTGAAATTTTTAATATGGCAGTACCTTACCAAAAAAATGAGACTCAACTAATAATGCATAGTCATTAAGTTAATCCTTACAAAAAAAGAGACTAAACTTGATTTTATCACTACTTAATATTGTCACAATAGACATTTCAGATTAACAAACAAATTGTGTTTATTTATTAATATTATACTTATTATTATGTTTATTTTCCTATTTTTTTCAAGTGCTTATTGTAATGTTATGCTTGCAACGATTAAAAAAAAGGAAATATGAATATTAAATTATATTTTGGATAAATAGTTATTTTTATCCTTAAATGTGTAAAATGCTGACAAATTTGTCTTTAAATGTACCATGTAGGCTCTTTAATTAACAATAACGGACAAAAGTTAACGGATAAATGAATTTGTCACAGTTTTTTTCACTTTTGGTTACTAAAGTTTGAATTTATATCTTTGAAGAATGAATTTGTCAATACTCTATATATTAAGAGACAAAAATAACTATTTATCTATTTTTTTATCTTTATAGATTAAAATGTTGGTATCTTCACTTGGACTAATATTTTCAATAGGATCAAAATTATTCTTTAATTTACTTAAGTCACCAAGATTTTGTTGGACAGAATAACAATTACAAAGTTTGAGAACACTCAAAAAGTATTATCAAATTTAAAAATCTACTCGAATACTGAGGTTTATCAAAGTTTACTTAATAATAACTTAATTTTTTTTCAATAAAGAATTTATATCTTCCAAAACATAACTTTAATGTTCCTTCTGGTTGGAGGATTTCAATGTCTCGGGGTTAATTCAATGTTCCCTCACATAGCTGTTATTTTTTGCCTTCGAAAGTGTGAAATGTCATTCAACAAATGTTCTAACTCCTAAATAAACATGCACTATATAGTTAATCAACTTTGGTGTTATGGCCTTTTGGCCTTCTGTTTCCAATAAAGAGGAAAGAAATAAATGAAGTACTATAATTACTTTCGTGTATCAATTTATTTCTCAAGACATCATCATTTTTTTTTATTGAGCGTGACATTATCATCTTAGTAAGAGGAAAAGATACACATGTTAATATATAAAAATGTTAGCACTTAGTTTGTTGCTTATATATACACACAACACTACTACTATCCCACTCTCAACATAAGTTATAGATATTCAAACACATAAATAGGTATAATTTTTTATAAGTCTGTTTTCACTTTTTATCCTCACACACTTATTCTCTAACATTGTCATTGTGTGATTCCATATTATTTATATTACACTTATACTCTAAAATTGTCATTGTGAGATTGCATATTAATTATATTACTAACAAATTTATTAATTAAGTCAAGTCATATACTATATTGAACATGTTGTTGAAATCAAGGTTTAAACAGTGAGAGATTTCATCAATAAATTATAAACAATCAATAAATAAATCTTAAAAATTTGAATTTATAAAACGTATTTTCATTAATTTATATAATATATTTAACCTTTCCTTTCATTTAAGCATGATGTAAAAGAAAATTAAGCATAACAAAATTTTGAAAAAGTCCCGAAAATTAAGATTAATAATTGTTCATTCATTCATATAATCACATCAATCATTGTTCATTGGAACAGTTGTTGTAAGCAGTGCTCCGGAACTTTTTGGTGGTGCACGTGCTAAGAATTTTGAGGAGGACATGATTATTGGTGCACCTGGGTGTCTTGAATTGGCTAAGTGCTGCCCCATTAGCAATGAAGTTGTCCAAGATCTTCTTGAAAGTCCCACTCTCCAAAACGCAAAGCTCCAAGGGTCCTATCGAGTTGGTTTTCCTTGACACAACATAGCCATGATCCGCGAAAGACTTATCCATTTCGTTGCAGCATGCACCAAGAACATTGTCCTCAACTTCTCCTTTGATCTCCCAGTAAATTACGTAGTGACCCGGTTGGTTTGAGACATCTGCATAGCTTGTGAAATCAACTAGCTCAGCTCTACTTGCCTTGTTCAGAATATGGGACCCTCTCTCTACCACTAGCTGAAGGTCCTTTTCTGTGTTCTTGTCTATATTTACTGTCAGAATTAGCTTTCTTCTGCACACAAAGTTTAACTTTGGGGTCCCATTGTGGAAGCTGGCCACTTCCACCACATCCCCTAACCTGCACCTGTACAGTCCTGGAAAAAAGAAACATATCATAACAATAATCATCGTTAGTCTATGTTTGATTTGCAATTCAAAATGTTTTGATATGTGTTCAAATGCAGATGAAAATAAAATAAATATAAAAATAAGAGTTTTAATCCATTGATAAAATTACTTTTAGCCAACAAAACTAAAAAAGCCAAACATGTAGTTACTAGGCTACTCTCAAATCAGCAAAAGCAAAATTAACATAGTATGATTAAACGTCAATCAAATACATTATTAGAAAAAACAAAGTCATGACCAAGTTTGTGATTATTATATGGCAATGTTAACCAATATCTTTAAGATTAAAAGATTTTTCTTATTAAGATATACAAAATTATGTTCTTCATAACTTTGTTTTACACCATAATAAGAGTGTTCTGTTTAGCAAAGTCCTTATTATAGTAAGATTAACTTAAATTTTTATTCTCTAATTTATTTTTTAGATTTAATTTATCCTTTTTTTTGGTAGAGTTCAATTTAATCTTCTAATTTTTAAAAATAATTCAATTTAATCCTACCGTTAAAATTGAGTCAATGGTATTAAAAACAATCACACTTTGTGATAGTTTAAAATCATTGAATGATTTGAATTAAACTACCACAAAACACAAATCTCCTAATGTATGTTAGTTTAGTTTAGACTAAATGATTAAACTAAATCATATTTAAAAATTAAATGATCAAATTGAATTAGAAAAAAAATTGGAAACCAAATCAAATCTAAATAATTAATTAGAGGAAAAAAATTAATTTAATCTTATGTTAATATACTTTGCGTTTTCGATTTACTTGTATATAAACACTACCAAATATAAGGACGAATATTTTACTAAGTGCTTTAAAGTAAACATACTAGGAACAAGAGGGTACACTCACAGACACAAAAGTAACAAAAGGGTACATACACAAAAAAAAAAAAGAAAAAAAGATTAAACTAATATTGTGTTCGCCTGAGTAAAACTGAAGTTGGATCTTTTAAATGAGACCACAAGTTCGAACTAGGAGGAGTTAGGAAAGAGGATTCATTAATCATATCAATACTCCAGACAAAATCTGCATCGTTAGGTTAGAAAAAACACTACAAAATTTGTTCCATAATGAAAGTTTGAAATATGATGGTAACATCCACAAAAGTAATGATCGAAATGCAACCAAGTACTCCAAAGGGTGACCAACATATATATTAAACGTGGGTGGGTTGTTTGTGGTCGGTGCGCCACCTACTTTCAGTTTATGTACATGAATAATTGTTTTCAAGAAATCATTTATAAAATGATTTTCAAATAAATAATTGCATCTAAAAAGTATGTACGCTAAGTCAACCTGTATGATCAGAATTAGCCTAAAAGATTAAATATGTATTTAGATTAATTGATATTTTAAAAATATATATATCGAAACAAACATGCACAGTGCTGCTTTCCATTGATGATTATTAGCATGCATTTCAGTCCGGCTTTATGATGGGAAGGAGGTATTTTTTTTTTGTTATTATCATTTGGGATTTGGAGGTGAATATTAAATTTTTATCCAAAATGGAGTAAATCATAATAGGTATTAGGACTTCTAATTTAGAAATTATATTTTTAATTTTTGTAAAATTGAAGTTGTAAAAAAAATTTATGACTTTAATATAATTTTTTAAAAATATATCATTTTAAAGTTCTAATGATTTTTTTAAACTTTTGTAACTGAAGTTATAATGTTTTTTTATTCTTCAGTTAAATTTTTAATTTTTATTTTTTTAAAAAAAGCTAACTATACGACTTTAAAATTGTAAAAAAAATTACGACTTTGAAATCATCCCGATATTTTTTTAAAAATTGATAAAATTTATTTTTTAAAAATTATCAATAATTTTTTAATTTAATTATTTAATAAATAAATGTAAAAATATAAAAATATATTAAACAAAATAATATATTAAAATTTAAATATACCAAAAATTAAGAAAATATTAAATAAAACCATATAAAAATTTAGAAAATATGAAATAACCATATAGCAACAATATTAAAATTTTAATAAATATTAATATATTTTTTAAATTTTTTATATGATTTTATTTAATATTTTTTAAATTTTTGGTATATTTAATTATTAATATATTATTTTATTTAATATGTTTCTTATATTTATTTATTAAATAATAAATTTAAATTACTTATAATTTTAAAAAAATATGATAACGTCAAAGTCTTAAAAAAATGTTTACAACTTTTTTACGACTTCAAAGTTGTATAGTTAATTTTTTTTATAAAAAAAATTAATTGAAATAGTAAAAATATTATGACTTCAATTAAAAAAAATTGGTTAAAACTTTAAAGTCATATATTTTATCTTATTGTGACTTTTAAACAAAAAATCATATCATATATTATAACTTACATCCTTTTAAATAAAAATTTAAAATTTACTTCAAATGATAATAATTAAAAAAAAACATACCCCCATCTCCGTCATAAAGCCTTTCGGTCCACGCATTGTATATCTCTTATGATGCCCAATTGGATTGTATGCATTTCAATTTTCAATCATAAATCCTCGTTTTATGCATATAGCTATATTCAACAGATACTTTTTTGACATGATGCAACTAGCTACTAGACAGAACCATGTTCATGCTATAGCTGGCATAAGTGGCACACATGAAGCTCGATCCCTACTTTCTTGAACCTGTTACTCTAGGTGTTATTTTATGTACGACGATGGGTCAATCGAAACGGGCCTGCCGAAATATGAATAGTTTTAGAGCATGTTTAAATTGTTGTTTGAGGGATCGTCTAAACTCAGTTTTGGGAAGTATATTTAATATATATGTTTAGATAACCGTTTAAAAATTACTTTTGGGTGTTCAAACATATTTTTCAAAAAGGATACTCTCTATATGAAATATATTTTCATACTTATATTTGGCCTGAAACTAAATTTGTATAAAAAACAAGATTAAAATTTCTTTTGAAAACTCGGTTAATAAAATGAGAACTATTTCAAAAATAAATTTATCAACTCTAACCAAACTTGCACTTATTATTAGTTTACAGATTAGGTAGCTAGAGGCATTTACTTGGTATTTATGACCAAACAAAAAGTCAAGAAAAAGATGCTGCTGTTCCAGGGATCTACTAAATTCTAGCATGTGTCATGTTCAAAATGTAAGTCACGATAAAACTGAGAAAAGATGGGTCAAAGAAATGAGCAATATTGATATAGGAGACTTGCTATGGGACAGAAATTTAATGATTTTGGTACAATTATATTTTGGCTCATTAATTAATTGTATGAGCACGTACCAAAACCCTTAAATTTGAGAGTGCCATAGAATTAATTTCTCATGGTATATAAGAGAATTAAGAAAGATGAATACCCGTGAAAGTTGTGAGGACTACTTCATATTCTTGTCCAATTTTGATCTGAGACAGTGGAATTGGCTTATCTTCCATGAAATCATCATCTCCTGAACTCGATTTTTTTTCATGCCTGTGAATTGGAATGAACTCAAAGTAAGAGAAAGTGGGAACCACAGCAAATGTTACATCTTCTGGTGGCAAACTAGGGTCAACATTAACCCCTATCCAGCTCTCAGTTGCGCCATAGTCTGCACTAACCAAAGGCAACCCATTTGCATAGTGCCTAAGTTTTTTCAAATATGGTTGCATGGACCCTGTCATTATGGAATAAACATACTTTGCATTTGGCCAAAGTTTAGGAATCAAACCAAACCAATCCACCACTTCTAGCTCCTTGCAAGAATCTTCTAACTTTGAGGCTAAATTTGGGCTTGGAGAGATGATATCCAAAACAGCCTTTCTCATTTTGGATGACTTGATTCTTGAGCTAAGAGTTCCATCTCGTATGTCATTGCAAATTTCTCTCCAAAGTTCCTCAAAAGTAGTGAAAGCTTGCACCATGCTGTAGACAAAAGCTGAGGTTATAAACTCAACTTGGTCAGAGAAGTATAGGCCAAGAAGGAGGTGACAATATGTGGATTGCTTGTAGTCTCCACCAGAAATCACTTCTTGAGGGCTACAAGTGAATGACTTGGTCCATTGCTGCTTGATTTTGAATTCTTCACTAGCATAGTAGTGTGTAGTGGCGGTTCCTACTGTTAAACCTCCCTTTGTTTTGAACCTGTTGCTGCTGTATATGAATTCAAGAATCCTTCCACCTTCCCTTATTGGATAAACCCTGTAAACAGTCAAAAGATAAAGGCGAATATTTTACTAAGTGCTTTAAAATAAACATACACATAGGAACAAGAGGGTACACTCACACACACAAAAGTAACAAAAGGGTACACAAAAAAAAAAAAAAAAAGAAGAAAGGAACAACTCAAGAACATATTATATTGAGGTACACACCTTGATCTATATGCTGCAGCTAAGGTGAATATTTGAAGCGTGGTTTGTGCACTATGGCGGGTAAATGGTACAAACTTCTGCCTCCCCTCTGTAGTTCCAGAACTGCAAATAAGAAAAGAAAAAAGTATATATATATATATATATATATTCAAAGTAAATAGGAAAAATTATCAGAAAGTGGCAGGGGATCCTTCCATTCCATATATATCATAAGAAAAGAAAAAGAAATAGTACTTACTAAAAAAGATTTAAAAAATGCATAAAAAAGACTGTGGTGGTGGTTTATTAGTTATATATTACTTTTTCAGGACTGTTGTTCATGATTTCATACAAGCACCTATAGTTAGACCTTGCCTTGAATAATAATAAACACTAGAACAACCACGGATTAAGCTTAAGCAAATATATACATAACCAAATAGCCAGTGAAATCTGGTAGAATAATACGGAGAGAGCGATATGGGGCCTGTATCTAATGTCCTGTAATCTGATTCCTATTCATGTCACGAACATTAGTCACATGACCATAAAATTAAAGAAAAAATCAGCACTATAATGAATCAAAGTTTTTGTCCCCAAAAATGTAGAAGAGAAAGGAACTAGTATATAAAATAAAAAAGGTGATGGTACCTTAAGGAAAGAGTGGTTATGGGTTGTTGAGTGAGTAAAGGAGATGTGTCCCCATCTGCAATCCGTTGGATAAATGGTTCAAAATCAGCATGTGAGGCAAGGGGAACCACAGAAGAGAAAAGTGATTCCAATGCACATGCATCCATCTCAAGGATGTTGTAGCTCCCCAACCATTTCTTGAGATATTCCACCCCATAGTTCTGCTCCAGAATCTGGCACAGCAACTGAGTCTGAACAAAACCAGCGTTTTGAGATACATCCTCAAACCAGCTCATAACATCATAGTCACTGTTATTGCCATTGCCATTGTTGTAGCTGAGAACAGGTTCCATTAGAGTTGGTTGGTGCTGCGGCATGAGGAACCAAGTGAGGTGCTAAAAGTAATTATATAGTGTTGTTGGTGGAGGTGTGTGTCTCACGGAGGGAAATATAACGGGAAAAAACCAAACGGAACCTACTATTTTATGTTGGTATCTAGAGCTTATATCTCCCCTATTCAAAAGGTTCAACAAGCCTTTGATATTTGCATAAGGTTCATAAATATGTGTATTGTCCATGGTACACAAAATATACATGCCAAGTGACCTTTTAGTGCGCACGTCAATCCTTCACGTCATTCCTGACACAGGAGCATGGACACCTTTCCCTTAGTAGCCGGACTACTAGATCGAACAGGTTATCTCTAATACCTCATTCTTTGAATATTAATGATAATATTGTAAACTCCTTATCAAGTGACAGATAATCAATTATCTATAAATTACAATTATCTACTACTATTATTTATAAGTTAATAATTATTTACAAGGGTTGTTACATCAGTGTAACATCCTACAAACAAGAACTTGTAGCTCCTACTCCACTCTATAAGTATTAGGTTCTACCTCACCCTTTTCATATCCCATTCTCACCTAACTCATGTATTTATTTAAGGATCGGAGTCTTTTGTTTTCCAGGTCCCCCTCTTGTTCTCCCAACAAATGGTACTCATCGTTCGACATACGAGATCGTAGAGCCTACCTTGGCCATGTCCAACTTGACGTGGCGTAGCTTCAAAATTTGGTAAGTACCATATGGTACAATACAATACATATAGATCACAATAAATAGTATTATCATTTTATTACGGGGAAAGAAAGAAAGAAAAATATTCTACCATAATGTAAGGATGATATGTGGGGACTACATTATTAATGGCCATGGACAAAGGAACAATTGATCACTTTTTACCTCCAATTTATTGTGAGCCACTATATTTGAAATCAAACCATACCTAAATTTGATTTTTTTTAGACTAACAAAGTATCTATCAACTTTGTCGATGAGTAATCTCTGTTGAAGAACCTGATTGACCACTTTCAGTGGATTCTTCCCTCCCAACCATTTTTTTTATTTACAAGGCTTAAATACAATATCTTACTTAAGGGAATCGAGTGCATTATCACTCGAACCAATGACTTGCTGATAATACTATTTTAAGTTAACTCGTTACTATTATATAATAAACATTGTTTTACCAATGTTGCTGCAAGTGGAATTAGATTCGATTTCATAAAAAGATTTCTATACGTTCAAATTAAACTTTATAGATGAAAATAAATACACGTACAAGGAAAGACTTCACTAAAAGTCATCTTATTAATTATTGATAAAGTGAGTGAATATTTCACACTTTTAATTAGGGGTGACAAATGAATCCATTTACTATCCATCTATTACAAAATAAAATGGATGGATTCAAATTCATCCATTTAATTTTATGGATGGTTAATGATTCATCCACTAATTTTCAAAATCCAATTGATCC
The DNA here is from genome assembly GCA_013407115.1 of Glycine latifolia. NCBI lineage: Eukaryota > Viridiplantae > Streptophyta > Magnoliopsida > Fabales > Fabaceae > Glycine > Glycine latifolia. The sequence goes on from CM023946.1 coordinate 37,424,137, forward strand.
TCTAATCAATACTTAATGGATCAAAATTGATCCAATTTAATAATAAAAGAACTTGTGGGCAATATTCGATTAATGTTGGTTAAGATTTTTTTTTTGTCGTCGTTGGTTAGGACTATTTTTTGACAGACATTGACCTAGATTTTTTGGCTGATGGTGGCCGATAATGTTTAATAGCCGACATCAGCTAAGACTATTTTTTTTGTTGAAATCAACTGAGGCTATTTTTTGGCAGATGTTGACTAGTGATGTTTTTCAGCCGATGTAGGTGGATGTTATTTTTCAAACGATGTCAGCTAGGGTTTTTTTTGTTGACTTAAGTCAAAGCTATTTTTTGGTCAATGACGTCCAGAGTTTTTTAGCTGACATTGGTTGATGAAGCCAACAATAGCTAATGCTATTTTTCAAAAGATGTCAACTAGGTTTTTCCTGCTGACTTTGGTCTGGGTTATTTTTTGCCTTATGTTGTCCAGATTTTTTTTGGTTGAGCATCATCAGTCGATGTTATTTTTTGAACGATTTTAGCTACAGTTTTTTTCAGCCGACTTTGGTTGAGGCTATTTTTTAGTTGATGTCTTTCATAGTTTTTCGTCCAACGTCGGTTGATGATGTTTTTTGGCTGACATCAGTTGACGTTATTCTTGGTCGATGTCAACTAGGGTTTTTGGTTGACATCACGCATGGGTATTTTTTTCTAACACCGACTAGGGTTTTTTTATCAACATCGATCATGACTTTTTTTTTAACATAGTGTAGAAGCAAATGACATAAGAAGAGGGGTCGAATTGTGTTTCTAGAAAATTAAAACTTTCTCTAAGACTGAAAACACGTTTATCATCTAATGCATGTAAACTTAAAACAATTAGAGAAGTATTGATTTAGACTTTACCAAACGATGAGAAAAAAAATTTCTTTTTAAAACAAAACAAGGTATAAGATCTAAAAGCAAATTTGAACACTTTGTCAGTTAAAGCAATAAAAGGGAGCGCACAGAGAATTATATTGGTTCATCTCAAACCCGAGACTATGTTCAGTCATTGGCAACCCACCAAGTTTTGACTAACTTAACAAAGTTACCAGTATTTTTCACTGTCACTTCTGACTCTTAAACATGCAAGCTCTACCCCCAGCTTTACATAAACCCAGTATTCTTTGTCCTACCAAATTACTGCTAGTTCTAAACAAATCAACAAGATTTGTTGGAAGTTGGCACAAAATATATGATCGTCTTACAGACAGATATATCACTCAACACTTTTAGTCTTTCCTCTCAAGGTTTTCAAGGTGCTTTGATAGCTTTACCTATACAAAAGTTTACAAAAGCTTTAAAAGAAAAGAGGAAATAATATGTTTGCATAGATGATTCGTGTTGTTTTGTTCACAACTTCTTTTATTTATAGCCGTCATTGTCTCACAACGGTCAGATTCTTCACTCTGTTGTTTGTGTGAAGTCTTAAGCCTATTGGAGCATTTAATGCTTCCATTTAATACACGTCTCTTCTTCATGCAAAGTCCATGTTTATATGCTAATGTGTCTTGTACTTAGTAGGGAAGTCACTTCTTTTATCATCAGCATCTTTCAAACTGTGGACTTCATTTATTCTTCATAGGATTTTGACAGATCTTAGGAAAATTTTTTATGCATCAAATAATTTCAGATACAAAGTATTAAATGAAGGTCTTAAATGCATTACTTAAATGTTATGTCAACTCATCTTATTGTTGCATTGTCTGAAAATACAAACGCACAGATACAAATCATGATCTAATTGCATATCAACGCAACTTTTACCATTTGTATTTATTTGCATCTAATCAAAATAATTAGGAGTCCTAATTCGCCTTTAAGACATAAAATGTCTTTTGACTTAACACATTGGCTAGGTTTTTTACGCTCAATATTGGCTAACGTTTTTTTTTGTTAACGTCGCCAAGAGTTTTGACAATCAATGTAAGTTAGGACCATTTTTTGGCCGACTTCGACTAAAAAATATCACTGACTAACATGGTCCAAAGAAAACCTAACCAACATTGACTAAAGTATTGCCCCAACTCACAATCGATCAAAAAAATACTAGTCGATGTTAGCCAAAAAATAGTCATGGTTGATGTCCACCAAAAATCATCATTCGCCAACGTTGACCATAAAATAGTCTCAATTGACGTTGATCGAAAAAATCCTAACCGATACAAGCGAAAAATAGTCCCTACCAATATTGGCAAAAAAAAACCTATCCAACATTGGCAAAAAAAAGTCATGGTCAATGTCAGCAAACAAACATCATCGACTGGCGTCAACCAAAAAAACCCTAATCGACTCCAACAAAAAAATAGTATCGACCAACATCGACAAGAAAACTTTGCCGACGTCAGCCAAAAAAAGTCTCGATTGACGCAGCCAAGAAAACCCCTAGTCGATGTCGGCCAAAAAACATCACCGACTGACATTGACGAAAAAAATCATAATCGACCTCAACCAAAGAAATATTTTTGGCCAATATCTGTTGAAAAATAGCTCAAATCGATGTCGAGTGAAATAAACTGAGTTGATGTTAGCCAATAAATCATTGTTCAATATCGACCGAAAAATAATTACAACCGATGTCAGTCAAAAATTATCTTCGATCGAGGTTAACAAAAAATAATCGAGACTATTATTATTTTAGAAACTATTGTGAATTTTTCAACAGATTGAATTAGATTTATTTTATTATGAAAAAAACGATTCAAACCATGTTGTAAATTACTTTAATCTTTTGGTTCAAAATCGATCCGTAAACATGCATCTCTTTCTAAACATTGTAGTTATGCCTCTAAACCTCTTGAAGAGACGTTTATAAAACTGTGACATGAAAAAGCTTTATAAATTTCCTTGCTTAATTTGGACTCAATTGCCCCTTAAAAAAATTGGACTTAATTGGATTCCTTGCCTTTATAATTGCAGGGTGCAACTAAGAAAAGAAAGAAAGATAAGCAGGGCCTTGGACTTCTATACATCCCACGTTTTTTTTGTCTTTTTCTCTCTTAAATTGCACTCACGAATGATCCAAATCAATCTCATTTCTTCCAAATGCACCGATGCACGGGTCCAACCAATAGCGACTTATTTGTTTTAATTCGTTTATGTTTCTTTCCCCTGGTTTTCAAATCTTATCAAATAAACCATCGGTTGAAAAAAAAGATTGAATTTAATTAGTTAAATTTCAAGGTAAAAAAAATAAAAAATAGACAATTATTAAGGTGTGTTTCGCAAAAAGTAAGAGATATATAATTAAGTTAATTAAAAGTTGAAAAACAATATAGTTTGTTTGATTACAAGTATTTTATACATATTTCTGTACCGAAAAATAATTATAAGTATTTGGTAAAAAAAATTATCATTTAACTAACTCATAAGTGTAAAATGAAATAAAAAACAAAAATGTTATTTTGTAAACAAATTATACAATTAAGAGAGAGAAAAGTGAAATATAATAAATAAATAATAATAATTAAGAGAGAGAAAAGTGAGATATAATAAATAAATAATAAGATAGAGAGATATATGAACGTAGAAAGTGTTGTTTTGTAAAATGTTGTATGAATAATATAACTCAAATAAATAATAATATACTCTCTTTTTTTTACTGAAACATGTTGAATACTTGTTCATTACTTGAAATTGGTGAACAATATGAACTTGCATGTGATTTCAAAAATATTAAGCAAAAATTGGCCTCGGTCACAAATACATGCTAAAAAAACATTACCCAAACGGAAGAATATTAGGATTGACAAATGTTCATATTGCTTACAGTCAAGGTTAATGTTAACTATTTTATCCTTTAAAAAACTATTTTATGAAATAAAATTTTGTTACACAAACTAATTTAATTGTCTTTTACCCATTCTAAAAGAATAAGCATATCTAAAAAGAATTGGAAGACAATCGATCATTAATAAGCTCTTAATTTTAAAATTCCATTTACTTTTCTTCATTGTACACTAATGAGAGTAAAAAATGTTTATTAATTATCCGTATTCTCGATTGTTAGACAATGTGGAACTTTTTAACTATAAGAAGACAAATGGTATTTTTTACACTAATAAGGAAAGAAATATCTATACCTAGACTGATAGAGAAAGATAAGCATGTACAATGAGAACAGAGGGAAGAAGCTTCGATATTTAAAATAAAGGGTATTTTCAGTGATGGACTTGCTTGAAGTTGAAGTTAATAATTAAGGTGATCTTACGGTCAAAGAGAGTACACGAGCAAAGGTTACCTGAACGCTTAACAGCTTGTGCAGCCAAAATTGTCTCCTTTTGTTTTTATATTATTGTTAGACAGTTTTTGTTATTTATACGAGGTTGAATTGCACCTTTTTCTTCTAAGTTATAATATTTTTAACACTTTTTGTTTAAAGTTTTTTTAAAGCATGTTTTGACATAAACTTACAAAATTTTGCAAATCTTATCTTAATATTAATTGATCATGCATTCATTAATATACTTTTTATCCCTTTCAGATATGGTATAAAACCATCTAACTCATCCTCACTCACCTAATAGGATGGGATAAGTTGACTGGTGACTTGTGGACATAAAATGAGTTAGAAAAATACAACTCATTATTTTAGAGGTGTGTTGATACATAAATATACTAAAATGCATCTATTTTTTTAAAATAATAGAAAATTTTAGGTGATTTTTCAAGAAAAATACAATTTGATTCAAATGTCACCCATATTATATATATATATATATATATATATAATTTTAACTATATAAAAATATAAATTTATTTATGTATACCTTTTAACATTGGTGGTTTAGCGAGTAGATTAAGTGGATCAACCTGGATATGTCAACTAGCAAGCTAACCCTTCTCAGCTCATTTTTCAACCTACGAGGTTGATGAGTTAGGCAGTACGAGTATATACATACTTAGTAATTTTGTTAACAATAAAATGTATAACCAACAAATTAATAGCGTCTAACACTGTCTTATTTGTTTAAATTACAATGTGTAGGTTAGGTAGGTATTAATAAGGCATGTCATTCCAAATTTGAATTTCTTAATTACCTTATATAAAAGTAATGTTCATGTTTAAGTTTTGGGTCCAATTTTTTTTTATTTTAATTTAAACCATTATGTATTAAGCAACAGAAACAGAGGCTGATACAGTAATGTTCATCGTGGTTTACCAAAGATTGAATTTGAGTTGGGATCACTTTCTTTCTAAGATTATCTTGTTCAAAGGGATTAAATGTAGGTGTTCCGGTCACTTCTTCCTCTACCTAATCATAATGTTCATATAGAAAAATTCAGAGCATAAAAAAAAAACTTGGAGTTTATGGTGACAGAAAATTGTTAGAATCAAAGAAAAAGGAGAACAAAATCACTTTGCGAAAAGAAGTATCAATGAAAGGTGGTCGACACCATTTATAGAAAGTTATACATGGGTAAAAGCAACATTTTAACCTCAAGTGTACGAAAATGAAGGGAAATTGCATTAGTATTTGAAATATTATGATTACTACACAAAATCCCAAAGCGATTGTAATAACTCCCACAGGATTCAAAAAATAGAAGTCCAAATAAGAATGTGTCACCTGCCTTATAACATCCTTGCTTGATAGCTCTAGTTGCCGAAACTTATTATCTGACTTCATAATGTAGAAAGTGTATAATAACATGTCCTCTAAGGATAGATTTAAAACCTTTTTTTTTTCTAAGTTGACAATATTCCCTTATAAGAACATTCCCTGTATGTTTCTTTCCTTTGTAAATAACGTCATAATTAAATTAAATTGACTAGCTTGAGGACAAGGAAGAAAATAACTTAACTCTGGTAAGTTCAAGTTCGATCATAAATTGCTCAAGGGATGAAGTCACTCAAACTCAAGAAACACTAACCGAGTAAGGAAAATATAGAGGAAGAGGTTGAACCCAAAATCACAAGTATTGACTCAGGTGAATACCAAGAACAAGAGTCTAAACATACACTAATGGGCCAGTGAATAACAGATTGACCTATAATAGAGTTGTCCCATTGATACACCAAGATAAAGTATCATTGCCTATTAAAGTCCTTAGCACTCATGATTTAGGAAATTTAGCTCATCTCTTACTGCTATAGATAAATACTAACAAGTTATTATTAGGTATATATTTTATATAATTTTCATTCTGATTTTATTTTACTAATTTGAACATTAAATTATCTTTTTACAAATATCATAGTTATCAAAATTGGATCAGATCAGATTGAACAGTTCAATCAATTTAATTGAAAATCAATATAATAATTTATACAAATACTCTAAAAAATTAGACGATTTCAAAACAAATGAGGATCGATCAAACTATCCAAAACTAATCAAGAACTAGTATAGAAAATTGATTTAAACAGATATTTTTTATTTTCTTTGAATTTTTTAAACTTAATTTAAATATTTTAAGATAAATAAGCATATTTAATAAATATTTCAAGTACTTATAATTTATTTTATCAATTTTTATTGTTATTTTTTATAATAAAAAAATATATAATTTACTCATTTACATTAGTTTATAATTTTATATTAGATTAATTTGCTATTTTGTTTTTTTACTCCAAATATAAACTTGTTATTGTTAATGGACCTTACTCAAAATATAAACCCGTCGATATCCACCAAAACTCGATCGTCATGATTCCTTGAACAATTCATTTCAAACATGTTAGTTAAGTCCATTTTAAATACATCAATTTGGTAAAGGTGTTCTCCGAGCATCCTTTTTATTAGCGTAGAAACATTTTTTGAAAAAAAAATAATTCTGTTTTGATACGAAGACAATGTTCCTATATAGATTTTTTTAATTTTTTTGCGGTTAGGGAAATATTTCCGAAAGATATATTTTTTATTCTGATACCAAATCACAGGGTAGCCAGGTAGGGATAGGGCATGATTTATTTAGAGATTGAATTTAATGCACTGCACACATACTATTCAATTATAGACACATACTATTCAATTATAGACACTGGAGGAGCAAAAAATTTTATTGAGAGGGGGCGAATATAAAAAAAAATTATATAATAAATAAAAATACTTCGAAGACAAAATAAATCTAATATACAAAAAGAGGCAAACCGCAAACCACATATAGGCAAATTGCAAACAGGATGGGTTGATGAACAAGCTGACAAAGTCTAGTAAGTCTTACTAAAATAATTCACAATTTAAAATCAAACTCAAAGCAATAATATGGAGATAAGAGATAAAGAAGACACAATCAGTTTTAGTGTGGAAAACCCAATTAGATAAAAAATCACGATGTCTAAATTGGATAATCAATCCAGTGGACAACTCCACTATGATAATAAATAAGTACCTTTTAATCCTGAATGAGAGTTAAGAATCAGACTTGTCAAACGCTTCTATATGATTTCATAATAATTCTCTCAATGATGCAAACATAAACTCTCTAAAGCTCTAATATTATTTGGAATGAAATGTATATTATAAACACAAAAATATGTTTCTATTTATTCTAATTTAAGCATATGATTTTAACCAATTTTTGAATGCAATCCTAAAAATATTCTATCATATTATACAATACAATCTTAAAGATATTTTATATTATTCAATACAATCTTAAAAATATTTTATCTTATTTTTGAATACAATATTAAAAAATATTCTATCTTATTTTTGAATGCAATCTTAAAAAATATTTTATCTTGTTATGTAATATAATCTTAAATATTTCTATTATATTATATAATGGAATCTCAAAAATATTTTATCTTATTTTTTAATATAATATTAAAAAATATTATATCCTATTATATTATACAATGCAACCTATTTTTATTATCAAATTATTTTTTTAATTTTTAATATATATAATAAAATTTATATTAATAAAATTTTTGGGGGGCGGTGGTCCACCCTAGCCGCCATCTCTCCACCTTTGATTATAGAGGTGCATGAAACACGTGGTGTTAATTAATTAACCCTAAACTAGTTAAATTTTGAAAGTGATCGAGTCTTGTATCCTGTTGTTTCCTTGTACTGAAAAACTTTATTGAGTAAAGTCCAACGCATGGCTGGTCCATTGATTTGAGAGTGGCATTCCTTAAACAACAGGAGTCACTATTATGATACAGATACAGAACCTATTTATCATTGTTGTGGTCTTGTGGATCACATATTGGTAACGTTGATGGGTGCACCAAAGAAATAAAATGAATGCAAAGTGTGCAATAAATAAGGACCTTGCCGACAGGCGACAAGATTGTGGATTTTCTTTTATTTTTTCAGGTGCAAGATCTATTACAAATAATGATAATGATAAATATTACTGTAATTCATATACTTCGCATTTATTAAAGATCTAAGCTGGTAAATTTAAATCTAATGCGCAATATTTTATTTATTCCCACTGATACGTCTACCCAATTGGGTGTAGTAGTTTTTTATTATTTAAAAACTAGGGGAAAAGAGACACTACTCCCCTCTATATTTGAAAAAATAAATACAATTAAGAGATGGTGAAATTATATTTTGAAATTGGCCTTTATACAGTGGAGTGATTCTTTTATACGAAGTTAAAACTTTGTAGTAATGTCGTTTATAATGTTCAGTATAAAAAATGTGAAAATAAAAAGTATTATCACCATTATGATAATTAAATAAGGGACAAGAAATGTGGAAATAAAGTGTTGATATCGTGTTATATTTGTATTTTTTTCTTAAAAAAACAAACTACGAGATCCACGTACCATTGGGCCTCCCACGATGTTCCTCATTTTAAGTTCTAGGTTCCAAGGGGCCATTGCTTCTTGCATCCCTTTTTTGGCTTCCTGCACCCCCATAATTTTCTAAATTCCAAAATCGACCTAGTGATTCGAGGAATCAAGCAACATGGAGCAGCGCTCGTTCAAGCATACTCCCATACTCCCAAAACTTGTTCATGTTCCATGTCTTAAGCAAGTTGACCCTGACCAGAATAGAGTCTTGCCAAATTCAGTTGCCATAGTAATATTTTACATGATCCCAAGAGATGATATCTTTGATTTCATCTAGACAGTCATATAGCTAGAGTTTACTAACAAAGTCTGTTAACATTGACAATTTAATTACGCAATCCTGTGTATATATATAATTTCATCATAGGAATTTTCTTGTATTATGTTATCCTTTATATGCTATAATTATAGGACTTCCCTTGTTTTCTTATACATACCTATAACCTATTGTATTTATATTTTATTATACATATGTTATTTCTAATTAAATAATCCAAATTTTTAAGCCTTAAGAAAATTTTCTTTGAAGTTTATATTTTTTTTCTTCAAAGTCACGATAGTCAAGCATGACTATGAAGTAATTAATCATCACAAAATATGAGTTTTCCTTATGGTTGAATCTTTTCGAATTCCGAACGTATGAGATGTGAAAGAGTTCTCAAATTTCTTGATGGATAAATAATCATTTTCATCCCTGAATGTGTAGAACGCTAACAAATTTATCTGTGAAAGATGAAAATTCAAATTTTAGTCCCCAGAAGTGAAAAAAGTGTAGCAAATTCATTTATCCGTTAACTTCCATCTGTTATCGTTAATGATTCAAGGACGAATTTGTCAGCGCTCTACACATTTAGGGATGAAAATAGCTATTTACCCAAAATATAATTTAATTTTCATTTCTTTTCCTTTTTTAATCGTTGTAAGCATAATATTACAATAAGTACTTAAAAAATAGGAAAGCAAGCATAAGTTAGAACAAACATAATAATAAGCATAATATTTATTAATAAGAATAATTTGTCTGTTACTCTGAAATTTCTATTGTGACAGCATTAGATAGTGACAAATTCAAGTTGAGTCTCATTTTTTTGTAAGGATTAACTTAATAACTGCATTTTTTTAGTCTCATATTTTGGGTAAGATATTATCACATTAGAAATTTGAAAACAACAGACAAATTATGCATATAAATAGAATAATATTGATTAATAAATTTGTAAAGATTAACTTAATAATATTAATCAATACTATTCTATTTATTATATTTGTTCTAACTTATGCTTGTTTTCCTATTTTTTAAGTGTTTATTGTAATATTATGCTTGCAACGATTAAAAAGGGGGAAAGATGGAGATTAAATTATATTTTGGGTAAATAATCATTTTTGCTCTTGAATGTATAGAATGCTGACAAATTCATCCCTAAATGTGTCACGTAGACTCTTTCATTAACGATAATAGACATAAGTTAACCGATGGATAAATTTGTTACACTTTTTTCACTTTTGGGACTAAAATTTGAATTTTCATCTTTCGAATACGAATTTGTCAGCATATTATACATTCAGGAGCAAAAATGGTTATTTACCTTTCCTGATTCAGACACACAATATCGAGTAGAACAAGCCTTTCTTTTTTTTTATTCTTTCTTCAAAATATCATTAATTCTAAATGTCAAACGATACTTACAGAAGTATAGAATGCTAAATAAAGAACGTCCCAACAATGCACAACAAACTCTTCAAAGAAATTGGTTTCCTATAGTACATGCCTCAAATTATATTTAGCCCAATGTTCGTACTCATTGTTCTGGTCCTTATGGGCCTCTAGATATATAATTGGTTGGATCGTTATTAATGATCCAGAACACAAATGGACCTACATCTATCTAGTGAAAACCCAAATCACCTACTTCATATTTTTTGTGTTATGTCCATTTTCATATTTCATAATCATGTAATCTAATTTAACATTAAAAGTTGGAAGAAGGCTCCTCTAAAGTGCACCTTGCATTTTAGAGGATAAAGTTAAAGCATCTTAATCCTTTATTATATTAATGGACCAGATCTTTTTAATTCATTTAAAATGTTTAAGTTTATTTTCAATAAAATTAAAATAAAAACAACTTAGGGATTTATGCCCCCCACACTTGACATCTCTTGTAATGTCTGTGATTTTTGACATCTCGACGGCTCATACTCTACGACACTTCACACAATGACACTTCACTCAACTTTTTTGTGGTCAAAATCTCATATTGGTCAGAATCCTTTATAGGTAGTTATTTATGAGATCTATACAACCAACCTAAGTGCATTCAGGATCATTGACTGTCCCCACGAACCAACACAAGACTTCTCACCGTGTTTTTTCCTCATTCACACGCTTCCAAGGAAACTTCCCATAAGATCACTCATCCAATAATTGTTCTAAGTCAATCACGCTTAATTATGAAGTTCTTAAGTGATAGGTTATTGAAAAATAGATACATCTTATTGGTATAAGTAGTACCAATTAATTTACTTAAGTCATTCCACAGTCTCATACCTCACATCCTCTGGATTCCTTTTATTTTGATGTGATTCACTTTAGGTGTTACATGCCCACCAACTTCCACCTGAATCATCCTTGAACCACACGACATTGGAAGAGAGATGTGTTCTTATACCATTTGTAACACCCCTAACCCTCGACAAATCATACTCTATGACACTTCACTCAAATTTTTCGTTGGTCAAAACCTTCATCAGCCAGAACATTTAATAGGTAGTCATTTACAAGACCTAGACATTGATAACAAAGTAATTGATAAATAAAATAAAAAATAAAAGGTAAACTTGATGAATGTGCCTCAATTGATAACATATATTAAGCTTATAAGAAAGAACATGTCAATATTTGCTAAACATGTTTTTAAAATAAGCAATCAACTTTAACACTATGTTTGTTAAATATGGAAGAATTAAAGAGGGTAAAAATAGGTAGACGAGAAAATAAAGGAAGAGAAATATAGTGGAAATAAGAGTTGTTTGATTTAAGGTCATCCACAACGACAAACACTTCACAATGTTTTATAAAGAGGCACAACACTCTTTCAATATCTAATCATTGCAGGAATATCTACAAAACAAAATTGTTGCTTTATAGAAGCATTTGGTGCCAAAAAAAAAGTTTGGGCCATCCCATACATCAATATAAATTTTTATAATTAAAATGAAAATAAAGTAAGGATGTAGGTTTATTAGTATGATCCATTTATTTAATTAGAGGTGTTGGGTTGAAAAGATTCAGTTTTTATGAGATGCTTAAATTGGGAGAGATAAAAAACAAGTGATGTATACAAGTAAAATCCATTTAAGAACCCAAAGAGAGATCATGCATTGGAGATGTTCTTAGAGAAATGAATAAAAAAACATAATGAAAAGAGAAGAAAATTTTGTTGGTTTTTAGAGAGGGAAAGAATAAAAATATACTATAAATGAAAATATTAATTTACCCTTTTAGCATAATTGATTTTTCCACAAAAAATGAAAACTTGTATTCAAATGGATATATCTGATAATTGATTAATTGATTTACCCTTTTAGTATAATTGATCTTGTAGCCAATCCAAAATTGAAACTTGTAAATATATCTTGAGATTGTCGATTTTTTTTTATATATAGGCACAGGTGTTTGAGACAATCTTATTTAAATAATATAGAATTATTATAAATAAAAATAATTCTTCAAATATTTAACATACTTATAAATTTAACTGTAATCAAATAATATAAATTGACCAAATTCTTTAAACTATTAGGAATGTGTTTGTTTAAGCATTAGATTAACAAAACACATTCTTATGCATGTTTTCTAAAAAGTAAAAATTTAGAATTTTTTATTCAATTATAATTTAAAACTCTTTTGAAAGTCTCTTATACATGTTTTTAAAAAGTAAAAAAAATTTAGAATTTTTTATTCAATCATAATTTGAGACTCTTTTGAAACTCTCGCAACAACATTAACCAAAAAATGCACCATAATGTTGCATTGGGTTTAGAAATGAAAGATCAGCATGGTTGATTCCAAATTTACCATATGAATTCTTCGTTTAAAACAATACTATGAGAAACTATGAGTGTGTTTTGGATGAGGCAATTTAAAATTTTAAAGAATTTTAAAATCTAAGAATTTAAAATTCTTTAATTAAAATTCTTTCATTTTAAAAATTTTGTATTTAGATAAAGAAATTAATTTTTTTTTTAAATTTTTTGTTTTAATAAAGAAATTAAATTTCTTCATTTTCAAAATTTCTTATTTTGATAAAATAGTCAAATGTATTATTTTTAAAAATTTTACATTTGAATAAAATAATTTTTGAATAAAATATTTTATTTTTCATTAATAAATTATATGTACTGTTTGTCGAGTGTGGTATTCCAATAAATATGTACTATTTTAATCTCTTTCAATTAAAAATATATTTTCAACTATTAAAATCATTATTCCATTTACAATCCACTACAAAGCTCTATAAGCTTATAAGGCATAACTATTTAGTAGATAAAATGACATACATTAAATGTGATTGTATTAAATGTGATTGTAGAACCACCACAACATCAAAAGTATACAAATCAAAATTCACAGGATTTTCAATAAAATATGAGGTATGAATGTACAATTTCACCTTAGAATGCTATTTAAAAGCCTACAAATAAAATTAGGTTTTCTGCATAAATCATTGGCGGCCAGTAATGTAATTATACATAAAAATTTGGACGGAAGAAAAATCTAGTCACAAAATAAGTCCAACTTCCAATAATTCCAAATTTTCTATTTGCCTTTGCTTTAGCACATGAATGCCTTCACATATTTTCTGCAAAAGAAATCAAAATGTTATGTGCTACTCAACAAATCATATTTGTTAAAACATAATTATTATATAAAATGAGAGATATGAATGCTATTTAATTTTCAAGTCACCAAGTTATCACCAACCAGTGAAAACTTCCATGTTTATAAGTTATATCATCCAGGAGTATAATCATATACAGAAAAGGCCCGAAAACCACCTCTACATAACTATGTAGTTGACAAAAAAAACTTTTCCCTCAAATGAGAAACCATTGCACTACAATGGCACAAGTGCCTATGTGCCAACACCATAGTCTGCATATAATTTAACAAACCAAAAACATGCATAATACCTAGGCTAGCAAACCTTTGAAAACTTCATCCTCTTCAATTAATAATGTGACACTTTGTATATGATCCACCATATACCATTCCAAGAAAATTACCTTTCACACCGTAATTCCTTTTATAATAATGTATGGGCTTCACAATTTTTCATAGATAACAATTGCAAAGACAAATACTGGTTCCAAAATCTCCCATTGGAAATGAATAAATATTATGCTAACAGAGTTAAATGTATCTACACAAGACACTTTATAGACTAAATCAAACATCAACGTTTCATAATCATGCTACTCATTGATACAAAAATAAAACCATAAACAATATTTATTCAACACAACATTACCAATTTCCAACAATAAACCTCAAAGCCCCAAGGAACAAGATTGACCATCCCTTCAAATAGAAACTCACGATAGATCTCATCCCCATTCACAAAAATGACTTGTACTTTATAAATTACAACAACATCCTTTCTTTTATGTTTTCTCTTCCTTATAAACTTGTATTATATCACTAGATTCAAAGGTTCAATTCATCATTTCAATTTTCAACTCAAATCAAACCCTATGAAAAAACCCTAATCAAACTTTAGAGAGGAGAAAGGTACGAGAGAAATCAAAGTTGTCGGAGAGACAAACCTGAAAGAGAAAGGAAGGTTGTGAGTGTAAGTAAGTGTAAGGGGTTGCGAGTGTGAAAGCAAGAGTACAAGTGTGATGTTGCAACCAGGAGGTTGTGATGAAGTGCGAGCACATGTAAAAGAATAAAATTCAATTTTGCATATTTTATAAGACAATTAAAATTATTCATTTTTGATGATTTAAATTCTGTTTTAAAATTTTAATTTTTTTATAAAATATCCAAACCATAAATTTTAGATTAAAAAAATTTAAAATTATTTAATAAATTATTTTTTAAATTAAAATTCTCAATCCAAATATGTTATAAAAGAAATTTAAACCTGGAATTTAAAATCTGAGAGGAAATGTAGGTAAGATAATAATTATTGCAAGGGTCGTAAATTAGGTCGAAAGATAAACGGGAGCATTGTGGGTAGGGTCCATGCTCGTGAAACGTTGGGCATAGACATCATGTGATGGACTGCGTCCCCAACGTCAATCCTCGTGGATGGGAAAACGCTCTGCTACTGCCACATCGTGCGCAGCTGCCCTAGCACGTGAACTCAGTTTCTACCAGTACTACCACTTTGTTCGTTTCACCTTTTAGTTTTACTTTTTGTTTTAGTTTTAGGCGCATTATTATTATTTGATCAAACACTGCATTTAATTGTACCCTACTTTTTCATTCCATGTAACTTTTCATTTTGATTTAAAAATTAGATTGTTAAAAAGAACTTTTTGAATATTAGTATAAAATATAATATCAATTTACAATTTTTAAAGAAAATTTTAGATATCTTTTGTCTTATTTGGTTGAATAAAAAATAAGAGAAAAACCGTATATTGATAAAACAATATTAAAATGCTTAACAAATAAGCATATATTATATGGTATTATTTAGGGTATTCTTTACCTTTTAATTTATAAATTTATTAACTTTTTTATTTCATTCCAAAATAGAAAAAAATGTTTATCAATAAATTATTGGTGTAACTGAGTTAGAACTAAAAAATTTTAAATAAACTTTTGAGTTTAAATCTTATAGATAAAAATATATTATTTTTAATAAAATTAATTATTAATAAAATTAGTAAATATATCACTCAATATCATAAAAAAAAGAATGAAAATATTTGAATGAATTGCTCATAAAATTGATCATTTCCTTCTCTCATACTCGAGAATCAAATAAGGGAGACACCTTTCTTTTCTTTTATTTTTCTTCAGTTCTTCTGTTTTCATTAATATAGCAAACAAGATTTATGTAACGACGGATTCATAAATTTTTAATTACGAGAGCAATAATCACATATAAAATTTAATGGGGATTCATGTTACAAAATATTTTTTAAAGTAAATTTTAAATTATAGAAAAATTTATATACATGTACACTAAAAAAAATTAATGGGGACAGCTGTCCATAAAGAAGCAAAGACCCTAAAGTGGATCAATCCCTCGGTGTAAGTATTAACCATGTCATGCTTGTCACAATGTTTATACTTAGTTTAGATGTGTATAATAAATATTCAACATTTACTTACTCAACATTTTAATAATACTTTTGTTTAAAAGTATTACAAGTATTTCATTTAAAAGTTAAAGTGATACTTCTTAGAAAAATTGATTAATATTATATTAAAAAGTTAACATAAAATTTATTTTGGAACAAATATTGATTATTTGGGACAAATAAGTGTCACTTTTTTATTAATCAAATAAGTAAGTGTCACTTTAGGACAATAATTAATATCTCTAAAAATTTATTGAAAATACAATTATCAATAATAAAAATTGGGATAAATAATCAATATTATATTTAAAAAGAAAAACGACACTTATTATAAATAAGAGTGAAAAAAATTAATTAATATTATATTAAAAGTTAATATAATATTTTTTTTGTAAATGTTATATTCATTTTAAGAAGCAGAAAGTATTATATAGATAAAGTAAGTTACATTAATTATTTTGAGTTTTATTTACACAACTCTTCTCTCTGTGTATATATATATATATATATATATAATGAATTCTCTTTAATACTTTTAAAATAATAGTACATCGGACTCTCTGCTCTCTTACAATAAAGATGATTTTAAGTGTTAAAAAAATAGAAAAAATTATATTATTTTAAAAATTTAAGAATGTTTTTGATTGAAGAGAAAATAAGAAAAATAAATAAATAAATTATGAATCTCATAAATTTCACACTTTTTACACTTTATTTTAATTTAAAAAATTATGAATCTCATATAAATGTCACACCTCTGCTTCTTCAAATCAAACAGAGTATGAATATTATAATTTTTTCTTATATTTATAGTTTGACTGTCGCTCATTTTTTTGTAATCTAAAGTTTATTTTTAATAAAAAATGACTACATAATTCCTGAAAATGGGCAGAAACTATGCACACGCCATGGTCCACACATCATACAATAATTCACAGCCTTATAACTGCATTATCATCATCAAGTTTTAGCTGAACGCCAGAACAGAACAGATATCAATTGATCAACCTTGTTAAGACCCTCGGTTTTTGCTGTCCCTCTATACCACAGTTTAGTCAGAGATGCTGTTTTTCCTTTGTCATGTCCCTCTGTCTCATCATTTCATTGTCCCCTTCTCCTCTCTCCAACTCCTCCTATCATAGACATTGCAAAAATATTGTAACCCAACCTGAGGCCACCACCACAATCTCTGACTTGTGACAACCATTTTCTTAACCTCTTACTGCAAATTCAATCGTCATCATGCATGTTTGTATAAGACTCTCTCCTACCATAAGGGTTAAAAAATAAAACAACAAAACAAGTGGTTAAAATAACTTGGTTTCTCTCACTCTTTCTTTCTTCAAATTGGTAATGAGAAAGTTAGAGCAACAAACAAGTGGTGCTGCAAAGTTTATGCTGTTGTTGTGATTGTGATGATGGGTTTCGAAGCCACAACTCCAATGGTGGCACCCTTTGGTAGTAATACTCAGAGACCAGACCATTGGAAGCACTTTGATGACTCTGTGAATGCAGTGTCTTTCGGGTTTGTTGCCACTGCCATCCTCATTTCTATGTTCCTTCTTCTGGCTATCTTTGAGAGGTTTCTTAGGCAAAGATCAAGTGAAGCCAACAATGTTGCAACTCCAATGGATCTTGAACACCAAATGCACTTTGGTGGAAAGTTGGAAAATCTATCATCCAAGGTGCACTTTAACACTCCCTTCCTTTGATTTCCTTTACCTCTAGTGTAGTTAGTTGGATAACTATGATGGTGAAAATGTGACTTTTTGCTTCCCCCTTTTTACTTTCCATGCATGCTGTTCTATAATGATGCAGTTATGGCTTGTGAATATGATCTTTTTACCATGACTTTGAATGTGCATGGGTAATAAAGTCACCAACTTGCATACCTAACAAGTAATGATGTTGAACCTAACATATTGCTGTTGCAGACCATCATGTACTAGATTATTCATGCTATGTTCCATGGTCAGGCTGAAAAGGATTTTCAGTTTTCTAAATGACAAATGTTATTAGCAACGTGTAAACATTTTAGCCCCGAACATCTTGTTTGCAAGAGTTCGAAATCAGTGTTTTTTAGGTTTCAAACATCTGATGATGACAATATATCATAAATATTAGTAGTTTATTTGTCCACAACCTACTTTCTAACCATGACTTTGTATGCTTATTTATGTACAAAAACCTCATGAGGGAGACACATGGTGTCTTTTGTTCTGTTCATACTAGTTAGTTTTGTCTTATAGGGACTGCCATATGTTAGTAGTAGCATGCGTTTTACTTTCAAATGGCAGAGCAGAGAAGCAATTGGTTGTTGTATCATGATCAAGGTTTTAAATTGTGTTCACCATCACTGTTTCAACGCCATCTTTGACATTGCAAGAAATTGTGAACAAATGTGTGAAATTGCAGATAAATGTGACTGACCCAAGCGCAATTACGGTCATAAAAAAAGTCCAAAATTTTGACGACATGATCGAAATCATGGTTGTAGACAGTTTTTTAAAAACCTTGCTAATGATTATTTGGTTTTTCTAGTAAAGGGGATTAAACTGTCACAGTCACACTTGATTATAGTTTTATGCTTCATTTTACAAAGGAGCACAGTTTCTTTTCAAGCAGTTAGTCTTGATGCACACTATACCACTACTCATCTACCAAATGTTTGCATTACAATGTTTGATGAAAATCTATACTTTCTGTTTAAAGATTGAATTCTATTTCTGAAAAAAGTGGTGGGTTGGTTGGTGTGATGAATGATGATTGTAGCATCACATTCCTATTCTGATTAAATTGCAATGCCTTTGGTGTTGGCCACTTCTGCATGTGCCAACACTTTACTACACTTTGAAGGCAATGCTTAGACACATGTAGAATATAATGATATGTACCACTTTAACTTCTAAGTAATGAGAATACTCTAATATTCTACTTTGCAATGTTCACTTTGTATGCAGCTATTTTTCTTCTTAAAAGTTCTATGAAATATTATTATTTCAATTCTAGTGTAAGGTACCGATTTTAGTTTCTGTTCAAGTTAATCAGATGACCATTTATGGAAGAGGTGTATTAGTGTTGATGCCTGGAGACCAGATTCCTTCATTCATTGCACTTCCTTCTCCGGCACCATGTAGCCGCGAGCCCATGTCATGGCCTATTCAAGTTCAACATAACTCATGCTTCCATGCACCTTTAGCATCAACGAGGAACTATAATCTAACAAGTAACTAGAAACATGATGGTTCATCCCTTTTGATCTGTGGCAAGAATTAAGGTAATCTCATTTTAGCAGTGTGAAATTAAAGCCTCTAGCGAAACTCATCACTGATGGGCATTACTAGGATCTTAAAAATAGCAGAATGGCATCTTTTCCTCACAATTGAAACCACTTTTTCCTCACAAGGTAGATCTGCTACTTGGAGATCATGTAAAAAATTTGTACATATTATGTTGCCCAATTTCATTAATGCATTGTAATTTTCAGTGAAATTGCCTTTGGAAAGCATGAAATTTTGCGAAGTTCCATTTTTCAAGGAAGTTATTGTTAAAGTTAGATGCCTTTTGTGAGTTATCATGCAGAGTTGCGTGGTGTTCAAGCTGCTAAGTAATTTTCTGTTTTGATCTGTCAAAGTGAGTAGAAGATCATTACATTTACATCCTCTGTGGAGGCACAATGATTAACAAAACATAGTAATAGCTATTTTAACATGGATAAAAGGAGAAAGCCCATAGCTTGCATCTTTGGTGTACTTTATCTATAAATTATAAATATATTCAGTGCGGTGGGAATTAAGAATCAATGATAATAATCATGTCTATTGTCTCAGCAATGAGTTTACTCATCGTAAAGTCTCTGTGGGATTGAAAATTCAGTTTAT
This sequence comes from Glycine latifolia, assembly GCA_013407115.1. Taxonomy (NCBI): domain Eukaryota; kingdom Viridiplantae; phylum Streptophyta; class Magnoliopsida; order Fabales; family Fabaceae; genus Glycine; species Glycine latifolia. The sequence continues at coordinate 37,444,112 of CM023946.1, forward strand.
CTGATTTCGATCTTAATAATAAAATATGGAAAAAGATCTACAAAAAAAAAATAGTACATTCAACCTTTTTTTGGTACATCATTTTTTATTAAAAATTGAGGTAAAATGTGTTGGTAAGATTAAGTATTAAATTTTCCTTTTAATTGTATGACCACTTTTACACTTACATAATTGCTACTACTAATTTAAAATATTTACTTCTATAATTCACTTTAGTTTTAGGCATAGGTTATAGTCTTATGGATATAAATTTATCTTTCTATTAGCTATAATTATATATATTTTAGGTTTACTTTAGCTTATAGATATAAGCCTCAAGTGATTTATGACTATAGTTATAGGTATATTTATAGAAGATTTGATTAAACAAACAAGATACATGTATTATTTTTTGTTAAATTGTTGTTTTCACTCTGGATTTTTCAAGGAAAAAAATTAACTGTAAACTCTTTCATTTATTTATAAACTGTTAAGTGACAATTATAAGAATAATAATTATTTGATATAAATGAATAAATATTATTAGCAGAGGAACCTTTACTAATTTTTGTTGTTAAATATATAACTTTTTAACTTGTTTCAACATTTTGATATTAGAGGTTATTTATAATTTTTAATCTAATTATTAGAAGCATTATCGTAAGTCCTCTCCTAAGTCCTAACATGAAGTTTCTCTCCATCTAATTGCTTCACTTTGGGGTCATGTTCTACAAACACTTTCTCAGTCACTGTGCCACAAGGCATAGTTGGCTAGGTGCACGCTTTCCTACTACAGATAGAAGACAATCTACGCCAATATCAAGAAAAATAGAAGCCCCTCTTCTTCCCCATCCCCATAAAGGAAAAGAAGATGGCAAGATGCCCTCCAATTTCGAGAACCATTTCCTTCCATAGATTAAGATTAAGAGATCTTAAGCAAGAACCTAAAAACAAGAAAAAAAATAAATAAAAGAGATAACCATTATGATATAAATTGAATTGAATGATTTTTTTTGCCATTTCCCCCACCTTTTTCTTTTTGAAGAAAAAGATAGATAGAAAGACTTTGGTGGCAAAAACATATAATATACGGAGTATTAGTACAAAGATTAAGTGCTATTATAAATTTCGATTTTAAATTTTAGATATGCAACAATTTTGTTCCCTAAATATAGAGTTGCATTGAAGATTTTTATAAAATACTTTTTTTATCATGACATTAATAAATAATATTATTAATTTTATTAATAACTAATTTTTATCTAACTATTACATTTAATGGAATCTCTTATTTTAATTAATATTTTTTAATTCACAATATTCAAACCCAACTTAAAAAAAAAACTCCAGTACAACAATTGCATCACTAAAATAAAGAGTTGCATTCAAGATTTTGACAAATCACTTTACAACCACGGCAGTGTTATGAGCAAAATTATCTGTGAAACATAGCAAATAAATTCTAATATTTTTGTCAAAAGTATTTCCGTAATATTTAATTAATTTTTGCAGCCGACAAAATAAACACCGTGCAATTATTGAATCCAACATGTCTCTGGTATTCTTATCAAATCTGATAAAATATTCCATTACGTGAAAAAAAACAAATCACAAGAAACATTTTTTAAAAAAAATATATTAAAATATACTATGAAATTCTCGGACTCATTTCATAATATGAATATTTACACAGTAATCTGTGATTAAGGAGTGGCTCCCGGAAGAATACAAAAGGCAATGCCCAAAAAGCTCCACCACCGTTTTAACAAAGGCCTTAAAAAATAAAAAATAAAAAATAAAAAATAAAAAATAAAAAGTGAAAGTAAAAAAGAAACTGATACTGAAAACGAAAGCAACGCCATGTGAAAATCGCTTCTTGAATTTCCAAAAAACGGCTTGAGAAACGTGCTTCTACAGAAAAATAAAGCACTCCATCGAAACATGCGGGTTCTCGAGGCACTCCTCCTGCGCAACGACGTCGTTTTTCTCCCCAATTTCCTCACTCTTACTTTTCTTCTCCTTTTCCACCTCATTCGCCACCACCTTCGCTGGGGCAACCTCTTTCCGATTGCCTCCGGCACCCACCTTACCATTCCTGGCACACGCCGGCGACCTCGACCTCCGGCCGGAAACCTCGCTGGCGTCCCGCCGGAGCGAGGCGGGGCCCACATTGCGCTTCCGATTCGCCGCCGTACTGGAATCCCTAATTTCCCTCCCGCGAATTGGCCTCGAACCTCCCTTGATTTTCTTTTCCGGCGACAGCTCCGGGCGCCTCCCCGGTGATTTTAGCATCCGGTCTCTCCCGCCGGCGAGGTTGCCGCCGGCGTTGTAGGGCCTCTTCCTGGACGGAGATCGATCCCACTTGTGTACTTTGCTGGTTGCTTCGTCTTCTTCTCTCTTATCAGCAACCGTGACAGTAGTGGTTGTAGCGGTGGCGGTGGTAGCGGTTGTGGCGGCGGAGAAGCTCTCGCTGATGCTGCATGTTTCTGAAAGCTGAGAAATAACCTCGGAGACTTCTTCTATGGGAGGAGCCTCTGGCTTTGCTTCGAAATTCGGAGGTGGGTCTTGAATTAGAGGCAAAAGGGTCTTAGTTTCTGGCGTCAAAATTGGAACTTGGTGAGGTTTTGAAATTGGGGTCTCTGAAAGGACCTCTTTCACAGATTCTTCTTCCAAGGGTGGTTGTGGTTCATGGTGGTGGTTTTTCTGAGTGGTTTTGTTGTTTTGGTTTTGGGTTTTGTTATGGGTTTGCTTGGTGGGTGTGCTGAAGCAGCAACCCATTGGGGTTTCGGGTAGGATGGGAAATGGTTAAATTTTTAGAGTGTGTTGGTGGGGCAGTGAGGAGAAGACAGTGTTGTTGGACTTTGCATGGGTTTGGGGTTTGTAAAATGTGTACAGAATAGACAAAAGTGTAACGGCTATTAAAATGTTTGAGGAGGGTATGGGGAATGTGGATTGTGAGGGATGACAATAACGTTTGGACAATACATAGATTATAGAAGTGGACCAGTCACTAGTTAGTGAGAGACTGGTGAAGCTAGGCAATATGGAGGTAATGACAAAGGGAATCGGCAAGCATAGGAAGAGTAGTGTGGTAAGGGAATGGATCCTTTTCATTTCTTTTTTTCTCTATTTCTTTCATTTTCTTTGTTTGATAAGCTTTTAGAAAAATAATGAAATGGAGATAATGATAACTTTATCACTAGTGTGTCTATTTTTTAAAAGCTTAATAATAAAAGAAACGGTGAAGATCTTTACTCATCTCGTAGAGGTTAATAAGCAAAAGTGAAAGTGGAAACATGTGGGTGATTAAAAAAAGAGTCAAGAAAAGTATGAATAATGAATGTGAAAAAATGGGAGTCTAGAGGGTAAATTGAGTAAAATGATATATTTTCTTCTTTTTTTATTTATATGAAAGGCAGAAAGCGAAACACAGAACGACAATCTATGATAAGAAATATGAGTTAGACAATTGTATTATGTTATTACATAATGATCATTTGTTTATATTTTAAATGAAATATTACGGATTAAAATAAAGTGAGTTAATTTGGAGTCCCATTAGATATTAAATATCAAGTTATCATATGGACTAAAATTATTAAAATAATCCATTCAAAAAAATATTAAAACAATAGGAAAACTAAATTAAAAAAATAAGGGGACAAAGTTAAAAAAAATATTGATAGTAAATGACTAAAAGTGTAATTAAATCTTTATTTAATAATAATTTGTAAAGATAAATATGCTTTTATTTCTTGCAAATAATATTATGTTTAGTAAGATATTTTAACTATTTTTTGTTTTTTATTAATTAAAAAATTTATTTGATTGTTCAGTAAAAAAAAATTAAGTAGTTTTTAGTATTTGCTAGTATTTTTTTAAAACACTAATTAAAGTAGAGTTTTTTAAAACGTTAGTTTTTAACTTTTTATATTTTAGTCAATTTTTATCCTTAAAATATTTATTTGATTTTCTTATAATTTTTTTAAAATATGTTATTTTATAATTTTTAACTAATTTAATAATTAGTTTTACTTAATACTTATAATTTAATAAAATAATTTTTAAGCTACCAATTAACTTTTCGACTAGTTTTACTAAACATAGCATTTTTAAACTAGATTTTCTTATAATTTTCAACTAGTTTTATTAATTTCGATAAAATTAGTTGAAAAGATAATTTATTAAATTATAAGTATTTTAGCATAAAAAAAACATAAGTGTTTAATAAAATTATTTGTTAAAAAAAGTATAAAATGACTGATTTATTTTAAAAAGGTAACAAGAAAATGAATATATACATTTAAAATAAAAGTTGAATAAAATATAAAAAGTAAGAAGCTAATGTTTAAAAAAATATTACCTCAAATATCATTTAAAAAATCACTAAAAGATATTAAAAATTATTTATTAAACAGTTAAACAAGTTTATTAACTCCTAAAAAAATTTAAAAACTAACTAAAATATCTTATCTAACATATTTATAGTCTCAACAAAATAATAGACTTTTTTTGTTTCTCATTTATGAAGATATATCATGTTTAGTCTTTATTTTTATAAATGAGAAAAAAAAGACATAAATATTCGTGAAAGACAAAAAGAAAAAAAAGAACATGCATAATACATTTTTATAAGAAAAAAGAAAACGATCTTTCAGAGGAACTACAATCTATTAGTTTTTATCACTTACACTGTGGTTAGGTAATTCAGAATATAAATTTTGGTTCTCTATTGTTCATTTCGGATTGTAAAATTTATATTACAGATTACCTAATCTGAAATTAATGGTTAATTATTTTCTTCAGTATTAGGTAATCTGTTATGTGTTTTCACAAAAAAAAAAAAAAAAAGTAATCCGTTATATGCGATTATTAGAACAACGCTAGTGCTAAGACTTAAGAGTGCAATGGCATACAAATTTAATTCCCCTTAACACAGTGTTGAATGGTTTGTTGTTTGAGCACATTAACAGTCATCGATTTAATGCATCAATTGTCATATCTACAAAAGCACTTGCTATCATTTTGTGTTAGGAGTCTCGACTTTGTTAACAATGGAAATTGATCTGCCGAGAAGGTGACAGGGGAAGTTATAACAAGGGAATCACGAGTTTCGAGACTTGTCAAAGTGGGTTAAAGCCCATTAACCATTCTACTGAACCCTTATTGTTTAAGGGAGTTGTTGTTAACTTTATTGGAATTGCTCTTAGTCTCTATCAAGAGATTGACCCTTAACACAGTGTTGAATGGTTTGTTGTTTGAGCACATTAACAGTCATCGATTTAATGCATCAATTGTCATATCTACAAAAGCACTTGCTATCATTTTGTGTTAGGAGTCTCGACTTTGTTAACAATGGAAATTGATCTGCCGAGAAGGTGACAGGGGAAGTTATAACAAGGGAATCACGAGTTTCGAGACTTGTCAAAGTGGGTTAAAGCCCATTAACCATTCTACTGAACCCTTATTGTTTAAGGGAGTTGTTGTTAACTTTATTGGAATT
>CM023946.1:37449603-37519781 GCA_013407115.1 Glycine latifolia
TCTCTTAGTCTCTATCAAGAGATTGACCCTTTTTATTCCAAAATGTTGGGAGAACTCGGTGGTGCGCGTCACCTTCTCCTCCAATTCGGCCTTCGTCTGGGGAGTTACAGACTCCACCCAGAATCAATCAAACAGTAACAAATGCGGAAACGTAAATCTGAAGCGAAAGAGAAGAACAAGAGATAAACACACACACAAATGGTTTTACGTGGGAGAAAACCTCAAAGAGGAAAACTCACGGGACCTTGTCCAGAAATCTCCACTATCACAATAATGGTTACAAGCACTCCACGGCCACACGCCGGAGTAAACACTCAACCTCACCAACAATGGAGGGAGCTCTCTTTCTCTACAGCCTAACGCCGGAGAAACACTCACAGAGACACTCACAGGAGACACTCTCAACTGCACTCTTCTTCTCTGTGGTCTGCCAATTCAAGGTCTGGTCTAGGTCTGCCTCCTCCATCTATAAATGATGCATTTATAGAGAGGGAAAACTAGGTTTAGGGATTCTGCATTCCCTAAACGGAATGGGCCGAGGTTTGACCTTGGGAATTGGGCCCAAGTCAAACATTCCCATTTTCAGCACATGGGGATTTGGGCCAGCATTGATGACGGAATTATCCAACACAAAATTATCCTTATCATAATTTTGTCATTAGCCTATTTTGCATTCCCCTTATTACAATGGAGTCGTGATTTTGTTGCACGTTTTATTTCATCCAGACTTAACAACAAAATTATGATTCCATTATTTAATTTTCTCACATTATAATAAAATGATTTTGTTGTAATAAGAAAAATGGAATCTGGATTTCATTGTGATATAAAATACACAATAAAATCACAATTTTATTGTGTTCTTTGTCCAGACACAACGGGAATCGCGGGTTGGGAAAGTGAAGGGTTATTGTTACTAGTGGAGGAAGGAGAAGAGGGAGGGTGCCACTAAAAGGGGGGGGGGGGGGGGGGTGAGGGGATTTAAATGGGGGACAAAATTGGGGTTTTACTCCTTGCCAGGGGCCAAGAGTAAAATGGGTATGGGCGAATAGTAGTTCCCCTGTTTAAAGCCCCTAATTAGTGAGTTGCTTCTTTATTCCTGGCCAATGGTTTAAAAATATTTGTGGGTTGGGTCATCTGTGGATCAGCCCATAATGTTACTTTTAAGGTTATATATTTTGAACTCTCGTTTCTATTGCTATTCGTGTATCGGTCACATATATGTCATATGATGCTTCGTGCGTGAATATTATGGCATTAATGACAACACCTAAGGTCACTTAATTAAAATTTAAAAAGTGATTTTTAAATTCTAACCAAACTCTTTAATCTTTATATGTCACTTGTATTTTTGCAAGTTTCGAAGTGGGTAAAGTAGTTTATAAAGTATCCAGTAAAAAAAGGTAGTTTATAAAGTAAAAAAACTAATTAATTTAAGACTCTTGCTAAATACACCTCCCTGTGTGTTAGGATATAATAACAGTGATTATTATATCCTAACATCTTATTTGCTATAAACACTAAAATCATAGAATTTTTAAAAGTGAGAAATAAAATATCTTAATTAAAAAATACAAGTATTATAAAATAGAAAATAAAAATTATATTTTAACCTAAAAAAATTAATCATTTACATGAACATAACTAATCTGATTATTCTAGAAATAAAACAAAAGAAAAGTACATTATATTCAACTAGTTGACGATATTTTCCTATATTGGAGATATTTATATTGGACAATGTTTTTTGTCGCTAGTTTGGTACAAATCATAGCTTCTCGAGCCACATGATCTTTATGAATGAATTATGATGGTTTATGAACTTCAAAAAATAAAAGATATTATTCGAAAGGCATCAATCATATCTTTTCAAATAATTGATGGACTATGGAATTTTCGGCTTTACAACATTAACAATTCATTTATACCAATCATACCTCTACAAATTATATTTGCCAGCATTTACAAATTTAAAATTTACTAATTCTCCTACTATATAATAAAAAAGTAAATAATTTAATGTCTTAAAAATATAAAATACTTTTAGTACTTACCATTCAAAAGAAGTGAGGAAATTAATAAATATTATTAATCATGAAAATTGTATTTATTTTTTGAAAGGAAAGTCTTTTTGAAATAACAAATGAATTTTCACTAAATAATTTATTAACAAATAAATATTTAAAAAAGAGACATAAAATTGATTTTTGATTATGAGTTCTTTTTGGTTAAACAAGCAAGTTCATAACTTTCAACTTATTAGATAATTGTATAATACTTAATAAAAATCATAATTATAATTTTGATGAATATATTCATTTTCTTAAAATAATATAGTAGTTTATAAGATGATAACTAAATTTTGATAAAAGTTTTGTCTATTTAATGATTAGTTTAATGATAATTTCGATAATAAGAAAAAGTAGGGATTAAAAAAGTAAAGTTTTGAGAAAAAATAAAAATTAAAAAAAGTAAAAGGTTAAAAAATATACCGTTCAATAAATAGACATGAATTCATAAAATACAAGAATTGAATATGTGCATGCTGACTTGCTATAACTATAACCAATTTTCGATGGTAGGTATTATTGATGTTTAAGAAATTAAGTGATAATGTTTCAATCCCTCGAAAATTAACAATTAATAGTTTTATTTATTTATAAACTTCTAATACTAATAGTTGAATTATATGATTTTAACACTGTACAACAAATTCGTAAATATGTTAATATGATGTTAATAATTGTCTTCGTATAACTTCTCCGCAAATGTGTCAACTAATATTTCCATTGTCGAAAAAAAATCTTGCTCCCCAACACTTTCCAATCTCATGCACATTAATGAAATTATCGAAATTATCAATCCCAATTAAAATACCTACCTTTAATTACACAATCAACTTTCTTGAATTTTTTACCATATTTTGACCGAAGGGACTCTTCTAGTCATCTCAAAGTAGATATATTGAAAAAAAATTCTCATAACTTAATCAAATTTTAGATAACACATTTTATATATATATATATATATATATATATATATATATATAATTTTCAAAAACACTTTGGTAATCTTAAAATGTCTGTTGTTGACCCCAGACAAACTTTTGTTTGGCCCATAGGGTTGTAACATTTTCTTCTTTGTCAGCAGAATTTTGTCTTCGTCAGGCTCCGGTGTTTACTTCCTCTAATGAACCGCAAAACTCACCTTTTATCGCACGTTATCCAATGCCTCTTCAAAATCTAATGGTTCCTCGTCTAAACTCTATATAAATATAATCATGTAAATGTTACATTAGCAACACAATTATTCTTGTCAGCCACGTAAGCCAAGAGTGAATCCATTTGGCTCTCAATCACCACTAACCTTCTTTAGTAAATGAATGTTAAACATTTTTTTTATATCCATAAATATTAATTATTAATTGAATGAATGCTAAACATAAACTAATCAGTCAAGCATATCCAAACCTCATGTAAATGTTGTGTGTTTGAGAGATCGTTGAGAAAATTGAATTTAAATAAAATTAATTTAGTTAAAATTATTTTTTAAGTAACATAACTTATGTTTTGATTTTTATTTATTTTAGAATTAAATTAAAAATAAAATTCAATATTTCGATTCAAAATCAATTTTGAACTCATAATCAATTTTAAATTTTTTTACAACATGAAATCAAACATATAAAATTTGATCTAAAATTAATTCTAATTCTAGAATCAATTCTCTGTCGCTAAACAAAATATACAAGTTGTCGCCTCCAATCAATATAGGCAACCATGGTCGTCATCTACTTTGAAAATTTTCAATTCAATTTTGGAGTTCAAATTAATTAACCTTTGGTGTACTTCAATTGAATTGTTTACATGCTCTCAATTTTGTAGTTCTTGTTTCATTTAACACCGGTGGTTTAACTAATTTGGCGGCATAGCGTTATAGTTTCTGCTAATTTTTCTTCTTCTTTCAAACACGTTCAAAGTCGACTAATCATTGTCATGTTATTCCAATCTTGTTTCGCTGGGTATGCTAATTTGTTTATGGGAATCTTTTGTCAAGAGAAATGGTAATCAACATCATAAGAAAAATTGTAAAACCTCGACGTCAAAGATTTAACAAGGGAAAGAGCGTGCCAATTTATTTGCAATGATTTTTTGTCATTGGAGGATTGTGTTCTTAAGTTTTTCAGTAAATTGTGTGCTGTCTAAATGACACTCAACTCATATAAAAATGGCTTTCTTTTGTGTGTTAAATTGGTGGAAAGAAACTTGGCAGGGGAAAAAAAGAATGTAAAGAACAATTAACATAAATTAAGGAAATATAAATTTGATTGAATGGTTAAGAAAAATGAAAATAAGTGAAAGGTCAATGGTTTAATTCCTTTTATTAACAAACTAGTTGTTAACGTTTTAGATAAAAAAAAATTAACATAAGTTAAACTATACTAAATATTCATTTTGTTTTTTGTGAAAAGAACACACACTAGTACAAAAATAATATTTCTTACATTGAATATATATATATTCTTGAAAAGTGATATATTAACATTTTAGTAAATTATGATCTTAAAAGTTTTTTATTTTTACTAGTGAGAAGGTTCTTAACTACACTCTCTTTTCGTCAACAAAATGTATATACACCCTAAAGGATTTTATATATACACCCCCCCCAAAAAAAAATCCATTAAATCCCTATGTTATATATACCTATATTTGAAGTGGCAAGAATCATAGTTGTGAAAACCGGTCCGGTCATTGACCCGGTCGAGGTAGTGGGTCACTGGGTCAGTGGTCCAACCGGTGGGCCAATAATTGGCCCGGTTTGACCCGATTTATATAAAAAAATTTAAAATTATATTATATATAAGTATATAACTAACATTATTTAATTAAGAAAAGTATACTAAAAAATTCAAAATAATAATTAACGTATTAAAGTTGATAATAGAAGTAAGGTGTATTAATAATAAAAGAGAGTGTAAATAGAAACTATTTAAATTAAAACACAAGTTCAATTTTTAATTAAAAAAATAGTAAGAGGAGTAAAAAAAGCGAAAAAGAGGGTGCAGGAAGCAAATTGGCCCAAATGTAAACCTAGTTCCTAATTATATATATATGTTCGTTGTATTGGTGCCTCATCTTCTCCATTCAGCTTCCGCTTCCGCTTGCTACAACTGCGTAAGTCCACTATTCACAAAACATGACATGAGGAATAGAAGAGCCATAACAAAACCTCGAGATTGAGCTCAAGCTCAACAGCTTCCACGCTGGCGACAGCGGCCACAGAAAGTGTGAACGAAAGCGTGAGGATGAGGAAGACGAGGGAGGGAAACCCGTGAATGGTTGCCGCTGTCCAAACGATGCCGTTTTGGGCATTTTCCTGTCCCTGCATTAACCCGGTCCGGGTCACTAAAACCGACCGGGTCGCCGGGTTAAACAAAAATCGGTCGGGTTTCGCCGGTTCAAACCGGGCCACTTGCATGGCCGGTTCAACGTTCAATCCGGCCCGGCTCTGCATACGGTTCCCGGTCCGACCGACCGGTTCGGACCGGTTTTCATAACTATGGCAAGAATTGTAAACAGTACTGCTAGTTGGTTTGAAAATATTTAGAGACAAAAATACTAGAAGTGATGATTTGATCAATAAAAACTTAACAGATCACAGATAGTCTTTTCTACCATTTATTTTTTTCCAATTGCAAATAATATTATAGATAGACTAATGTCGGTCGACTTTTAGTACAAGGAGCCAAAAATGGGTTGAATTTTACAATTTGAATAAAACTTTATATCATTGACTATCAATCACTTTGTAAAATTTGAATAAAACTTTATATCATTGACTATCACAATCACTTAATCAATCGTGGAATGTTCACATATTTGTAAATGCATTTTTTTGTGTGGGACATTTGGCCCTTTTTTAGTGTCTATGTATTATGTATGACGGTCACATTTTGTACTTGTTCCTTGACAGCATAAAACTAAAAGTCCCTGTAAATGCATTATTTGAAGTTAAAACAAATTAACATAATTTTTAGAATTTATTATTTTTTAATCTTAATATATTATTTTAAAATCTATAATTTTAATCACTGAATTTTTAGTGGATATAAAACTTGAATTCTTTCCCCAATTAACATATCATCATTAAACTCTTAACATTTTTAGTAAATTATGATCTTAAAAGTTTTTTATTTTTACTAGTGACAAGGTTCTTAACTACACTCTTTTCGTCAACAAAATGTATATACACCCTAAAGGATTTTATATATTCCCCCCCCCCCCCCCGCCCCACAAAAAAAATCAATTAAATCCCTGTAATATTTTAATATTACTGCAGAAGATTGTTATATATACCTATATTTGAAGTGGCAAGAATTGTAAACAGTAGTGCTAGTTGGTTTGAAAATATTTAGAGACAAAAATACTAGAAGTGATGATTTGATCAATAAAAACTTAACCAGATAATCTTTTCTACCATTTATTTTTTTCCAATTGCAAATAATATTATAGATAGACTACTGTCCGTCGTCGACTTTTAGTACAAGGAGCCAAAAATGGGTTGAATTTTACAATTTGAATAAAACTTCATATCATTGACTATCACAATCACTTAATCAACCGTGGAATGTTCACACATTTGTAAATGCATTTTTTGTGTGGGACATTTGGCCCTTTTTTAGTGTCTATGTATTATGTATGACGGTCACATTTTGTACTTGTTCCTTGTCAGCATAAAACTAAAAGTCCCTGTAAATGCATTATTTGAAGTTAAACAAATTAACATAATTTTTAGAATTTATTATTTTTTTTAAATCTATAATTTTAATCACTGAATTTTTAGTCGATATAAAACTTGAATTCTTTCCCCAATTAATATATCATCATTAAACTCTTAAAATAAAAATTCATTTTTAATAAAGGGTCTTACTAACTAGTATTTTTAGTATATTAATTAAGAAATTAAATAAATAAAAACATTTATTATAAATATCATAAAAACTTAAAAAAAATAAACAACTTAATTTTATGAATTTAAAAAAAAATCTTTAAATTCCTGGTAAGGACACTTATTAGCGTTTTGCTTAATGGGAACATATACTTTGAACTTTGAAGGAGCGTGTATAATTAATATGGCAAAAAAAATTGTATTCTAAGTTGACGAAGACGAGAACGACGAGTCAGTTAAAATAATAGAAAAATAATTTCGATTGAGATACCATACGAGTTAACTAACTTTGCTTGGTCAAGACTGAAGATGCGAAGAACAATTAATCCCAAAGGCATGGCAGTGACACAGAAGTGACAATTAATGCCCCTCAACTCGTGCCATGTCTTGATTGGCTTTCACTGTGTCTTCGTGTGTGGGAGACAAAACCAGCAACGACAATGCCCATTCCCATTGGCGATCCAATTACCAACCACTCAACAAACCTAATACAAATCGATGTTTCATTTTATTCAATCCTTACATGTAATGCATGACATTGACTCCATGTCAATGTCTAATTACTTAACTATCAAACGCAAAGCTGGTTGCTTTCTATTATTCTCTTTGCTTTTTCTTTTTCTTACCAGATCTGCCATTTAGTAAATTAAATAACTTGTTCTTCATTCAAACATTTTTCATTTCATTTTCTTACTATTACACACACATACAAACAAGCAAATTCAACATTCTTCTATTTCATTATATGTCAATTGTAAAAATATATAAATATATAATATAATGTTTTCTTATAAAAAAATAGATGAATTGAGCTTAATGACCCATTATGGCCTTTACAGACCTTAAGACTCATTGAATACTAGTGAAAGTATTTATAGATCTTCTACCAACAAGATTCTTACATTGATAGTGAAATTTAAACTTATTTCTTTATGAAATATAAATTCAATCTTTATCAACTTGATCAACATTTGTATATAAATATATAATGTGGCAATGAGAATTTACATTCTCGAATGTCTTTTATTCTATTTTCATCTAAAGACAGAAAATGTTGTGTTTAACTTTGTTTCTAACTCACTCCCAACTTGGGGAATGTATTAAGCATTTTCTTATGCTTTGTTTGTTACAAACAAAATGACAACGAAGAGAAATGAAGAGAAGAGAAGGGCAAGTTCAATGAAACTTCTATTGTTTGGTACGAGAAAAATAGATGAAATTTGAAAAAAAATTGTTGATGCGAGTTGGAATTATTTGACATGATTTAATTTGGTGATAAGTGTTAGTGTAATATATGCCTTCAAAATTATTCATATTTTTTTAGAAATGTAACTTATGACGCTAGTTTAAATCGACACCCAATATCATGAAAATCGATTTTCAAGAATGCGATGAAAACATAATATAATTGATTATGCATGTAAGCATAATATGGAATACGATTTATTCAATATTAATGCAAGAGGGTAAAACTATATTTTTATTCAATATTAATATTTTTATATTTTACCTATCAAATAAATTTAATTCATGTAAAAAAAACAACTTTAATAAAATATTTTTCTCTATTTTCGCTATACTTTTGTTCAACCAAAACAATTTCTATTCCCACCCAATATTTTTTATTTTGTTTTCTCACCTACCTACTTTTCATTCCTCTATTTTTTTCTCCCCTATCACACCCAGCTGAATTTTAATATGGAAACATTTTCCTTACTTGTAAGGTCATATCAAAGTAGAATGAATTATAGGAAAATATTTGTAAAAGGAAAAGCTAACACCCAGATAAAAGTGACAATAAAGACACATAATTTACTATTTAAAGAAGAAAAAAAACTAAAGAAATAAATTTAAGTTCTAACGTTTTTTGATTAATCTGACTAGAAATAAGTCAAACAACACGACAAAAGAAAAGAAAAAAGAGTTGGTGTGGAAGCGTGAAACTATAATATCAAAGAATGAAAATGATAGTTAGTGCTCCTACCTACTCCTTAAAAGAAGAAGACTTAAAACAGGAAAATAAATAAATCAAGGACGGAAGGGAACAAAGTTAAAGGCAATAAAATATATAAAAACCATATACACTATTATAGCTTCATATGAATATGTATTGTATAGACAGTAGTATAAAGATCACGTATATTATTTATTTGAATTTCCAAAAATTAATTTATAATATAAAAATTGTCTCTCATTTATATATTTTATATTGATCTTATCTTTAATCAATATAAGACTTTAATTTGTTATCAATATATATATTGAGAAAAGAAAGACAATTTTTTTATTAAATAATGACAAACTTGGTTCATTAATTATATTTAATAAAAAACATGTCTTTTTTCCTTTTTAAAATAAGATTGAATTACTTATATATTTTTTACACAAACTTTACTTTTTAGTCCTTATAGTTAAAAATTATCTATTTTAGTCTTTACATATATACCATTTTTAATCCTTATAAAATATAAGAAAAAAAATTATATGTAATGAACTAATTAAAATATTAGCAAATTTTAACTAATTTTCTTCTATTTACTTGAAGTTTTATTTCTTACAACATTTTCTTTTTTATCCTATGAGATTAAATGTAAGGGATATTTTAGAAAATGGCTTATTTTTTTCATTGAAACTATCAAAATTAAATGATATTAACTAATTTTCTTAACGTTAATTAACTTTTTTCTTATATTTGAGTCTAGAGTGAGTATTCACCATTTTTATCCCTTTTAATTAGTACCCACCATTTAAATTTATAAGGATAAAAGGGGATTAAAAAATTTATGTGTAAGGATTAAAATAGATGATTTATAAGTATAGAAGCTAAATGATAAAGTATGCACAAGCAAATTGAACATTCTTGTATTTGATTATATGTCAATTGTAAAAATATATAAATATATATAACATAATATTATTTTTTTTTATAAAAAATTTAGATAAATTGAGTTTCAGGATTCATTAAGGTTACAACAAACCTTAAGACTTACTAACACTTATGAAAGTACTTACAGATCATCCATCAACAAGATTTTACATTGACAATGGAATTCGAACTCATGTCTTTACAGAATATGAATTCAATCTTTATTTATTGACATTCTCAAATGTCTTTTATTCCTTTTCCATCTAAAGACAAAAAATGTTGAGAGAAATAGATGAGAATTTTAAAAAAAATTGTTGATGCGAGTTAAAATTATTTGACATGATTTAATTTGGCGATAAGAGTTACTGAAATATATGTCTTCAAAATAATTCATATTTTTTTAGAAATGTAACTTGTATCGCTAGTTTAAATCAACACCCTGAATACCATGAAAGCTGATTACGCTGCAACTTAATCTATAACGCAATGAAAACATAGCATAATCAATTATGCATGCAAGCATAATATGAAATATGATTTATTCAATATTAATACAAGGGTAAAATTATATTTTTTATTCAATATTAATATATTTTGTTACCTATCAAATAAATTTAATTCATGTAAAAAAACAACTTTAATAAAATATTTCTCTCTATTTTTACTATACTTTTGTTCAACCAAAACAATTTTTATTCCCACCCAATATTTTTTTTTCTATTTTTTCTCTCACCTACGTATTTTTCATTCATCTATTTTTTCTCTCCTATCACACCCAGCTGAATTTTAATATGGAAACTTTTTCCTTACTTGTAAGGTCATTTCAAAGTAGAATTAATTATAGGAAAATATCTGTAAAAGGAAAAGCTAACACCTAGGTAAAAGTGACAACAAAGACACATAATTTACTATTGAGAGTGAAAAAATCTAAAAAATAAATTTAAGTTCTAACGTATTTGATTAAGCTGACAAGAAACAAGTCAAACAACACAACCAAAGAAAAGAAAACAAAAGAAAAAAGAATTGGTGTGGAATTGTGGAACTATAATATCAAAGAATGAAAATCATAGTGCTCCTACCTACTCCTTAAAAGAAGAAGACTTAGAACAGGAAAATCAATAAATCAAGGACGGAGGGGGAACAAAGTTAAAGGCAATAAAATATATAAAAACCATATATACTATTATAGCTTCATGAATATGTATAGACAGTTGTATAAAAATTATATATGTTATTCGAGTTTAATTTAATTTCAAAAATTAACTTATAGAATAATGATTATTTCTAACCAATATAAAATTTGGATTTTTTTTATTAATAATATATATATATATATATATATATATATATATATTGAAAAAAGAAAGACTATTGTTTATTAAATAATGACAGAGTAAGCTTGTTAACAGGATTCATTAATTATATTTAATAAAAAATGTCTTTTTTTCCTTTTTAAAATAAGGTTTAATTACTCATATATTATTTGCACAAACTTTACTTTTCAGTCTCTATATTTAAAAATATCTATTTTAGTCACTACATGTATCATTTTTAATCTTTTTAGTCCTTATAAAATATAAGAAAAAAAATATCTACGTGTAATGAACTAATTAAAATATTAGCAAATTTTAACTAATTTTCTTATATTTATTTGAAGTTTTATTTCTTACAACATTTTCTTTTTATCCTATGCGATTAAATGTAAAGGATATTTTAGAAAATAAATTATTTTTTCATTGAGACTATTAAAATTAAATAATATTAACTAATTTTCTTAACATGAATTAATTTTTTTCTTATATTTGAGTATGGAGTGAGTACACATCATTTTATCCCTTTTAATTAGTTTTCACCATTTAAATTTATAAGGATTAAAAATTTTATGTGCAAAGACTAAAATAGACGATTATAAGTACAGAAACTAAATGATAAAGTATACGTAAGTGTTTTTTAAACTGAAGTATTTAGCATAAAGTATACACAAATATATTAGCATATAGTAGGCACATTAGCATAAAGTATACACAACAATATTAGCATATAGTAGGCACAACGATTGGAGTAAAAGATGCATTGTTTTCTGATTTGTACAAGGATACGATTTTTTAATTTTTATTAACAGATATAAAGATATAATTCTGATTATGAATACTGGTTAATTAAGAAATGTATATCAAATCAATTTAATTGACACGATTCCCAAAAAGTAAGACTTTTCTATAATTAAGCAATCTTATTATTACATGATTATATCAAATTTTTCTATAATTAAGCAATCACATAAATATGAACTAATACAACCATAAGAACCAAATGATTAATTAAACCTTAAAATAAAATATGAATTTAATTTACTTATGCTGCTAATACAAAATGCTTTTATAAAGTCATTTAATAAGAATTTTTTGGTAACCACTTAGGACTTTTAATTCTTCAGCAAGACCCTTAGATATTACCAACAGTTTAGGTCCTTTAGATTAACTATGCAACTAATTTTTAGTTCAAAATTTACTCACATTTAAAATTTCATATTCCTTCCCAAAATATATTTTATATAGGGATTAAACCTAATTGAGCTACAACAATTAAGGTGACTTCAATAAGATGTTGTAATGAAATAATTTCTTATTAAATATTGAATTGGTTATTCTATCATATTATTTTATTAGTTGATAAGATATTACGGTAAAATAATTTACTAAATATCTGTATAAAAATATTCCATACTCATATAATATTAAATATATCGTGTTATTTAACAAAAGAACATTCAAAATCTAAACTCTTGCGTGCAATGAATGAAGCATAAAAACTACACTACACTTACTCTTTTGTATTAGTTTAAAATTTAGAACAAAAGTTGTCGTGAATAAATATTAGTCATAGGTTCGACCATATCACCAAATATTAGGCCTCAGCAGCCTACCATCGATTCAGCACCCTGTTTATGCATGTAATGAAATGAAACTTTGATTATTTATTTATTTGATTTAATTGGTTTTAGACTCTCACAGTGTGATTATATGATTTTGATTCCACATGTTCTGATTACATCATCTGAGTTCATCAAGCTTTCTCCTATTAACAATTAAATTTCTTCATCCTGATTTTATCCACAATTAAACGGAATTAACTTACAAAACAAACTGAGCACAATATGACCATAAATAAATATAATATACCAACAAAAAAAATAGAATATAGAATATTTAAAATACAATAACCTAAAAGAATACTATGACTAAATTAACTTAATTATCATATTGATCATATGATTTAGGTAAATTATTATTTTTATGAGAACAGGTAACAATAAAATAATGTCTTTTCATTCTCATGAAACGATCATTGACCTAAATGTTAAATGAAATAATGGATATCTAAAGAACCTAATGTACTAAATACTAAGAGAAAATGTAGCTGTTAGAAAGTCAAGTACTCAATTAATGCAATTAAAATCTGAAGAAGCGAAATCACGTAATCATAAGTACATAAGAGACTGAAAATATATAATTAAACCTATTGATTTTTGTGGACGAGCTATTAGTATAAAAAAAACTATTACTTTGAACTCATTTTTTTATTTATTTTCATGAAGAATTAAGCTTCACATAGATTTTAAGTAATTAAACAATAAGCGTGGGGGTTATTGATAAGTGGAGTGCACGTCACATAGATTCCAAGCACCGTGATTAGTGACAACTTGATTTGGATAACAAAGAGATAAAGATGGCCAACCATTTTAGCTTTTTTTTTTTTTTTCTTCGTTGCTTCTTCCTTTCCATAACATAACGGTCACTTTACTGTTGTTGATGGCTTTGAAATTGACTTCCTCTTCTTAATTTGGTCTTTTCCTTTTTTTTTCATTTCCAACTTGGAAATTATTCTTCCCACGTAATAATGACCTGGAAACCCTGGTAATAGTTATCCTTTTGCTGCCAATTGCTTCAACATTTTCAAGGGATATACAGTATTTGACAAAAACAAACAAGAAGACGATAAAATAATAGGATACTTTTTAGTATCAATTAATAAATAAATAAATGAAATTACTAGATTCAACTAAGATTAAAGTATTGAATTTGAATAAGTTTATATTAATATTTTACATCAAATTTATGCAAAAATCATCCAGCATAAAAAAAAGTCATGAGATTCTACCAAATTTGTAGTATTTGATTATCATTAATTCTCTTAATATATGAAATTTAGTTTTGATGTTTTTTCAACTTTTCATAATTTAAAATCATATACTATCTATATGTACCCAAAAAATATCATATACCATCTATATGTACCCCAAAAATATCATATACCATCTTGATTAATTTGATTTCTGTCCTGTTCTCTACACTTTTCTAAAATCCAATCATTGTTTCAGGAAAATCAAAGGCTTTTGAAAGCCTTTTGAGTTTTTAGTTGAAAGATAAAATGCAGTTGCTTATTCGGTTTGTTTTACTCAATTACTAATTGTTTTAATACGAATTCTTAAAAATAATATTCTTTTTTAATACAGAAAAATAATATTTTTTTCTATCCCATTATAATTATCATTCTAAATTATTTTACACACACAATTTTTTAATAAATTAGTAACAACTAAAAAAATTACAAAATGAATCTTATCATTAGTGATTTATTTTTAGTTTTTGTTGTCTTATCACTTTGCTGTTGATGGCTAAGAAATTGACTTCCTTTTCATAACATAACAATTATTATTTTAAAAATTATTTTTCTTCTTAATGACTAATTATGGATTGGAGGAAGTACTACTATTTTGCTTATAGTAAGAGGACGCATTCTATAAAAAAACAAACATGAACTTGTAATGAAAATCAGTATCTAACCAATTATAGAAGTGGATATTCATAAAATTCAGTGGGCTTTTTAAATTAGGCATCACGAAACCCATAACAATCATTCATTACAGCACGTGAGCCTCTCTTTCAGAAACTGACGTCTCTTACTCAGTTTCACTTTGAAGATAAACGATGAATTATTAAACATTCATTGTTTGTTATTATTACGGGTTATTTGGATCCTACTTCTTTTAAGAGTTTAAAAGATTTAAACATAGGATTTATGTTAAATATATTGCATAAGTAATAATTTACATGAAAAGGGCGTGTGAAGATTTATATTAGCCTTTAATTCTAGTACATTGTCATTTTTAAGATTTTTAAATTTTAGTTAATTAAAAATTATTTATTATTAGCTGAAATTTATTATTGATTAAAATTTATTAAAAATCACAAATATTTCAAAATACATACATATATCATTAAAGTACAGTTTATCTCTTTCGATATTACATTTTTCATACATATAATTAATAACTAATAAGTGAACTTTAATTTAACATACTTAAAACTTAAAAGACTTAAATATTTATCAATTGTAAGATTTTTTTGAAAGAATTGTAAGAATTTTTGTTAATAATATATATCCCTGTCACTTTTATTCTTTTCAAAAATATTTTTTCGTACGGTTTGTAAATTTACATAAATTAGATATATGTAAATTTTATAGAACAAGGGCCAAAATAGAAAACTTAGTACATAAAATAACAAAATAAAAATAAATATAAAAGAGTAAGTAATATCAGTTTGTGAAGATTTAAATTTAATTATCTTATTGAATTATTAGGCATTTTTCTAAAAGCAAATATTATTCATTGCTTTTAAATATTTTGATTCAAAAAATTAAAAGCATTTTTTTTTGAAATAATATTAATACGCTCTATCACAATTTTTAATGAATTT
The DNA here is from genome assembly GCA_013407115.1 of Glycine latifolia. NCBI lineage: Eukaryota > Viridiplantae > Streptophyta > Magnoliopsida > Fabales > Fabaceae > Glycine > Glycine latifolia. The sequence goes on from CM023946.1 coordinate 37,465,180, forward strand.
CTGATGAAAATTTTACAAATTATTTATTATTTCTTTCTTAACGAAAGACTTATAATAAAAAAAAAGAATTACAGTTAGGCAAATTATATATTCTAATAAATTCCATGATCACCCCACGCGCATCGGCAGCTGGTGGAAATACTCTCCAGTCTCCACCGCGAAGACGCAACAAGCATCAAAAACTCCAAACATAAAAATAAGAAAGGAAAATCTGAAAATTATCTATTCTTCGTAAAATTATTTATAAATTTTCATTTTTTTCTCTCACTTTAAACAGATTTTCCTTTAATTTCATATTTTTCTATTTGATTTTAAAAATAACGTTGGATACACTCATTACATTCTTTTCTGAGTGATAAAAATATCACATATTACATATTTTTATCCCAGGTTTCATGTTTAGCATTTAACCATTATTAAATCCATCACTATGAATCTCTGACAATATATAACAAGATTTATAAGTGGAGAAATAAACTTTCTCAACTTCACTCTTGTGATAACTGAAAGATGATGGCTACCAACATATATACCATTTTGCTAATAGGGAAATAACCTTATACTTGTCTTGGTGCGTCGTTGTTTTTGTTCTAAAGTTCCAATGTGTAAAACTTCTGTAATTTGATCAAACATAAAGAATATGGTTCAATTATACGCTAATTTGTACGAAGATAAATTGAAAGGTAAAGCGTGGCTTTCTATAATTATACATATTCTGTTATATGTCTGATTACAATTTCTTATTCTGAACTGTGTACTTAACGAGGGTATCTTAACTTTTAAACGGAACAGAGTATTTCGAAAGAGGAAGTAGATTATAAACAAGACATGATAAAATATGAATGCATATATAAGATAAATTTTTTTTTGACAGATATAAGAAAATATATATTTTGAGAACCGGGGTTTAATGCTTTATTAATTAGTAAAATCAAGTTAATAAATAATATAAAATAATTTTATATCATCATTCAATTACAATCTTAAATTAGTTAAGTATATGATAAAAAATATTCACCTTTATAAAATAATTAAGAGTATGTTTGGAAATCCATTTTCAAATAATTTTTTTCACTTTTCAAAGCATTCAAATGAGAAGCAACAATCCGTTGAACTAGAGTTTGAAGAAGGTTTACAATTACAAACCAAACACACTTAAAAATCATATTAATAGTACTTTTTAATTAACTAAGAATGAATTTTTTTTATAATATTGCCTATTAAACTTTTAAAAGATACTTTTACAATTGTGACAATATCCAGAATGTGATAATTTATTTTATATGAAAGAATATATGCTAATTTGAACAAGCAACTGACTTGTGCTCTAACAAAGGAAATAAAAAGGTTGGAATCAAATTACCTTTTCTCAGGTCTTCTTCAAGGTTGGAATAATTTCCAACGACATAACACAAAAGCACACCATTAACGGGAAACATATACACATACATGTATTCCATGACCGAAAATAACAGACGAAAGCAGAACCAAGCAACAACAAATTAATAAGTACACTACACTATATCATAAGTATTTATTACTTCCTCTCTGTCTCATAACAATATTCAGTAAAAAATTATCATAAAATAATTATCATTTTAACATTTTAATATAATATTAATTATTATTTTACTTATATTTCTTATAATATTCACGATATAAACAATAAAAATTAAAAGTGAATTATTGAGATAAGATAAATTTTGTAAATTTGTTATTTTTATTTTTTTATCTGTATTAAATAATTTAAGACAATAATTATAATACGACAGGTATAAGAATATTTAATAAACAACAGCAATAACGGTAAGAATTTAAGATTAAGATTACAGATTTACAATAATCTTAATTATTTATGGAATGCAAGCAAAGCATAGAAAACGCACGCGCCAACGATGGCGCAAAACGACAGCTTTGGCATTCTGAAAATAACTTTATGAGTATATATATATATATATGACATGACTTCATTTTTCTTGCACACCCTTCTCCTTTGTTTATAGAAATAGAGAGAAAGAGAACCCTGAGACACAGAACACAGATAGAGAGCGTAGTGTTTCAGAGACAACCTCTTACCTTCATCATTGTACCTTTCCAAATTTGCCTTTGCCTTTGCCTTGTTCCCAGCTCCTTCTTTTACAAAGGTTAGTGTTTTACGCAAGTTACAACTACTTAACAATAATAATTATTAGTTTATTATTATTACAATTATTATTATAAGCCAAATTCCCCTTTTTGATGCAATGCTATGTGTGTGCTTACATTCCCTTCTTTTTCATCAATCTCATACGCCAAGTTTTATTTTTTCTTCAGCACACCTCCAGCCATTGTAACTACTTCTTCTTAGTAGAATCTCAAAGCAAATTCTCAGCATTTGCCAACCTTGTTCTGCTCTTTACTTAACTTTCCTACAAGTAAGTTCATTTCATTGTTTTATTTTGTGTTGTTTAGTTTTCAGATTTTATCTTTTTTTGGTCATGCTTAATGCTTGGAATCTAAGTTGCATTTTATTTCATTGTTTTTTTATATTGGGGTGTGTGGTTCGCATATTTATGGTGTGAATGGAATCATGGGGTGTGCATTTTTTTTATTTTATTGGTAGGTTGGATTTGTTGAGGTGGTGGAAAATAGCTTCAAGGGGGTTGACCTGGTTCTTCTTCTGTTTTTGGAGGATGCTTCTGTGATTGAGTTCACTGAGAGGTGTGTACTGAAGATTAAAGGATGAGGTGGAGATCAATTGGTTGGAAGAGATCTGGTTTGGAGTGGGAGAGAGTGAAGATCTATGGACAAGTTCTGTTGGTATTTTTGTTGATCTGCACAATTCAGACTTCAAGTGCTGTCACTGATCCCACTGATGGTAAGGATTCTTACTCTTTTTGGCCTTTGGCATTTTGTGCGGTTTCCCTTGTGAATGATTGAGGATTCTGTGGTCTCACAAGTGTAGTGGTTAGCTGATAGTGCAGTCTTCTAGGTCTTTTTTTTTTTTTTTTTAATATCATAGGTTGTTTGTGTGTGTGCGTTCCACTGTTTCTCAATGGTGGTTGAAGTCTATCTTGTTTTCTCATATCTACTGGCTATCAAATAGGATTTCATGTGTTGTATTGTATGATGAATTGATGATGCTTTGGGGTTGATAACCTACTTCCGCTTCTAAACTGAACTGTTACAATTTGTGTTCCTGCTGTGGCTATTCAGTCTACTCTACAGTTAATTTTTATGTTGAAATGTCCTTGATTTAATATTTAATATGATAATATTACTATTTGCCTTTTGTTTTAGTGTCTAATTGGTCTGTTGGTATTTAACATTTTAACCGGTCTGAATGCCATCGTGTGATCCATGTAACCAACCTCACGTGGTGGGAAAAGACTTGTGTTGTTTGTTTTGTTTGTTTAATTGGTCTGATATTGAATGCTGATTGTGCTATGTTAGAATGTTCTTCCTTGTCTTGATTGATGTGTGGAGGGTCACTGAACTGTGTGGCTGTGAACTAGAACAGAAGATTTATGAATTATTGCTTTTAACATTTTTTTGATTTGTTATGTCATATATCTGAAGTCTATAGGAGTTCTAAAATTTTCTTATTGTATCAGTTGCTGCAATTAATAGCTTATACATTGCACTGGGATCCCCTGTTTTGCCTGGGTGGGTTGCTAGTGGAGGAGATCCATGTGGAGAAGGGTGGCAAGGCATTCTGTGTAATGGATCATTCATACAAAAAATGTGTGTTATATTGTTATCCCTTTGGCTTGACTCTTCATGTTGATTTGTTTATTGACACCTCTCATACTAGATGACCATGAATTTTCTTATCATCTTATTTATGACAGAGTTCTAAATGGTGCAAATTTGGGAGGAGAACTGGGAGATAAACTGTCAACTTTTGTTTCAATCTCTGTAATGTAAATAGAAATCTCTCTCTCTGTCTCTCTGCATTTACCTGTTTGTGTTCATGCACATATGCATGAACATGTGTATGTTTGTGCATCTGTAGCATTTTCACCGGCTCATGAATTTCAATGGTTATTCTTCTCATAGTGCATATAAATTGCTTGTGCAACCTATTTACTGTTTGCTATGTATTTTGGAGTTAGTGATCTAAGCAGCAACAACATTGGAGGAAATATTCCATCCAGTTTGCCAGTTACCTTGAGAAACTTGTATGTAATAATCTAACTCTGTGATACTTACTATTCCCAACAACTGTGCAAAAAGACATGATGGATTGTATTTGCAGTTTTCTTGCAGCCAACCAGTTCACTGGAAGTATTCCAGCATCTTTATCCACTTTGACTGGACTGACAGACATGTGAGTTTGTTGCTTCTCCTGTTTTATATTAAATTTGAATGGTAGGTGATAAATGTTATTCAAGTTCATCCAAATTATATTGAATTATCTCCTTTCAGGTCTCTCAACGAAAACTTTTTAACTGGAGAAATACCAGATGCTTTTCAGTCACTTACACAATTGATCAATCTGTATGGCCCCATTTTAATTTAGACAATTTGGATGAAGATTCTTTGCTTCATTATATTTATACATTGAAATATTTGATGGAGGCATTAACTGTTGTGCAGAGATTTATCTAAAAATAATTTGAGTGGGGAATTGCCTCCTTCTATGGATAACTTGTTGGCTCTGACCACCCTGTTAGTATTTTTTCTTAGCAAGATCAAATTATGACCTTCTATTTTCTATATCAATCAAACTCACTATTTCCTTGTTGGCAGACGCTTACAGAACAATCAACTTTCTGGGACACTTGATGTTTTACAAGACCTTCCTCTGAAAGATTTGTACTTCTCTTTACTGTATTGCATGATATATTAGTTTATAAAGCTGTTTTCATTATGGATTGGGAGCTTTAAAAATGCTTATAGGATTAGATGCTGTGTTTCTAAATGTTAGTATTGCTTGATTCTCTGTTAAATTTATGATCATTTTGTCCTGTGTGAGCAGGAATGTTGAGAACAACCAGTTTGCTGGCCCAATACCTCCAAAGTTGCTAAGCATCCCTGCCTTCAGGTGAAAGTCTTACAAATTCAAGGACTTTACGTATTTTTCTTCTTTATGCTTAAATGGGACATTATCTTGAATTAGAAAATGTGAAAATGGACATGGAAAACTAGGCGATTCAGATAATCTTTTCTTGAAATTTTATCTGATTCTTGTTAATTTCAGAGTTTTCCAGTGTAATTGAGCAAAAATAGGAATGTATAAGGCTGAAAGAGAATAAATAATATTTTGATGTAGGTCATTCGGCAGAATTTTTGAAGCACGGCGACCTATTAAATACCCAATTAGATGTTGTCTCCAGTTAATTGACCTAGAAAAAAGAAACACGGTATTTATGATAAGTCTCAAGAGTCAAGATTTCACCCAATTTCCAATTTAGATAAGATACACTTCTTTTGCATCCAGATTGGTGATGAGGATATTAGATTGTGTGGTGTATACTGGTGCTTTAAAATAGTGATTCTGTGACTGTTGATAAAATTGAAATGTTCATTCCTAGTCTGAAGTTTCTTCTATTCTCGTTATTTACTGATTTTAGTCACATCAGAAATTTGAATTTGAAGAATATATAGTTATTTTGTAGCTTTAGTTATTAAAGAATAAAGATGATATTTGTTATGCAGACAAGCTGGAAACCCATTTAATGTTAGTGGTAGTACTACAACTCCTGCTTCTTCACCTCGCTCCCCAGCAATAGCACCACCAGGAACTCCGGTTTCTGGGGCACCACCAGGAACTCCGGTTTCTGGGACACCACCAGGAACTCCGGTTTCTGGGACACCACCATCTTCAGGCCGGGTACCTACTAAACAGGCTGATGGACCAACTGCAGCAAATGAATCACATACTGGGAAATCCAAAAAATCCACAAAAAGGGTCGTTTGGATATCTATTGCTAGTGTGTTGGGATTCATTATTTTGTTACTAGGATTTATTCTCTTTATTCCAAGGTGTAGCAGAAGAGAACGGGATGACAGAAGGTCCAAGCGACGTCAAATTGGTGCATATGGAGGTGAAAGACAAAATGCTAGGGATTTAGTCCAACCACCTAGTCAAATGGAAAAAGGCAAATAAATATACCTTGGTCCTTCATTTAATTTTTTTATCTAACATTTAATTGTTCATTGGAAGGATTATCCAGTTTAAACATTTTAATTTTTAAACAATTTTAATTTATTACAACAGTACCAGTAGGGGATGTTCCAAAGCCAAAAGAGGGTCACCAAGCAGAGAGTCGAAGAACTTGGGTTAATCCAAATCCACAGGGTGAGCAAGAGAAGGATGTGCATAGAATGGAAACAATACCAAAGCCAAGACAGCATGAGATAGATATGAATACACTAGAAGTATATTCAATGCCTCCTCCTCCTCCTCCTCCTCCTCCCCCTCCACCCCCACCCCCTCCCCCTCCCCCGCCTCCACCCCCACCTCCTCCTCCTCCTACTGAGAAGGTGATTGTTGAGCCAGCCTCATCCAGTAGAGGGACTAATGTCAATCCACCCATTAGAAGTTCAGTTCCTCCTCCTACTTTTACAAAATTTTTTGCCATTGCATCCCTTCAACAGTATACAAATAGCTTTTCTCAAGAAAATCTTATAGGAGGAGGCATGCTGGGTAATGTGTATAGAGCAGAGCTTCCTAACGGCAAGGTAGGATTGTTGCTTTTATTAATTACATTGATTATGTTCTGTCTTCTTTGACTTTTATCACCCTTATATATCCAATAATGGTTACATTAATGTGATTGATACTTTGTCTTTTTTTTTTTTTGGTAGTCTCAAATTTTCATTTAGCTGAACAGATGATATTCATTGTCTTCTTATTTGTTCTTGTTTCAACATTTCTAGTCTGATGTCAAATATAGTGTAGAAAGCGTGCAAATTTTCTATTGATGCAGTTTGAATGTTTTCTGGTGATTATTGTTGCATGATAATGCATATTTCACACATTTGAATGTTTATTTTTTATTAAAAAACTTGTATGAGAATGATCTTCTCCCAAGATGCAGTTGTGGTGTATGCATCCATGGCTCCCTCTTCTTTTTGCTAACACATATCTGCTAGTTCCATGCTTCTTGAACAACTTTAAACTATATAAGATTGTTAATTCAATATTTTGTGAAGGTTTTTCTTGGATGACATGGTAAATGGCTAAATGCATATATTGATCTATCAAAGGTTTAACTACCAATATGTGTGGATCACATCTTGATTCTGATCACTCTGTTTCCCTTTCCCTTGCTAAAATAATCATTTTTTGTTATCACTTCATTGGATTCATATTTGACACTTGCCTCTTTCTTTATAAATTGTCAGTTACTTGCTGTAAAGAAACTGGACAAGAGAGCCTCTGCACACCAGAAGGATGATGAATTTCTTAAATTGATAAATAGTATTGACAGAATACGGCATGCAAATGTTGTTGAACTTGTTGGATACTGTTCAGAACATGGTCAAAGGCTTCTGATCTATGAGTACTGCAGTAATGGATCATTGTTTGATGCACTCCACTCAGATGATGACTTCAAAACAAGACTCTCATGGATTTCTCGTATTCGGATATCACTTGGGGCAGCTAGAGCCTTAGAGTAAGTCAAGTAACTATTATCATCAAGAAAAAATTGCTCAAGCTTGTTATTCTGGCTTACAACGGGTTCAAAGTTTTTTGTTGTCAAATTCTAGTTTGTCCTGCCTTAATTTTTCAATTGTCCTCAATGAATTCATTTCAAGCTGAAAGTATTTTTTTCAAAAACTTGATCGTTAATGAGGAAACTATGTTCCAACCTTACTAGAACTTTCTGAAGTGTAAACTAGTAGAGCATCATGCTTACCCTCAAATCTCAATGCTTCTTGATGTGGATCTTACAGTGTTTCTAAATACATTATGCTCCACTCTCTGTATGAAAGTGATTATGAATAGTTAAACACCATTTTCAAGAACCAATTGAACCCAAAAACATAAGCTGTTGATTCTGACCAAATAATGGTCTGTCTAAGAAATCTCTTTCTCAGTCTCTTTAGAGAGCTATAGGATTTTTTAGACAAATAAATGAAGCTTATGCAAAAACATAATTGGAAGTTGAGGAGTGGGAACTTTTATTTCTTTATTTTAAGATGTTTAAAAAATACAAGATTTGAGGTTCTAAATCTAATACTTGTCCTTTAACAAGATATCTGCATGAGCAATGTCAGCCACCTGTAGTACATAGAAATTTGAAGTCTGCCAATATTCTACTTGATGACGATCTAGCTGTGCGGGTCTCTGATTGTGGTTTAGCTCCATTAATAGCTTCGGGATCTGTCAGTCAGGTAAGACATGATTTGATATTGTAAAAGTTGTTTCGACATTATGAGGGAAATGATTAAATTTTTACTGGGACGGTTGATGTACCTCATACTATGGTAGGAGGATTTATTGTTGAATAGCATATCATTAAATATGTCAATGTATTTTGCATTACAAGTCTGTTAATATTCTGTGTGTTGTTAGCTCTCGGGGAACCTGTTAACTGCTTATGGCTATGGAGCTCCTGAATTTGAGTCTGGAATTTACACATATCAAAGTGATGTGTACAGTTTTGGAGTGATTATGTTAGAACTTTTGACTGGCCGTCAGTCGCACGATAGGTGAGAATGCATAACCAAAGTACTTCAGTAATCCGTTTGGCTTTTTATCCAGTTAATTCATTATTTGGAACATCTTGGACAGGACACGACCACGAGGGGAGCAGTTTCTGGTCAGATGGGCAGTTCCCCAACTACATGATATCGATGCGTTATCAAGGATGGTTGATCCTTCATTAAATGGAGCTTACCCTGCAAAATCATTGTCAAATTTTGCAGACATTATCTCTAGATGCCTTCAGGTGACCCTTTGTCTATGTGAACTTAAATTCCAGTTATTATTAGCTTATTTATCTTTATTCCATGGAATTATATTAATTTCTTGCCTTGAATGTATGTAATGCAGTCTGAGCCAGAATTTAGGCCAGCAATGTCCGAGGTCGTCCTATACTTGCTAAATATGATAAGGAAGGAGTCTCAGCAAACTGAATCAAATGAAAAATGAGAAAGGTAGTGACATTTGTTTGTGAATTTATCATAATGTACAGAGATGAGAGTTCCACTTGCTGAATATCAACTTATAGAGATGTCATGTTGTCTGAGGGGAGCCCAATTAGTTGTCTCCATGCTTCATTATTCCCTACTAACCTATTCAACATTCACATGCCAAGTTCTACCAAGAGTTTTGTCCAATAAAAAACTTACGAGAATGGTAGTGAGTAACCCTCATATTTGTAGTCTTATGATATCTGATAATTTCATAGTGGATTAAAATATGCCATATTAGTATTGTAGAAGCGTGTGCCAACTAACCCATTTGTTTGATAATTGTTTCCAAAGTCTTGATAGCAAATGTAATTCCGTTGTGGCATCCTTGTGGTTTTTAGGTTCATCCTTCGTAATAAAAGTTTGTTGATCATTTGTATTAAATCACAGACAAGCATTGTAATTTATTGATTGTTCTTTGTACACTACAAAAAGATGTTAGGATACAATCATTGTGTTTTGGTTTTTGAAAGATCAGGACTTGTTCATATTAGGTCCAAAATAATTGTTATCAAGGTATCTGGATTTTTAATTTGTCAGTATATTTAGTTCTTGCGTTAACTAACCTTGACGTTGCATTTTTTCTTCTTCTTTTGGTGTGATTGTACATTATTGGCAATAGGGTTTGAATATAGGATTTAATGTAAACTACTCAAATTTCTTACTAATATAATCCTGTATGGTTACAAGACTAAAAGTCCTAACGACAGTTTTTTAAAATTTTTCTACTGGAAAGAAATTCTATATTTCTTGTAGAGAAATTTTCATAAGTACTTATATCTTATATTAAAAAAAGTCCTAAATTAACTCTAAGGAATTGTTGGCCTAAATGAACTCGTATATAAGATATACTTGAGGATTTGTTTATTTAAAAAAAGATGATGATTTAGATGCTTAAAAAAATGAAAGCAGAATAAATCTAGCAAAATAAATGATTCACTTGAAAAAGTAGGCATAAGCTCCATCCACTTTTATAGAAGAATTAGCATCTCTAAACTACAAAATAAGATTGCAAACTTCGAACACCCAACCACATAAACAATACAGCTTGCAGTTGGAACACTTGCTATATTTTCTATATTAGAATTCCATATGAATATGTAAAGCGTGAACTTCTTAAAAAAATCAGATAAAGACTAACATGGATATTACTTATGCATGGGCATCATAAATATATAAAAAAGGTGAACTTCGAAAACAAATCAAGGCCTCCCAAATTAATCATAATATAATTAATAAATAAAATAAAAGAATTAAAACAATGTATCTCATGATAAATAATTACATGAAGTCCTTCCTTCCTTCTTCTCTTTCAAAACTTCTATTTTAATCAGCCCCACCATGCCAATCTAGCAATTTCAATCTAACAATTTCTTCTTCATTTTGCTTATTATAATTTAAAGATGTATATTGAAATTTGTAAAAGTACTTTCCAAATTTTATCCCAAAACATAACCTTATATTGCAACACCAACAAATCAACATTGTGATTGAGCAATGACCTGACACTGAGATTCTTTGGCAACTTATTTCAATTCTTGTTCATCGTTAAGGTATCTAATGCTGAAGAACTCTATTCAAGTATCTAACACTGAAGTTTCCACCTCAATGCTAAAGCTCCTAGAGGAGAATATTGTACATATTCTAAGACAGTGGGAATTTCAATTCAGGAGTTGGATGATGGGAAACTGATTATAGAGCTATATCTACTTGAGATGTTCGAGCATTGGGTTGGATGATTCAGGAAAACCTCGTGGTTTGGTGGAGATTACTTTGAGATTGATCTTTAGCGTGTGAATCATGGAAATAAAGGTGTCTGATATTTTTGTTGTTGCTTTTGTAAGTTTGAGTCATCTTTTAGGACATAAAGTTGATGTTACATGGGCGTTCTTATGTTAACTAGTATTGCATCACCATCTCCAATATGTATTAGGTACCACTAATTAACACATGTACAATGACTAACTCTGACTGAAGATTAAAACATGATAAATTTCCTCCTTTCAGATTTAAAGAAACAGACATCTAATTTTTCAAGGAGTAATATGATTATTCCTTCTATATGAATTAAAACGACATTAGTGACATATAAGTGGTTGGTTTGAGTGATGATAAACTCAAATTACTTAAACAAGTGGTCATGTGTTCAAATTATAATTTTTATATATAGAGAAACCTAGTTAGAGAGGATAATCCATTTACGAGTGTTTTTAAATTTTTTGAAATAGATTAATCTCAATACATATTCTGAATTATAAAGATTGATTTGGTGATGAAGAATGAGTGATTCGAGGATTGAAAGGAGGAGAAGAGTTACGAGTTCAAATCTCCACTAACAATTTAAATAACTAACAAGTAATATTGATTAATAAAAAAAATTCTCAATAGACAATAAAAAATACTCCTTATAATTATTTATGTAAATCGAAAGAAAAAAAGATATCAATGTGAAAATTTGATGTATCATGTTAGCATTTTACAGTAATGTTAACTAATGCTAATTAATTTAGAAATTAAAAATATCTACACCTTAATATTTTAAGATTTTGAGAACAATTTCCTTCTTTTTTTTTATACGACTAAATAATCATTTTCTAATTTTTTTAGGAACTAAAATAATAATTTACTTGGTTATTATGTTTGTGATTTTTTTTGTTAAACTAGGAACAAATTTCCACAAAAAAAAAATATTTAGGATCAATTTGTTTAAATTTTATTAAAAAAATAGATCAGAGTTGTTTAGCAAAAAGTTACATGAGATGAATTTTATTTAAATCATGCGCTAGTTTCTATCTTTTCAAATTCTAAATTATGTTTTTTTAAAAAAAAAATCTATGATGCCAGTTAAAAAAATAAAATCATCTGAAGTTTAAACCGATTGGTATAGATTTCACCATCAAACCAAATTTAGCTGGAGACTTTGACCGTACTGCCACAAAAATAAAAATAAAATTTACCTGAATGCCACACGAACGAAACTAAATATCAGACTGTCACGGGGCATAATTTGCTGGTCAGTCCAACGAAATACGTGATGGACACGTGGCAGGCAGGGCATAATTCGCTGGTCAGTCCAGCGAAATACGTGTGGACACGTGGCAGGCAGGACATAATTCGCTAGGGAGTCTAGCGAATTAGGTGGACATGTGGCATACAGGCAGTAATTCGCTAGGGAGCCCAGCGAATTACGTGGCATGGGAGAAAGACCTCAAAACTTCGGAAGGCCATAACTTTTGACTGGGATGTCCGATTGAGGCGTATGATATGTCAAAACGATCATAATTGAGAGGAGATGCCGTTGGCAAGTACCCAAAGGGGACTTGGCCAAATTTTTTTCCCAAAAGAGGCCTCTAAGTGCCTCAAAATTACGATTTAAGATTCAATAACACAAAAAATTCATTTTTCTCAACTTTTTTAATTATTTAATTATTTAATTTAACATTATTTTTTATTTTTTTTAATTACTTCTCTGAATTTCGAGCATTTTGACATATCGTATGCCTCCATCAGACATTTCTATCAAAAGTTATGATTGTTTGAAGTCCATTACCACATAATTCACTAAGTTTTCCAAAAACTTCAAACAATCATAACTTTTGGAAAAAAATGTCCGATTGAGGCGTACTATATGTCAAAACGATTGTAATTCAGAGAATTAATTGAAAAAATAAAAAATAATGTTAAATTAAGTAATTAAATAATTAAAAAAGTTGAGAAAAATGAATTTTTTGGGTGATTGAATCTTAAATCGTAATTTTGAGGCACTTAGAGGCCTCTTTTGGGAAAATTTTTTGGCCAAGTCCCCTTTGGGTACTTGTCAATGGCATCTCCTCTCAATTACGATCGTTTTGACATATCATACGCCTCAATCGGACATCCCAGTCAAAAGTTATGGCCTTCCAAAATTTTGAGGTCTTTCTCCCATGTCACGTAATTCGTTGGACTCTCCAGCGAATTACTGCCTGTTTGTCACGTGTCCACCTAATTCGCTGGGCTCCCTAGCGAATTATGTCCTGCCTGCCACGTGTCCACACGTATTTAGCTGAACCGACTAGCGAATTATGCCGCGTGACAGTATGATATTTAGTTTCGCTCGCGTGACATTCAAGTAATTTTTTTTTTTTTTTGGCAGTTCGGTCAATGTCTCATTTGGCCGGTTTATGCAATGTGTTGCATGATTAAACATTGATAAAGAATGTCTGCTACGTGACGTTTCATGCTAAATCAAATTGACAGGCCCTTATGCACCTCCGAAAGAGAAATCTTACTGGTTCAGAATATAATTGAATATTTTTTGTACTTATGACTTTCGGATGCAACATAAGAGCTTTCTTTTTGTTTGAGTGTGGCTAATTGAATACGATATAAGCCAAAAAGTTTGCCGTAGTTGAACAATTTTAAGGGGTGAAGAAGAGGTGCAAGAGATATCAATTTCATTTTCAATACTCTACTTTTACAATACTTTTGCCACGGAAATCTCCATTTCTTTTACAAATTATGTGGCTCATTTTCCAGACTTAATTTTTCTTTTGCATTTTTGTTTCTTGGTTTAGGTTTTGGCCTTAATAAATAAAACTTATAAGGATATTCTTTTCATAAAAAAAATAAAGTTTAATATATCAATCAATAAATAAAAGAATGAACAAAACTTATGTCTAATATATTAATAAATAACAAAATTGAGTAAAATCTCCATCCTGTCATTGATCAATTAATGTGAAATTGTTATAGTTTAACATTAATATTTGAGATCATATCTTATTATATAATTGTATTAAATACTTCAAAAAAATTATTGTTGATAATAATTTTACTAAATTCAAATAAGATTACTTCATGTATAAAAAATAGTTACAGTAATGACTCATGAACCAGAAAAATGAGTAAAACTTAAGTAAAGATTATAAGAACTGATAACCAAATCTCAGATGAATAAAAATATAAGGACTGATATATAAAATGATAATGCTAAAAATCAAATTAAATATGTCAAAATTATAAACATCAGAATCTAGTTCTGAAAAAAAGCTCAACAGGGAACTAAAGAATTAATTTTTCTTTAAATATATTGAAGGGACATTATTATAAGTTGTTAAACTTTCGTCCATCTGGAACAAATTGACTAAATTTACGTCGTTTTTAACTTTTTAAAATATTTTGTGGATTGTCATTGTTAAGTTAAGAATTCTTATTTAAACACCTTAAATTAAAATCAATTATATGTAAGAGTTATAATTATAATAAAAAAGAATAGCTAAAATATTAAACAGTCTAAACTGTCCTCCCCACAGACTAACGGCTATTACATAATTTGTTTTACCGAATTTTCTATCAACGAGATTCAAGATTAAAAATGCAAAAGGAATATTGTTTGAAAGAAGAATTTATTATCTATAATATATAACTATTATAAAGGGAGTAATTTCATATTAGATGTTCATTTTTCTAATAAATATTTTTATCCCTAAGAATTATAAACATCGCATTCCAGTTAAAGCTTTCTAATTTTATTTTAACTTTCGGTTTCAGTTAAATTTCTCAAAAAAGTCGCAACATCGTTCTTTAATTTATGCAACTGGTGCCTAAGATAAAAAATAATTTTTTGTTTGCAAAATTACACGTTACATATTTCGTTTAGTCTTCTTATGTTGCTATTTGCAGGATCTTTCACATTTTTAGTTGTATAATAAAGTAGTAGAATGAAACTATTTTAGCGTTTTTTAATCTATTTATGGTTTTTTTTGGTAAGTAATCTATTTATAGTTTTATACTCACTATTTTTAATTTTTAATTTTCCTTACGTGCTTTAACATGGAACATGACTTTATATATATATATATATATATATATATATATATATATATATATATATATCTGTTTTGGTTCTCATCTGGACACAGATCATCAAAGCAAAAAATAGTTGCTTTTACATCTTTTTTAACGCGATTCCAGAAAAACAATCAAAGACACACTATTGTATTTATTTTCACATAAATTTCCTTTTTCTCTTTATAATAGACACGAATCATCTTTTTATTTTTATTTTTATTTTTAATTTTAGTTATAATATCACTTTCATAAATTTTATTTTCAAATTACCTTTTAATAAAATTTCTTAAAAAGTCTTCTCATGAAAGTTTTTTATTTTTAAAGGATATCATACAAAAATAATTTTTAATAAACAAATATATAAACCAAAATATATCCTAATTATAAGAATAAAATAAAAATTAAAATAAAAATATTCTATAAAATAATCGATTTTCGTGTCTATAATTTTTTATTTATTTTAGTTCTTACAAAATATATTTATTTTATTCTTCTTCTTTAAAATACTTTTAATAATATTTTTATTATTTTAAACATTTTTTTACGGTTCAGAACGTTATTTAAATTATTTAAGGAAAAAAATTATTTCGTAAAAATTAAAATCAAAAAATTAGAGACATAAAAAATTAAAATTATTGAGAGGAAAAATATATTTAAGAAAAAAAGTTTGTAAATAAAAAAGAGAATAAAATATTTTTTTTCCTCAAAATAAAATAAAGTTAAAAGGGTGGGGTGAAGTGAAGGAGACGGTTATAAAAAGGACGCATGCAGATTTTGCGTTTTGTGTGAAGTTTTTGTCAGAAACAAACAGAATCGGAAAGAGAGGAAGCCGTAGATTCCAACGCCTTCTCTCTCAGTCACACACACACACATTGCAGCAACAACAACAACCACATCCGATTCCATGAGTCGCTACGATCCCAATCCCTTCGACGAAGAACCGGTCGAGGTTAATCCCTTCGCGGTTAGTCTTCATTTTCCCCTAACTCCTTCGATTCGCTTTTTCAGTTCCTAATTCATTGTTTATAATCGTTTTTCGCGATACCTAGATCCGTTTCCGCTAACTCGAGATCGTTCTTTAATTGAACGCCTCATGTATCATCGGTGATTTTTTGGATGCGTAATTTAACTAATTACTGAACCGAACACATATCTAATGATAGCGTAAGAGTCCAGTGGAGAAAAATCTTAGTCGTTTACTAACTCAATTTTAATTAGTTTTAATTTTAACCGTTCGTTTCAGTTTTATTGTTTGGTTAACTGGACCTGACTTATTAGGAGGCTGAAACGACTTGAATTGTTTTGTTTATTTATCGGTGGAATAGTTTTTTGGAACGTGATTAATGCTGAAAATTTGATTTAGGGATTTGAAACGAAGAACCTTTGCAAACAGTGGTTCATGTCGGGACAAGCTTTTCGACTGGCTAAATGTAGTTAATTTGTAAATATGTTTGCTAAGTCGTGATTACTTGAAATGAATTTTATCGTTTTTCTCCTTTTCACTGGGTTCTCCGTTGAAAAATCCATCCATCGATTTTTTATTTTAACTTCGCTGCTATGCTTTCAACATAAAATTCAATTTTGAATGTGTTTATATTCAAGGTTTTAAAAAATGGTCCATGACTGAGATTTAGGCCGCAAGATCAAGATTTTTTAATTGTCCCCGACCGCAATTGGGACTGTGTCGGAATCGCAACGCAACCACGACTGATATTTAAAACCTTGATGATATTATATATCATCGTGCTCAGACGAAAACCAAATATATCGGGCCAACAGCCACACTTGTATCTAGCTAAGAAAAATCAAATAAAGACATTTTACTAAGTACGCTGGTAGTTCTCTCTCACAAATAAAATGGATATGTAAATCTCATGATATCAAAGAAGGCTAAATGCTTGTTTATGAAAAGATTCTGTCTTCTGGGGAGGAAACATACTGTCATCAAGTATGAAATAACATCAAGTTTTCTCAATCAGTCATTTCCTTTAGAAGGAAGGGGCTTCCTCAATGAATTAATAGAGATGGACTTCTCTTAAGTTTTCTATATACTCATGTTGACTGGTTTAGTGATTATTAAATGAAAAATGTTCATCTAACTATGCCATGAAGGCATGAACATGATTGTTGCCTTTGTTGATTTGAAATTGCAGATTTGATTATTATTCTAAGAACCAAAACATTTAGCATTTTTATTTATAATATTAGGATGGGGCAGCTAAAGGAAAAGGCTCAGGGCAATCAAGTTATAGTGGAGGTGCATTTTATACTACTGTAAGTTTTCCTTTTCCTCTGACATATGTTACAGTAAAATACATCACTTTATGAAATAATATTTCAACAAATAAAGGAATCAGTTGGTTGTTGACTTTTGATGTGTATCATCTGTATTTTGATTGTGCGATAACTGTTTCAGGTCTTACTGTCTGGAAATTAATATATTGAAGTATGATATTTGTAGTATTTCCCCCTTTGTAATTAATCTAGAGATTTATATATACTTGATGGGTTGGGAGGGATCATTTGGTAATGCTACTCTGGATGAAATGGCTTTGTACAAGTTCTCTGAGAGAGGTTGTAATTTTTATTGGCACACATGTTGGCAATTATTGATTTGCATTGTTGAGTTATTGAAGATGATTGCTTGTTGCAGAATACAATTCTTTTTTTGCTTGTGGAGTGGGTCAAATTGAGTTTTGGCAGAACAAGAATTCAGTGATAATGCTCTTTCATAGTAGTATTCTACAATGATTGTCAGGAATTGATGTTTTCTCATTGAGAAAGAGTGGTATTAATGCTCAATACAATATTTGAAGTGATTCCCGAACAATAGGTTGTAAACTTATAAATGGATGGCATCTCTGTTACTATGGAGATTTTTGTGGTATGATTATAAAAACTGATTTCCTCTGAAGAGGGAAAATGATATTCAGTTTCAGTTTGTTAGCTGTCAAGTCATTTCTTCCATTCAAGGGGGGAAACTAGGAATAAACTTCACGGTGAATGGTCATGGAGTTATTCACCTATTCACATTAAAGTGGTGATTTGTGGAGGCAGATTTTAGATGTAAGTAGGTTTTTTTTTTTTTTTTTTTTTGTGAAGGATGAATGTAACAATATCATCTGGTTATAAGAGCCTGTGGGATGGGGCTTTCAAAGACATCAGGTGGTTCTGGACTCAGTTTCAGTCATCAGCAAAGAAGTAGGAAGTAAGGACAGAGTTTACTAACTTGGAAGGGCAGATTGGTGTATGTATGGAATTTCTTTGAGTTGAGATTTACTACTCAGTTTTTTTTGTAGCCTATGATAAGGACTATGAAATAGCAAGAGTACGTGGATAACCAGTATGACTCAATGTCTTCTGTTATTATCAGCAGAGACATTATGGGTGGCAGAGAAGTCAGAAGGCAATTGTCTCAGTGTAGCCTATTGTTTATTTAATGTAGGAGTTGATGAAGTATTTTGTTGAGGTGTAGAAGGTAATAAAAGTTTTCAACCAAATGGTTAAGTGCTAAATTTTGGACTGACATATGTTATACTGTTTTTTTCTTGTCATGAAATTGGGAACCAGTTTGTGGTAGTGCACTGTTATTATATAATAATAATAATGGTTTTCTTTTTGTCTTGCTATTTCTCTGTTTCTTTTCCTTTGGCATTTGAGGGGGTTACTGAATGTAGATTGATGCACTGCTATTATATTATGGTGTTCTATTCCGACAATTTGTCAACAGGATGATTTGGTGTCCTTTTTATTCCCACTATCTCTTTGGGGCTCATTTCCTAAAATTTCTGTGTTTCCTTTTAAACATAAAATGTAAAAGGAAGAAGAAAAAATGCCTTGTACATTAATTAACTTGCTACATATTTGTTTGAATTTGCAGAACACTGGAAGTGTTCCCTCTGCAAACTCAAGGCTCTCACCCCTTCCTCCAGAGCGTTATGATCGTGGGGCAACTATTGACATCCCCCTTGATAATGCAAAGGTAGGCTGGATTATGAAAATTTTGAAATAAATATCAAAACTATCTGCCTCAATGTTGTTGTTTACCAAAGATTTAATTATGTACTTCTTAACTTTAGGACGCAAGAGCAAAGGAGAAGGAACTTCAAGCTAAAGAGGCTGAATTGAAAAGAAGGGAACAGGTGATTCATTTTGATATCTTGTTTGATATCTTTAGAACCAAGTATACAACTTACTTTTATGAGTTAGAGATTTGGTTTGTCAGATTCAATATTTTATATTGCTATCTTATATACGCAAATATATTAAAATGAATCTGTAGATTCTAAGATAGCATCAGGGACCTAGTTGGTAGCAAGAGTGGCTTATGTCAGTTATGTGATTGTTTGTGGCCACTTTTTCTTATATTTAATATATTAGTATATTAGTACTAGCAGGTGGGTAGTAAACTTTCAGTTGAGAATCTTGTTCAGTACATTAATTAAAATCGCGATTTCTGATTTTTATTGCTACATTTGTTTACTTTGACATTACTATGTATTAATTTGGCCATTATGCTATAATATCATTTGGTGTACTCAGGAAATTGATTAACTTATAATGTTCTGTAGGAACTAAAACGAAGGGAAGATGCTATAGCACGAGGTATTTGAGTTCATCTATTCTTTATAGAAATCAACTAGAGCGATGTCTGTATTTTGGTTTCTTAACTCTTTTTTTTTCTTCATTTGCAGCTGGAATAGTTATAGAGGAGAAAAATTGGCCACCTTTTTTTCCCCATCATTCATCATGACATTGCAAAGGAAATACCAGTACATCTTCAAAGGATCCAGTACATTGCATTTACAACATGGTTGGGTATGCTGAACTCCAGAACTGTCTTCTAGAATGTTTGAAGTCATAACTAGCTACTCGATGAGAAGTAATATTAACAAAAGCTAACTTAGTTTTTCTTATGAATTATATTCTGTACTTTGTAGTTGAGTTGGTAAATGAAATGAAAGCTTATAATATAATTCACAAGATGTATACAAATTATTTAGGCATTTTCTTATGAGCTACAAAACTATAGCTGTGATTGATATTTTACTTAAAATAAAAAGTACTTTCATAGTTGCATTTCTCTCACTTGATATTTCCTGATAGAATTAGTATTAGTAATTTTACCATGCTTTTTATTGTTATATACTTATTGAATGCATTGCTTAAACTTAAAAAGTGTTGAAAAACCTTCATTTATTAGACTATCTAGAAATATTGCTTCCTTTGTTTTCATGACACAATATCTAGCATTGGAAGTAGCAATAAGTGTTCGATATTTTATTGAGTGAAAGAAAATCAAACTATTTTGAACTAGAGTTTAATATTAGTATACTCAGGTGTTAATATCTTGTATTTCACATCACATCTAATCAATATCATTTATATTTCATTATTTCAACATTAACATATTCTCTCTTTTCCTCCTCCTCTATCCAAATCCCCATAATTTCAGCAGCGTAAATATTTTTTAATCATAATTAATTCTTGTATTAGTCTTAGTTTTTCAACTTTGTAATATCTGCAGGTTTGGTTCTGTGTCTTTTATGGAATATTGTGGCAGTTACTACTGCTTGGATCAAAGGAGAAGGTTTGTCTTGCAACTGGATATTGATGCATCAATCTTGTTAAGTCATGCTTAATTTACAGACTTGTCTCTCCATGTAGGTCCAACCATCTGGTTTCTTGCTATTATCTATTTTATTTCTGGTGCTCCAGGATCCTATGTGTTGTGGTATCGCCCTCTTTATCGTGCTATGAGGTAGTGTTCAATCAGATTTAATGCTATTTTTGTAGTTTAGAATAGGGATATCTGTTTAAGAGTTTTACAGCCAATTTGTTAAACTGAAAGAAAAAAAAACGCAGAAAATGATCTGCTAAGCTTTTGCTCAATTATGAAGCATCAAATATTTTACTGCCAGTGTGTAGTGTGTAAACCTGGATAATGTGTGGGAAGAATGTGAGCCTTTGGAAGGCAACACTGTCATTGTGTAGACTTGTAAAGCTCCTTGGACTCAAAGTTTACTTTCAGCAATAAGTTGATCTGATTTTATTTGGAAGGGGACACCAAAAGAAGAGGGGAAATGAGATGGATGGGAGAGGCAGGTGGAGTCTGTAGATGCATAACCACCTTCTTCAAAATTACATTAAAAAAACATGGATAATACTTTTGTAACAATATTTATATTCTGAACAGGAAGGAATCACTCTATTATTTGAATTCTTTGATAGTGTATTATTGATTTTATTGTTCCAAATTGATGTTGTTTCTGTTTCATAATTGTCTGCCATTTTGTGTTACAGGACTGACAGTGCTCTGAAATTTGGCTGGTTCTTCTTGCTTTACATGGCAAGTTTTATGTATTTTACTTCTGTAGTCACTAATTCTGTACTAATTTTGTTAAGTGTTCATTTCTTTTTTTCCTCTTTTCTACAAGCAGTTGCACATTGCCTTTTGCATTTTAGCAGCAGTTGCTCCACCAATTATCTTCAAAGGAAAATCTCTCACGTGAGTTCCTTCTAATTTTGCATTTACTGGATATATTTTACCAACTGATATCCTTTTGTAACTAGTCTTTTACTGATTTGATCTTCTGGAGGCAAGGAAAACACTGGGGATGGCTGAAGCGTCTTTTCATTTGAGCTGATTATGTCTTGTCTGGGGTTTCATCCATAAACTATGTAACTAGTGGGGCATAAGTTGGAGGCAATATACCCTGCATAATTATTAGTTATTTAGTTTTGTATCTACTTAATATAATGATTAATGACTATCTCATAATCATCAATTAATTGTATTGTTGTGTCAGGGTTGATGGTATATTCTCCATGATTTTTTTGTAGATCAGTAATATGACAAATACATTTTTTATTTTCTTATTCCACTTCTACTCAAACTAATATGGTTGTATTCTCTGTTATGTTGTGGACAGAGGCATTTTGGCTGCGATTGATGTGTTGGGAGACAATGCATTGGTTGGGGTAAGTTTCAATTGCGTATATATTGGCTTATATAATAAACAGTTGGATATAATTATTCTATACGAGAGGGATACATTCTCCAGTTATAATTTCAGATTGAGATGATATTAGTATTTGTGCTGAATTGCAGATATTCTACTTCATTGGATTTGGCCTTTTCTGTCTCGAGTCAGTGCTGAGCATCTGGGTTATACAGGTTTTTATCATATTAGCACCAACATATTCTCTTGAAGTTACTTGAGTCCTTTTGTTTGATTATATGATTTTACATTTTGCAGCAAGTATATATGTACTTCCGTGGCAGTGGCAAGGATGCAGTTTTAAAGCGTGAGGCTGCGAGAGGGACAATGATGGCAGCTCTATGACATGGCACTTACAATTGTTTTCCTAATGGTTATACCCGAAAAATGATTTCTTGAGTTACCAATACCAGTTCTCCTTACACACTTTACTCTTTGTTTAATACTGGGATGCGTTTTCCTAGGTTTGAGTCAAATCAGATAATTAAGATATAAGCTTAGTTGTGCATATATAGAAATCATTGTTTGAGATAGCCCCTTAACAAATGATTTATTTCAGCATTTTTTCTAAATTTTTTTTATAACAAAATACTCCATCCATTCTTGTGGGTTTAAAACGTTCTGTTGGCTAGACTATAGGATGAAAGTAACCAAAAGAACAAACAAGAAGTGAATCATGTATGAAGAAATGTTTATGGTTCGATATGTTGGGTTAAAAAACTCATTTAATTCAAATGTAAAAATAGATTGTGATTTACGAATCCTTTGTTACAGCTTCTTTTGTAATAGATTCACTTCTTTTAGGTTTTCAGGTTGTTCAGCTTGTCGAAATAATCAGAAATTGAAGGTTATGTTTGACAAAAACTAGCTAAAACATTAACTAAAACTTAAAAAAGTTAGCTGATAGTTAAAAGTTGAAAAGTTAATTTATTAATTAAAAATGTTTAATAAAATTAATTGTTGAAGTAATTGAAAAATGTAAAATAACATAAGAATAATAATATTGTGATTTATTTAAAAATGTAAAATACACATATTACACACACCTCTTATGTTTTTACAAACGATACCCTCCGTCATTTCAGGAATGTCAATATGCACTACGATTGTTTCTCATATTACAACACACAAAAATCGTGAGAAGAAAAAGAGGAAATTAAAATTGGGGATTAAGAATTATAGAAGAATTAAAAATATAATTTAATTAATTATTTATAATTGTAATTGTATTTAAGAAAATAAGTATGATGTTTTCTTTTGGAGACAAAATCGTTATATGCTAAAATTAAACTATAAATGTATATTATTATTTTTTATGTAAAATGTATTTATGAAGTCATAAATGAAACAAATACGTATGTTTCAAACACACGATTTTTTTTTTTTGGACTGTCAAAAGTATATTGATTATCCTTATTTAAAATCTTCTTAATTCTTGTCTATTTTTTTATCATTAATATTTTTAATTATCTTGATTAAAATATATAATTAATATATAACCAATTTATTGTTTGATAATATATTAGTTTTATAAAATAATCAAATTTCATTTGAAAACAATGTAACTTTAATATATATTATAAAAAACAATAAATAAGAGGTGTGGAGAATAATAATAAATAAACATAAGTTTAATTAATTTTATTCTGATGCTACATGTAAGAATTGGGATTTTTTTACTTGGAAATATCATTCATAAAGATCCTCATTAAATAATAAAATAATTTGAATGTAAGAAATAAAAGTATTTAGTCATATAGTAAAACCTAAAAGCCAATAAGTCAGATGTGAATCAATTGACACCTAAATTATTAGGATATCTTTAATTTATAAATTTATTATTATTATATTTTTAATTTATTTTCATTTTCAAATATTTGTACAAGAAATAGATATACTTTATCATGATCTAAAAATAAAACATAATAGAAACGGGGTCGTATATATAGCAGATTGTTTCTCGTTCTTTCATAAAACCCCAAGCGCCTAGGGTTTAAGCGACGAGAGCGAAAAGACCCCCAAATCCTCCCTTTGAATTCGAAGTCACCTTCTTCTGATTTCGATTTCGTGTCAATAATAATCGAAAACAATGGCTTCCCAACACGAAAACGGGTCGATTATCGACCCGAATCCTATTGGGGTGGAGACAGTAATGGCTTCCCAGCACGAAAACGGGTCGGAAACTTACCCGAACCCTAATGTGGTGGAGACAGCAATGGCTTGCCTTCACGAAAACGGGTCGGAAATTGACCCTAACCCTACTGGGGTGGAGGCACATGAACCAGAGGCTGAAAAGTTTGGAACTTTGGGTTGTGCTGTTCCTATTGAGGAAGGCTTAGAGAATATCACTTTGGTGGGTCCCTCTCTTTCAGTTGAGGAGAACGTTGTTAAGGATGACAGTGAAATTGAAATTGAAAGTGAGAGTGAGAGTGAAAATTCAGAGTCTGGGAGCTCTTCTTCTGATTCTGGTAGCGGAAGTAGTTGTAGTAGCAGCAGCAGCGGTGGTAGTAGTAGTAGTAGTAGTGATAGCGAGGACGACGATGACGATAAAGACGATGATGTGGAAGTTGAAGAAGGTGAGATAAGTGGTTCTGATGAAGAGAAAATGGTTAGTTGGAGCATTGTTGATGAGGATGGTGATGAAGATGGTGATGTGGGAGGAGGAGGAGGAGGACCGATCAGGTCAAAGAATGAGCTTCAGGTGTTTTTTTTTTTTTTTTTTTTTTTTTTCAATTTTAGATTTATATATTAAGTATTTGGTAACTTGATTGTGTAGCGATAAGTTGTGAACTCTGGATTTAGACTCTTGTGTATTTGAGTTTGGTTTGTTCTGGGGAGAATATTTTGTGCCAGTTATTGTCATACAAGTTAAAAAGTGTATACTTTGGGTAGTTTGGCCTTTTATTTTTGAAGCTTTATTAGAGATTTGAACTGAAGGAAGTTAGAATATGAGAAATTTTGAAACGATCTTGATGTTTGATGCAATACACCGAGGGCAAAGAAGGCTAATAACTGGAACTAATCTAAGTAACTAGAGGGCTTGGATCTGTGCTATTATGCAATTTTATTTTGTTCTTTTTGGGTATTGTTTTTGAATGGTGTTAACTTTTGCAGAATCTGCCTCCTGTTCCTCCCATAGATGCGACTTTGGAACCACACCATCAAACGGTGCCAGTGGGAATTGTTATGTCGGTAAGCTTATGGAAACCTAGGTGTTCCATTATTGATTGCAAATTTAGTTTCTTTAGTTGCTTAATTAAGTGTTTGTGTAGATGTTAAGATAATAAGATGACTACAGGAATATAATAGAAAGGGTACTGATTAGTGTTGGAATTCTCATTGGACAGACTCTTGGTGCTCAAGTCATCGTGGAAGGAGTGGAGAAGCATGACCCTCTTAATGAGGGTTCTATTCTTTGGTTGACTGAAAGCCAAAAACCACTAGGTTTAATTGATGAAATTTTTGGACCAGTCAAGAACCCTTATTATGTTGTGAGATACAATTCTGAAAGTGAAGTCCCCACGGGGATCAATGAGGGAACGTTGATCTCCTTTGTTCCAGAATTTGCTGATCACGTGATTAATAACAAGGATCTTTATAGGAAAGGGTACGATGCATCTGGCGCAGATGATGAAGAGTTGTCTGATGAAATGGAGTTTTCAGATGATGAGAAAGAGGCTGAATACAAGAGAATGCAAAAACAGACAAAGAGAGGTGCAAATGATCAAAATCATGGCAAGAAAAAAAACAACAGAAAGAAATTTTCACCGAAAGAGCATGCAGCACCTACCATCCATGTTGCACCTTCTGTGCCAGCTGCAGCTCCTTCTGCGCCAGCTGCAGCTCCTTCTGCGCCAGCTGCAACTTCTGCACTAATGCTTCATCATGGAAATTGTCCTCCTTTTTCAAGCATTGGACAAGGTCATTTGGGTGGAACTACCCCACTTCCACCCTTAAAGGCAGCTCCAAACTTTGGTACAAATGGAGTCTGGACAACCGGAACAACATTTCCACATCAGCAACAGTCTCCCATGCTTCCTAATGGATTTCCTACAAATGGCATGCCATGGTACCCACAAAACCCTCAAATTTCTCCTCAGTTTCCTATGCCAGGAATTCCATTTCAACAGCAATTACATCCCAATCAGGGATCTCTTCCCACAACTATGCTACCTGGGATGCAGCTCAATATGTTTGCTCAATCCCAATATGCAGCAGGACTTGCTGGTCAAAATCAAATGGCATTTGGGATGGGTTCACCCTTCCCCCAGAGTCAGCCACCTATATTTGCTGCACAGCAGTGTTTTCCATCCACTGAATTGCGATCAGAAAGAAACCTGAATTTTCATTCTAATGCCGCCCCCTCTCAATTTCATTCACATCCAAATGCTAATCGTGGGAGAAAAACATTTCATGGTGCAGGTAGGAAAGGGTGGCGTCCACCCAAGTGAAGGTTGTTATTATTTATTTTGTGCTCTACGGCACACTGAACTAAATTTCTTGAGTTGGGCCATTTTGCAAGGAATGTACTACACATGTAAATTTCCTGTAAGCCTCTCTTGAATTTTGAAATGAATTCGGTTAGTTCCTGAAGTTGTTTTGTTCCTATATCATCAATTGAAAGTCCTCATTTGTGCTTGAAAGTGTTATTATGCATTTGAGAAGCTTGGTGCTGATTATCTTGTTTATTTACCGAGTTGATTGAAGGAGCACGCACCTAATTCCAATGTGCTGAATCATGCCAATATAAGCTGTGAGATTGCACAAATTTTCCCTTTTTTTAAAGTTTTACAACAACTTTCCTTACTGAGTACATAATATTCTTTCCGTTATTATATATAAGACTTAATTATTTAATTTATCAAAATTAAAAAGTATTAATCTAGTTGATAGTAATAAATTTGTTTGAGTATGTCTTGGTGATTTGTTGGTTATGAATTCAAATCTGAAAAAAATCTCTTTTGTTTAAAATTTATAACTTTTTCTAAAATAATTTTTATTATTAATATTTCTATCTTTTAATGGTTTGTCAATATATATTTTTTCTTTTAATAATGAATATTTTTAATTTAAAAATAATTAATGTAAGAAATATTATAAAAAAAAAGTATCATTTTAAACTTAAATTTTATAAATAAGAACAACGTATAATATATTTCGAATAATTAAAGGGGTTAGTGTTATGCATAAGGAGTGTCAAAAAAGTTAAGAAAGAATAGTAGAGATAAAAAAAAATCAGAGATGTTGTGCAATCTCACGACGATACTTCAGAGGGTGTCGGTTATGTAAACAACTCACGGAAAAAGTCCTATTTATTTGAGATGAGAAGAACTGTTGCAAACTCTTTTAGAAAATTTTCTGTCTTGTCTGTCTATAAAAAAAATTATTCAATAATATCAAAATGAAGACAGTTGCTTCCTGCACCTTTCTAACCTTCTGAAAAGCCAAATCCGGAATCTAATTCAGAATGTAAATTTTTCCAATCCAAGTCAGGAGGTACAGGAAGAACTTGCCCAAAATGAATGAATCGGCCCAAACAAGCTTACTAATAAGGTACCAAATCCTCATCCTCATACATTAGTAAATCTCGTATTAGAAATTATCTAATTGGAAGAATAGTTGCAAGTTGTAATAATTTCTATAAACCTAATTTTAAGCATAAAGCAGGGTGGCAGAATATCGCTACATTATATTTATCTTTGTGTAATCTCGATGTCATTTGTACTCCCTTTAACCTCAAACTTCAAAAGGATTTTTCATGCCTAAACAGTATTATATACCTCGGAGGGTGCGGGAAGGATATAAAGTAACGCAACAGTGGAAAATGAAAGCAGCGTAAAAGTTTAAAACGCCCCTCGTTCTGAGGTTAAATGATGAAAAATGGATGCTTTGCTCCCATCTATAGACTATAGTCTACGAAATAATACTCTTTTTGAAAAAGTGTATATTGTCACTCTGAAAAATGGATGTTTTATTACCATCAATATCTCAACTGTTGTAACATATTATACAGTGACTAATTTTTACTAATCAAACAAGGCTGTATCTTACACTCTCACATTGCATTCTAAAAAATCCATTCTAAAATCTAAATTTAGATTTCGAAATGTACTTTCCGAAATACAATAATGAAAGTGCTGGGAATAAATGCCTCAAAAAGTTTACATTTTTGTAAGAAAAAGCTAACCTCTTTAAAAAGAGTATTCAAACAGACCCCAAGTCTTAACTAGATTAACCAACCAGCCCTTGCAAGCTGTAGAAAGCATTCAAACTCAAAGCACTCTTTCCCTAGGCTACAGCAACTCCTCGAATCATAATCATTTATACTTAAAACAATAACATGTGGCTGATATAATAAAGTATGCACACTCATCAAGAACTAACATCTCCAACCCTCCAAAGACTACATTGGCATATTATTGAGCACTAAAAAGAACATAATCGACTAGGCAATAATTGGACCAAAAAACACGGAGCTGGTCGGGTACTGTATTATTATGGCTATGTCACCTTCGATTCCATATCGAATCAGTACTCTTCCCACTTTTTAACATTTTCTTCTCATCAAATGGATATATAAACAAATATATGGAGAGAGAGAGAGGGAGAGAGATTAGAAACATTGTGAAAGAGAATAATAGCTAAGATTGAAATTTATGATCCAGTCAATGTGAGAACAATGAATGGTGAACTCAGTCAGACTGGTAATTGTGCAATTAGGAAAATTAAATTAAACATTCTTATAGGGGGAAAGGCATAAATAGCCCACATGACGTGAAGTGAGAAAATAGCAGAGAATATGATATGAAGGAATCAAGCTTTGGCATTGTTTGTAAAGTCAGCACAAGTCTGGCAGCTGCAATCTGAAAAGCGGCAGATATCACAGCCAAAGCACACACAAGAAGTGCAACCTTTGCATGTTGGAGAACGACTGCATCCCCTGTAAACTCTACGGCTTGCTCTTTCTTCCTCATCATCACATGTAATTCTGAAAAAAGTTACCATTAATAATTGCCCCCCAAAAAATATATAACAATATAGTATAAGTAAAGGTGAACATGCAAATAAATATACAAGCCAATGATGTCTACAAGTAAGCCAATGTCTCATTTGGAAGGGAAAAAAATGTCTCAAAATAAGTGTTGCATTTGACTTTTCAACGTAAAATGAATTGTTCTTTTCCACCAATATCCTTAATAAAGGTTAGTTTTGTAAAACTACCACTTTCTTTCCTCTATTTATTAGCTTTCCTTGGTCGGTGTAAAACAACTTAGAACGACACTTGATTTGGGACGGTAGGAGTAAATGATAATGTTGGATATAAAATAAAACCATTCATGTACTTGAGTACTGTTACCTAACAACATAAGCTTTCGGATAATTATTTGTAATAGATTCTTCACCCCCAAAGTGGGGGGTAACAATCGATCCATTTTCATTGGTAGCAAAACTCAAGCAAGGTATTTTTTACTATTAAAATAAAAGGTGATGGTGAACAGTCAGAAGAGGGGAAAAGGAGAAAATAGACAGTGCACTGATAACTGGAAATAATGGGTAATGGCTAGCAAATTGATGGGATACATCAAAGTTCAACAAATAATGTAGTTCTAGAAGCTATCAACTATGTTAACAGCATAAGCAACAGTGTCTATTAAGCCAACTGAAGCTATATATCTCACTGCAGAGGGCATAATAGTCTAAGTAGCATCAGTAGAAATAGATGAAAGATGAACATGTTGGCAAAATAGTTGTAAAAAGCTTATACTATAACTTTGGAGCAAGATATCACTGTGCATTTGGTTCAAGAAAATGTTTTCTATTTTTATTTTCTATTTTCACTATTAATTTAAAAAATGTCACCCTGGTTTTTATTTTGTTTTCTATTTTAAAAAATTTGAATAGGAAATAATAAAAACAACTTTTTTATTGTTTTTTTTATCACTGTTTCCCTTACAAATTTCTGAAAACAGGAAACAAAGTGAAAATAAGGTAATATTTTTGTAATTAAAAATGAAAATATAATATATTTTCTCAGACCAAAAGCTCCTACGGTTTTGTAATAGTTCCATTATAAATTCAAGAGAAAAGGAAATCAAGGGGACAAGACCCATACAGGAAAAATCCCTGAATATCTGTTACCACATAATTTTAATGAGCAAGTTGAATGGAATCTCCATACAGCATCACTCCCAATAACGACACTAAGACCTATTTTTGTACTACATCGCTATACCTAAATTGTGTCCAAATATACCACTTTCTGAGAGTCTTATTTTTGCCAAAATGTGATTTGCTAAACAAAGCTATTCAATCTACTACAAGCAACAGCTCACTTCACAATTTTGAAAACTTCAAATGATCACTCATCATTCTATTTCAATCCATATATTCATAATTGTAGGGTATAATATCATGCACTACAATTGCACTCATGATTCCCTTTATATGAACTTATCAAATGCCAGCTTCAGTATATTTTTGTCCCTCTTCCACTTTGGAGTTCCTGTATTATTCCAGCTTCGGGCCAAATTGAAACATTGGTTGCTATGTACTTGTAACAGATGACACATTTAGGTCTGTATATGGACTTCAACTAACTTGTGTACACATACAACCAAACACATAAAAAATGGAGAAAAATTGCTTCAGAACAAGTTTTGGTTAAGTCTCCCAGCTTGAGACATACATGATAGACCATATACTATAGCTTGCATGACACTCTGCAAATTAGCAAGTATTGGCTACTATAGCTTCAGGGCTTACACAAGGTTAAGAAAGAAAAGATCGTTATTGCCTCAGCTTGGGAAGTGGCCACACCATTTCCATCAATAAAACAAATTATAAACATAAATAAATGCATTCAAAGCAAGGTGAATTCATTAACATCAACCTAATAGATGAACATTATAAACACCAACCAAACAACATTAAAAGCATGACTTGCTCATTTATATTTTAGTTTTTAGTAAAAGAGTACTATAAGAGAGAAAAGTAAATAAAACATACTTGTCATATGGAAGATCAGAACATTTCCAATTTGCATCTGCCAAAGCATCATGGTGAATGCGGCATTCCTCTTTAGTCCTCAGACGAAACCTACGCTCTTTATTGCAACTAGTGCAGTGAACAAACTCATCACGGTGACAAGCCCGGCCATTTTGGGATCTATGGGAGCCATTTGCAGCTTTTGACACCTGATTGTAGTATTTGAGCAGCACTGTTTTACACAATGGAACCTTCTCACCATTAACAATTACCCAGACATTATTTTTCCATTTCCTGGCAGTCTCTCTTCCAGAGTGTTTCTCAAATGCAGAAGGAGTCAACTTGTCTATCAATAAAACAACATTAATGCAAATAAAGTGGTCATTCAGGAGGAAAACATATCATAAAAAGAAAAAAAAATGATGAAACACTGCATAGCATACAAAGTTTAGAATCAAAATCAGAAAAAGAGAGGTTTTTCTTTTTCAAGAATTAGACTATTAGAGTTTACTGTTCCCGCTCAAAACTAAAATCTCCTAATTTTTAACCACACTTCATCATGTGGTCTCTTCCCTAATTGTTGATCTCTCAGTGCTTTCAAATTCAAATCATATTGGCATGGTACAACATTACTCAATGAAAATTATATCCTAAAGTCAGTATTTCATGTATAAATTGTAGAAACAGTTACTTAAATATATCTCATGCCGAGTGGCGAACAAGATTTCCAAAGTAACTATCACTACTTTTTGTCTTTCTTTAAATCAGTTAATCCTCGTGCATCAGAAGAGGTATTAGTCATTCTCTCTGAACAGATACCATACAAGTTCTAATTTATACATATGCATGATTGTGCAAGCAAAACAACACAGACATAGGATACATGGAACAAATACAACTTGACAAAGCATATACATAGTGACTGCAAGAATTAGATTCTGTGGTCAACCTCTGCCGAAGGCACTCATTCACCTCAGTCCCCAACAATTAAAAACTACTCAAGTGGCACGAATGAATGGTCCAAGCCAAACACAAAGAGCAATCAATCACATTCACAAATAACACGAGACAGCATATATTTCATCAAAGACAAGAACCATACATATGATCAAAACTCATTACATATTATAGACAATACCATAGGATCACACAAACAGTTTACTCTGCCAAACAAACTTGGATCACTTTCAACAAACATAGACTCATAGATTCGGATCACTTTCAATAAACATAGAGTAACGATATAATATAATGGTTATGCCACGTTATTATATACAAACAACAAAAAAGGTCTACTTCATCAAGTAACAAGCCACGTTTAAACTCACAAAAAGACACGGTGTGATTTAAAAAAATCTTCCACAATTGCACACAGCAAAAACAAACACCCCTCCAAGCCCGATCGTATGGTGGACCAAACCAACGAGTTCAGTGAGACAAATCAACATACACTTCAACTGTATGAAGCATGAACCCACCATCACAAACTCACAACCAAAAGCCAGATCATAATGACACCCATCAGCGTAAAAAAAACTCACCTCATCACAAATTACAAACATGCACACACACATAAAACACAAAACACAAACACAAAGCCGTGATTTTCGGAGAGAGAAGAGAGACCTTCTTGGCAACCAGGGGTGCATTCGCAAGTGATTTCAAGGTACCCATTAACGAAAACCCTAAGTCTTCCCACAGCGTCACCGTATCTATGGCTCGTGCACCCGCACGTGACTTCGACACAGTCCCCAACACGCTTAACCCCACTCACCTCTCTCAGCTCCTCCTCGCTGAACAACGTCGTCAACCCACTTTCTCTCTCTAACCCGTTCGCCATTTTCCCCACCAAAAGACTCTGTTTTTGCCCAGAAAACTATGTGGGTAACGCGATGCCGAGGAAGACCCAACACCACGTTAAGCCTTGAGATCTGACAGAGAAAACGTCTAAATGTTTTAGAGAGAGAGAGAGAGAGAGAGAGAGAGAGAGAGAGAGAGAGAGAGAAGGGTTGGGTTGGTGATGGGGTTGAATGAATATAATGAATGAGCTGGCGTAGAGAAACAAATGTCGTGTGTGTGAGGTGAAGGGGTTAAAGACTTAGGGTGCTACTTGCTATGCATGATATGACATGATATGAGGGAAGATATATGATATAGAGAGAGAAGAGAGAAATGAAAAAAGTTTATAGGTGAAATCCTCTCATGAAATCAGCGTAGGTTTTTGATATTCGTGTTTTTTTTTTTGGTTCGGAGTTTATTGATGTGTTTTTTAACTCACTGCATTAAAATTAATTATATTTTTCAAGAAAATTTTACAATGATATTCGTGTGTTGTGTGTATTTTTATTTTTATTCTATTTTAACTGAAAATATATTATTTTTTTGGGGAGGGATGGTGATTACTCGCTTGATATATCATGATCTTGTATTAAATAATGGAACGGATTTAGATGGAAAAGAGGATCTTTTTTTGAGAAAAAAGGGGAAATATAAAAAAATAAAAGTGGGTTTTTGCCGTTTTGGAAGGAGAATTTGATTCTCTTCTGCATAAACTGCAATTCGTTTTTACGATATGATGGGTGTGGGTTAAATTTTGGCGAGTGTGTCAAATGGTAGTCAAAACAAGCAAACTGCAAAAGGGTTCGGTTCAACTTGAAGTGGTTTTAATGCAATGTAAGGTAAGACAGAAGTATATAATTAAAATTGTTATACTGATATTATTATTTGGACTAATTTGGTCACATATGTGTACATGTTAATGGTGGTAAAGGAGATTTTACGTTCCAACCTTCAAGAGATAGGATATGCATTCATAATTTAAATCCTCTTTATGTTGTTTTGTCATACTCTTTACAATTAATAATATTACTTAGTGATGAATGATGATATATGCAAATGCAACGACCAAGAATAAATAAAGGGACGAGTTTATTAGACCAAAGACAATGACTAGCTAACTCAATGTACGAACCAGAAAGTAATGGTAATTTTTCCCATTTTGTTTTGATTACTAGAATTATATCAGAAGTTACTACAGCTAGCCACAATCACCATGGTGATAATATATAGTATATACGTTAAAACTTGTAACAAGACAAGGTGATGAAAGAGGAGAATTGATTCTATTTCTATCTGTCTATATATGGCAGAAGACTTCTGAAGCCCAACAGCGCACTAAATGTGTGTGAAAAAATTTCATTTAAGACAAAATTGGTAAAGTCTTTATTTGAGAACTTGTGACAGACACCCTGAATAAACTTCTCAACTCTCTTCACTGGGACTCGATCAAAATGGCGTGATAGTTTTGTCAAAGGAATATACCTTTCCCTTAATCAGGTACTACATGAAAATCTCCCCCAGAAAAAAAAAAAAAAGAAAGCAAAAATATTCTTTTGATTATTCACAAGAATGCAAATTACTAATATATATATCTTAGTTGCTGCACACTGTCAGGACTGATGCTTTTTAAGCTCTGGATTTGTTTTAGCTGCCACTTCATATGGTGGTAGCTTTCAATAACGTGCTTTTGTTCTAATTTTCCCAGAAAATGTAAACCATTATATAGTTAGCAAGGTTTTAAAAAAACGGTATACAACATCAAAGTTTTTGAAATTTCTGTAACCATATCAAGATTCTAATTGCGACCACATCATTTACATTTATCTGTAATTTACGATATTAAAGATCATGATAAATATGAGACTTTGACCGCAATTTAAAACCTACCAGCCAAACGAAGTGGTTCTAATTAAACTCTTGGTTGCATTTTAAAGACTTAAGCCTGTTAACAATTTTAGTTTTCTAAAATGCACACTATTGTCCATTAGTTACCCCAAGCCAATAATGCACATCATGTTACCCGAAGTATCAAGAAAGTAGAAACCAATTAATATTCTCATACATGGTATCCTAATATTGCCCGTTTAATTACGTCCTAAGAGAAGTGTAGGCAAGTTTGACGCCGCAACTTAGGCAGACAAATTGCAAATACTAGGTGGCTGGTCTTGTCTCCTACCACTCTACTTACTAGCTAATATCCCATACATGTCTGTTCTGCAACTAAAAGTGTAGGCAAAGTGTGCCATTCTATAGATTTGATTCTGGAGAATATTTAGCAATTAGAGAAGCCGTTGATTAAGAAATCTGTGTCTGGTCCAGCAGTTATTATTTCGATCTTCACATTTTGTCTCAACTCAACCACTAAAGATTTTTGCTCCTCTCAGTGTATCTATAATCTATATGTACTTCTTTCATTTTACATTGTCTGAATTAAAGTCTTAAAAGTCTCACATAGCTCGCCTTAATTACTAGGATGTCGTTTATATAAGAATCGGTATTTTTTATAGACTGAGTTTTCTTGTATTCACATATTCAGTTAATCACAAACTTTAAACGTAGATTTATGATTATGAATGTGTGAACATGAGAAATTCTTTATGAATTCTTGCAGAATATTTTTTAATTATTTTAAAAATCTAACATGTTAACAAAGTTTATAGCTTATGTGTTGTTTTCTTGGTTTGTATAGGAAATCTCCTTCATTATTTTTTCCACCCTTGCTCAATGTTAATAGGTTTATTTTTTGGATCCCCATCCACAAAGTGATTGATATCAGAGTTGAGATTATTACAGAGGCACATCTTTATCTTCGAAAGGAACTTTTGCATTTTGGTTTTTAGCTTTCAATTACATAACTTAGCTAGTTGATTGGGGTCCCCAGAGAGGGCAGGGGGGACGCATGAACTTCTGTTGGTGCGCGAAGCTGCTATAGTACCATCATGATTTTACCAAAGTGCACAAGATATATGTATTAATTCCATTGTCTCAAAATCTTTTATATCATGGGATGTGACATAGGCCATAACAGGAAAAAAAAGGCAAAAGGGATATATTTTTTACCATGTCTCATTTTTAAGCATGGTATGTGAAAGGTGCCATATTGGGAAACAAAAGGTAAAATGGGTCTTTTTTTACTGTGGCATGCAATCGTGGCTAAGGTATATTACCAAAGCCACCAAGCTCTAGTAGTGCATCATACTACTTTTTGCCTTCAAATAGTTGAATGCCCAAACACAACCAAGAACTATTCCAGTAAGTGCAGAATAAATAATCTTCAAGATGACTTTTACAACTTATGAAATATTGTCCTGAACTATTATTATTATTATATATGCTGGTGTATTTTTCAACGACAAAGTACTGATTATAATGATGGTAGACTTTCCCACTTTAATGATCACACAATGTTAGGACTATGTATGAGAGTGGCTCCATGAGTACTTTTGCAACATCACATGAGAGATTCCATTGGGCACTGGCGGTGGCTCATCACACATGGCCCGAGTTGAATTGTTATAGTAAGTATATATATAGTAGAGTCACACCAATGCAATGTGGATTTATACACACCTAGGATTCTCCAGCTTCATAACATATTACATATGGTTGTCAACTTGGTTTGCCAATTTGAAACGCATATCCACGTGTAACTCCTGTACCATAGTCCTTCCTTGACAAGTAACAAAAACAGTTCCATTATTTGATTATTTGATAAAGGGTAATCATTATCGTGAGATTTAGTGCATTTTTGTGTAGGCGTTTCCAACAAAGTTTCACAAAACGCCAAAGCTCTAAGTTTGTTATTTCTGCGTTTTGTTTATTAGAATTCGTGTGACTGTATTTTCAACTCGGAAACAAACCTACTTAATAGCAATATACTATACCTCCTATACATAACAAAACATATTACTTAAGAACAAAGAAAACAGTTAAATCAAATATTAATTTTTAACACACTTTTATTAATATTTTATCCGAACTCATATATAAAGTTGATAATGGATGGTATTAAAAAATGTGTTTGTTTCACGTATTAAAAGTTGATTTTTGATAATGTAACATGGAAATATTACATATGCATTTTTGTTACAAAGCTTTGAAAAATTATTTTTGGATATCATTGATTCTCAAGAATGTCCTAATTTTTATTTTTACCATACTTTCTTACACTTTTATTTGCATGAGGAGGGATAGAAAAGTAATATTCACATGCGAATTGACTGTGGACAAACATGGCTTGGAATAGAGTCGCCTATGGAGATATTATCCTAAAACGGGTCAACCCAGTAGAAGGGAGATTAATTGGGTACCAAAATCAAATTAAACCCTTGATACCTCCTAATTTTGTGATTTGCAATAAATTTAAGCCAATAATAAAATATGTTAGAGAGGAGAAATTGTTAAGTGGTTGACACCATTATGATATCTAATTTTCACATGACATATAAATGAGTATTATTAATTATCTCATCAATTTTAAATTTTAAATATATGTCAGGTAGAAATTGATAAAAAAAAATACTCTAATAAAAAATATTAGAGAATATGTAATGATTCTAATCAATTTCTAAGTTGCATATATAAATTTTTCTCCATCATGTCTTTTTTTTATACTTTTGTTCTTGTTCTTTTTATCATATCTCTTGTCACATTTAATTATCTGGCTCTCTTCTCCTTTCTATATCTCTCTTTTCTCCACCCATCAACCCAAAATTGGGGTGAACATTCAACTTTACTCTTCAAGAAATATTAACATGTAATATTCCACATAATAAAGAGAATCCCAATTAAATGAATAATGATATATGGATACTTATGCTAATTAACACCTTGAGGGGAAAAAAGAAAAATAACTATAGCAAGTATCTGTAAATGGGATGCCAATATCATTATTAAAATTAAGTGAAACAAAATTTTAAAGTCTCTATTTTAACCTATGACGAAAACATTTTCCTAACATTTTAACCTATGACGAAAACATTTTCCTAACATTGTTAAATGGCCACCCCACCTTTCACCAATCAGCTATCTAATATATTGACTTAAAAGTTTTTTACACCATCTCACGGAATCCAATGAAACTTTTGGCATGTAAAATAAGTCAAGGTAAAGGTGAACACAACTATTACTCTCATCTTGGATATATTTAAGATAAAAATTAAAAATTGATATGAGTCTTATATTTTTATGCTCTATTCTAATTTAAATCTTTGATCTTATTTTTTTCCCCCTTTTCACATCCTGTTATTCTTTAGACCAAGCATACCTTACGCATTGAAAGTAGACATATGTTCAAATTCTGTCACCTACACACCACGTTTGGTCGGTACCTACTCTAGCGCCGTGACCTATCACAACTACCTCCTGCCAAAAGGACACCCTAAAATAATAGCTGGTCAAAATATGTATCACACTATCACCATCAAATATATAGGGTCTTTAGTGAGAATTTTCCTATGATATATTTCAAATTTTCTCTTAGCAAAA
Source organism: Glycine latifolia (assembly GCA_013407115.1). Classification (NCBI taxonomy): domain Eukaryota; kingdom Viridiplantae; phylum Streptophyta; class Magnoliopsida; order Fabales; family Fabaceae; genus Glycine; species Glycine latifolia. The sequence continues at coordinate 37,503,447 of CM023946.1, forward strand.
GTTCCTAGTACAAGGGGTTCAGTTCTTGTATCTTTTTACTATATAAGAATTGGAATATTTCGAAATGAAACGTGTGAAATAATCGGCATCAGAATGATTTAATTTACTTGGTGGTCTCAGCTTCAAATCTTAGATATGTAATTGTGTAAACAATGTTAAATATATAGAAGAAAAATTTGTTATCCATAATGATTCTATGTGATTTAAACAAAATTATCTCTCGAACATCAAACATGTTTTCTAACCAAAGAAGAAATAAGAACTGAAATTTGATTCTTGACTAGAGAATAAAGTCATCATAACTAAAAAGATGTCATTTTATTTTTATCTAAAATTAAACCGATACTACGAGAAGAGGAGATATACTAAAAAAATCATTTCGTCCCAATTCACCAGCAGTCAACATGGTAGCCAGACGTTCGTATATAATGGTTAGCCACAACCTAGTATGTAAGGCCAAAATGAGAATCCGAATTTTATAACTTTGTCTTTCCTTGCAAAAAGTTGAACGATCATGTAATCTTATATAGATGTTTGAAATGATTATGTTTGTGCTTGCATTTCTTGGTCGTACGTAATGTGTTCATCTTCAAAAATGAATAACTTTTCCCATGCAACATTATTGATGTTAAAATATACTGCATGAACATGTGATGAAAAATAATTCAGATATATAACAGCCATTACATTTTATGTAATTTCTCTGTACAAAAGACGAAGAACAAGTGTCCCGCTTATAAGTTTAAGAAAACGATTTATTGACGCTCAAGAGTCTAGATATTTAGAGAGAAATAAGAAGAAAATAAAAGATAAATAAAGTATTGATTGAATTTTTTGTTTTACTAGGAGTGTTTATAAAAAAGATTAACAGCATGAACCCAACAATTTAAACTAAATTAATTAAATTAATTCAGATGGGTTCTTTTATTTCAAATTAAAAAAATTTTATTAATTTTAGGTTTAAATATTTTTTTGTCTCTGCAGTTAAAGTTTCTTTTCGTTTTGGTCTTTGTAATTTTTTTGTTTTAGTCGTTACAAGATGTGTTTATTTTATTTTTTGTCCTTAAACCACTTTAGATAATATTTTAAACACTAAAAAATACATTTATAACAGTGAAAAAATATTATTTAAAGTGTTCTAAAGACAAAAAATAAAACAAACATATTTTGTAAATATTAGAATGAAAAAAAAATTTTTAAGACAAAAATAAAAATATTAAATTACAGAAATAAAAATATATTTAAGTCCTGATTTTATTTAAATTGTTGGGTTCTTAATGCTTCACTTACTTTTCACTTCAAATCTGATTCATTTCTTGATTTTCTATCTTTTCAACCCAACTAGATTTGATGACCCAATCAACTATTTTTTTAACTATTTGATTATTATATTTTAGACCTTTTAATTTAAATCTTTATTTTACATTTAACTTTTTATCATTTTCTATAATCTTATAGTGTTACCAATGCATTAATTAATTTGATCATATTTATTATGTAATTTTTTTTATATTTTGAGTAAAAAAATTATTCATATATTTAAATTAATAACCATAAACCGAAAATATAAAAAATAATAATCAGTCATACAAAAATAAGGAACATTTTTACCTTATATTAATTTAAAATTAATTAATTATATAAAATAGACAATTAATAGAGATAAAAACTTATAAAAATACAATATTGTTTTTTTATCATAATTCGGTGGCACAAACTAAACCAACTCAATCGTATGAATAAAAAAATTTAACTCAATCTTAATTGGATTGATTTGTTGGGATTGACCGGAAAAAAAATTCAAAACTCAAACTAAACCAATCCAACCAATAAGTGTCTTTTTGGATGATTTGGATTGAAAAAAATATTGTATTAACTAAGAATTATAAAATAGTAGATCAAGTTATTGGGTGGTTCCAATAGGGAAAAAAGAGAGGGTAAATTACTTAGTGGTCTTGTTTAGTTTAAGTAAAATTGTCTAAGGTAAAAAAATACTTTATAAAAAAAATTGTATAATAATTATAATCGAATTAGACTACATAAAATCATAAGAATATGATCGACAATGATCAATGAATAGAAAAGACAAAGTAAAAGAAATTTTAAGTACAAAAGTTTAAAATGTATCAAATAAAAAATATAAATAAGTTGATCAAGTCATTGAGTGGTTCAGATTGGGTAAACGATAAAGGGTGAAGAGAGGAAAAAATAGGCTATAGATTCAAATACTCCAATTAACAAAAATTAATAAATTAATAACTATATTTATATATCTTCGTTGGTTGGGTAAAACAAATTAACAACTAACATATTTATTCTGTCAATAAAAAAAATTGAATGATTCACATCGGAAAAATAAAAAGATAGATTCAAGAAATGAACTAATTACAAGTGATTTTATGCGTATTTGAAGTGAAAATAACTCATTAATCGAACTAATCTAATTAATTTGGTTTAAATTATAGGGTTCTCAAGTCAATTCAATCTAATGAGCATATTTATATGGCATAAAAAAGATTAAATTACCCGAGGAAAAATATGAGTAATAGAAAAGTAATAATAGAAAACAATAAAATTGTAGTATTATCTTAAAAATTATAATTAAAATCTTTGACTCTCATGGGATCCTGAGGTATACTCACAGACTTCAATTCTTTGGTTCACCTATGAAACTAATCAATCATAATCATAATCATTAATCCAAAACTTAATTACACTTAAATCCCTTTGCTCACCCGAAAATGTATTATCTTTTAAAATAGTTTTCAAAATTACCTTTTCCTTTTGTCCAGTTTCAAAACTACCTTTATTAACGGCGTCTTTATGTTTTAAATAAAAATAAAAATCATATTTATAAAAAAGACAAACAATTAACAAGTCTTTAGATTTTTAATTTCAATTTTTTAATATATAAATATAATTCAACGATTTAATTATATAAGTAATAAAAATAATATAATAGTTAACAAAATTATACTAATATAATTTGATATTTTTTATAAAATATTTTTATTAATTAAAAATGATCTCATCTTAAACTCCACTTATTAAATAAATGTTGCGTGGACCTGTCCCAATAATTTATATGCAGTGTTTGGCGGTGGCTTCATAACTTGTGTAGTTGTGTTGTGTTTGTGGGCTGCTGTAGCTTGTATGCCAGAGCCAGGCACAGTTGAGTGAGAGGTTTATTTTATGGGTCCATTACCATTAATGATTCAGATTAGCACCTACGTTTGAGTGAATGGAGTAGAAAAGTAAATATAATCAGTAATGAAATAAATAATGGGGATAAAATTAAAAGAGGACAATTCATTGCTCGCTGGCTTCTTTGTAATTAAGAAAGAGATAAAAAAGAATGAAGAAAAAAACTGAAATAAAAGGAGCAATATTATAAAGAGAGATAAAAAAATGTTAAAAAAATAATGAACAATTTATTCTTATAATATATTTCATATTATTTTTGAAATATATTATAAGAATAAATAACTATGAAAGAGAGATATTAATCATTATGAATATTTTATTATTACTGTAATATATTTTTGGAATATACTGTTTTTATCTCTCTTTATAATATTGTTTATTTTATTTCATATTTTTTTTTATTTTCTCCTTTTATCTATTTCTTAAGTATAAAAACTCGTTATGAAAAAACATGAATAGAAAAACACAAATAGAATTTCTAAAAAAAATAAGGTTTAATCATATTATCTCCTCAATAATTTTTTGTATTTGACTTAAATTATTTCAATATTTTTTAATGTTACAATTAAAATTTTGACTCAAATGTATATTTTGTTCATGTAACTTGTAACACCCCATGAGGTATTATCATGATTATGCTTAAATTTCTAAAGATAAGTTTAAAACATTTATACAATAATATCATGCGAAAACTAGTAAATTATATATGATACAACTCAGTTCCATATATCGTTTAACTATAATTCATCCCTCGTAACATTTGTATCAAACATAACATAAAAAGAATACATGAAAACATAAAATATAACTAAGTTACATATCCTAAAATAAGGCTCCAAGCTTTATCAACACATAATAATCACATGTTTCCTGAAAAGAAAAAAAAGAAAAAAAGCTTAAAGAGTGAGACATAATTCTTAGGTGAGTGATTTAAGAACTCTGTGAAAGGATTAAATTATTTTATCCAACAATCTTGCATTTAACTTTTGTAGCTTTACCAAGTCTCTAACAAGTCTATCATTGTTATGGTAAAATCTCTAACCGTTGTAATACTTTTCATGGACTAATTTCATATCTTCGCTCTATTGCAATGATTCTGATCTCCTTCATCATTCCCCTAGATTTTCATTTTTAGCAATAATACCTTCTCATCACACTTCTCTCTAGCATACTCAACCTTTCTTGGATTCTACTCTCTCTTTTTTCCTTTAATACCTAGGATTATCTAACATGATCAAATTTAAGATTATTGTCACTCTATGATTACTCCCACCGTTCACCTTAACTCAGTTGTATTCCTCGTATTGTAGTAGTACACTTTCATCGTTTGCCAAGCACCTAAGCATACATTGCATTTCCCCTCAACAAGAATAACATATATATACATTACATAATATGATAAAAACACTCACAACTTGACATTTAAATATTAGTCCACATCACAAGTCACAAATTGTTATTCTCATATGCTTGTAATACAACGACATGAAATGAATGACACACACATGTTTCACATGATCTCAATACACACATTACATTGCAACATTATGTATGTATATGTATATGTATGTCATGTTCCTAAAACTTTACCCTATGCATGAGTGATATCATATCTAACTCAGAATAATAGTTCAGGAGAACTCGTCTACCCATAAGAAGCGTCATCTACATTGATGACTTTGGTATAGATTGCACTACCTATAATGATATCCACAAAAGTACAACTCATCAGCTACCCAACTTTGCTAGAAGGCTTCGACTCCATGGGATCATCATCACGAGTCATTGGAACTCACACCGTGTCTAAAAAAACCCCAAGGTCTAGGCTAAACCTATTATGACCTCCACCATCCGATTAATATCCATTCGGCGCTTCTTAATGACATGATACATGCTTGATGCACCTATAAGCATATAAACTAATAAGCATCCTATCATACACATCAACATGTGATATATTATTTCTTATATAAATCATTAGCACTTTTTTATGTAAATTATTTATTATTAGTTGTCCAATCTAAATTAATTTAGTTGATTGGATATGATGTATGAAATTAATGTTGAAAATCCGTCAATATCTATTTTCGATTCTTATGGACAAAAAATTAAATGAAATCACAAAATGATTTACATTAATGATGAATCAAAATTAAACTCATTATAATGTGAATAAAATAATTTGTTCACTTAGTATCATTGTTTTTCTTTAGATCTAAACAATATGTATTTTTGAGATATCATAATCTTATTTAAGTCAATATCATCTTTTTTATTATGGGTCATAGAATACAAATATTCCTCAATCTATAACGTCAAAAACTAATATCTATGTATGATTGTTACTAATTCAAGAAAATTTTGCATTCTAATGTATCATATGTGAATTCTTCTGTTAAATAGATTATTCTTTTATATGTGAAAATAACATGATTTTACATCAATCCTAAGTATCTAAGCTAAAAACATATATAATATGATGAGATTAATTTTTTAATGAAATCTTTTTCCATATTTAAAATTCTAACAGTACTCTACTTAAAAAGAATCAGACCTAAATTTACAAAACCAATCATATATGGAGTCAGTTGTTAGCTATTTAATTTCGGTTGCCTAACTTCTCTAGATCCATCACTAGTTTTAGACTATTAGTGTATGTTTTTAAATTTAGGGGATATTTATTTCACCAATTTTTTTTTTTGGAAATATAACATGAAAATGTTATTTCTGGATATTATTAAAAAATGTGTATTAAAATTGGTTGGAATTATTTTTATATTTCCAGGAATAATTAAAACATATATTTATTTGAGTTACTTTTTATTGAAAATATATTATAATTATTAAAATATCTTTATTATAAAAACTCTCATAACATTTCTTATTTTCTCTTTATGTGTTTGACGATTATAATGATTGAAAGAGAAATAAGAATTGTCTATTAAAAAAGGAACTTTAAAGTAAAATGAAAAAATGATTGTAAAATGTTAGAATAACATTAATTGGACAATAATGAAATTTACTATATTAGAAAAAATTAAACATGTATTATGAATGAATAATGAGAGAGTAATAGATAATGGTTAGTAAGAGAATATATATAAATTTTTACTCATAAAAAGATATTATTGTCTAATGGGGATCGGATATATTTTCTCCACCTCTTTTATTGGAATTAAATATTAGTAAAACGTGAAATTTGTATTTTTTAAAAATAAAATAAATTTTGGTTTTCCTTAATAGTTCTCTAACCAAACTTTCTTCAAAATCAACCAACAACATACTTTTATTAAGGTTTTCCTTATCAACACAAACATCATCTGTACTTTGATGGAGCTCCATTAATTAAAATTAAGAAGCTGTCTTGTTCATCAATATAATAATAATAATCGAAGTCACTGTTTCAAATTTTAATTCGTAAATATTTTTCGTGTAACTTATGCCATTCAAGTTTCAACGTTTTTCATTAAAAAAATCCATCAATTATAGTTTTCTTACCAAAACAATAAATAGAAAGTACAATTTATCTGTAAATTTTAATTAGGGTTCCAGAAAAAAATTAATCAGGGTAAACGAAAATACACTATTAAAAAAAATGTACAAAAAAGTAGGACGATAATTTTTTTAATTTTATATTATAAAAATGGTAAGTTTTTGATGATTTTACTTATATTGTTTAAAATCAATTTCTTAATAAACTTATATTATTTTAAACCATTTTTAATAATATTTGATGAATTTTTTCTTTATATTTTTTTTCATTTTTTATCAACTTTTGTTCTGTGACTAAATATTTTAATTAAAAATAAACAATGTAATAATTAATTAAAATAAAAAATTTGATTCTAAACAAAATAACGAAAAATAAAATTTCAAATTTCAAAATAATTTCTTTTATTTGATTGTCGTTTGTGTGTGAGATGATAAATTAGGAAAAACTGTTTTAAATTTTTAAAAAGAATTTAGTGAGTGTAAAATTGAAATAAAAACTAAAATTGTAAACTAGCTACTTGAAATAATTTTTGAAAATCTAAGTTATAAGCTACAATAACAATTTGTGCATTAAACAAACTTAATTTAGTCAAACTAGATTATAAATTAATCAAAACAACTTTATAAACTATTAGAATCCCTTACCAGACACACTTCAAGCACCGGCCTAAATTTTTAAAAAAATGATTCTGAATGTTTAACGTTTCACCAGACTAATTCTTTCCTCTTATTTTATTTAGGTGTTTGCACTTATCACGAAAGAAACAAAATAGTTTTCTTTTGTAAGAGAATTTAATATGACCTCAATGCAACAACACAAGGATGATTCGAATTGAAAAGGAAGAGATAATAAGATTAATATGGAAGCCACATTTCAAATAGGTGGTTGAATTAATATGAGATTATTTTAAATTAATTAAAATTCTTGGTTTGAGTTTTTAATATATAATTATATTAAATATTTAGATGATGAATTTTATTTATTTATATGAATTGAATATAATATCAAAAATTTTAATACACACATTTTAATTTATTCAATTAATTAAGCTAACCGTTAGAATTTTATTTTTCATAATAATTTTATAATATTTGAATCGGATAGGTCTAAAAAGAAATGACAGCCACCACCAAATTGAATGAATGTTCGCGTTACAACAAGGAAAGGAATGCAAGCACCTTAAGAAAAACTAACGTGTAAAGCACACCCACGTTAAAACGGAAGCGTGTGCTTATTATTATTAATTATTAATAATAATTATGTAAGCCAAACATGAATATTAAAATCCCAGAGATTAACGTCAAAAAAAAAGAAGAAAACTTTGCCCAACCAAACCAGCACAAAGCATTGAAAGCAAAGTCACCACTCCTGAATCTGTGGCCACCCAGATGGAGAAGAATGGCCAAAACAACAACAAAAGTACTACAACACAACACAATCTCATCACTCTTCTTAGAAAACCCTGTTCTTGAGATCACATCTTCCTCATAACCCTCAAACACACATCATTAACAAAAATTCCCATCACTTTGAATCCTCTCTCTCTTGTGCTCCTTGGTTTGGACTTTGGAGTTTGGACCAGTTTCTTTAAACTAAACATTCTCTTGAATCTTAAGTTACCCAAAACTTGCCTTTCAAGTGTCTTCAGTTTCTTATGTTGGTCTTATATTGGTGTATTTAATTTAGGGGTGACATAGATCTTGGCTTGGGAACAGTAAAAGAAAGCAGAAAGAGCGAGTTTGCATTTAAGTCTCTACAGGTGAAATCTGAGGTGTGGATTTTTCTTCTTTTTTGCGTTAAAATTCCAATATAGGTAGGTTACTTGTAAAGAGACTGAAGATTGACTTATTGTGAAGTTTTTCCTCCGCCTTTTGCGCCTCAAATAAAAATTGCTCCTTTCTGATTTGGGAGTCATAATCAGATCTGCGCCTGTTATCTAGAGGTGGGTCCCAGCTCCCCTAACCAAAAACCATTGTCAATTTGTCATATCATATGTTACTTATTTAGCTCCCAAATCTCTGGCATTGGGTGTGGATTGATGCCTATTTAGGATAAGCATCTTTGTTTGAAAATTATATTCTATCCTGCAGAAAAGATGGACCCTTTTCTGCTTATGTGGTAACTATACTTGTTAAGAAGGTGGATTTGGTTCTGTTTCTGAATCATTGTAATTTCTCTTCTTATCTTGCAAAGATTTGTGGTGGGTTCTTGCAGATTTGGGTTTAAACTCATCTGCAGGAACTGAGCACAGGTAGAGATCTTGGTTTTTGCCCTTGAAGTGAAAGGGTTTTGAAAATTGATTTTTGGTTTAGCAGTGCCACAAGAGTATGAGGAAAAATGTCGGTTCTCATTCAGGAAGGATGTTTAGTGATAGGAAGTGGATTCTCCCCTTTCTTGCAAGTTTGATTATATCTATGAGTCTAGTTCTGACAGCCATTCTTGGATTACTTAGTTCTGATGGCGGGGGAGAGCAGTCACCGTTTGAAATCATTTCCTTCAAGAGATCAGAGGATTCAAGTGGATATTTTGTGGAATCAGATATACAAAGGTCCTTAAATGTTAGTGTGGTGAAAAGGGAGGCACCGAGGTTTGCATATCTTATTTCAGGCACCAAGGGTGATAGCCATAGGATGATGAGAACACTAGAAGCTGTGTACCACCCAAGGAATCAATACATCTTGCATTTAGATCTTGAGGCGCCACCACGGGAAAGGTTGGAATTGGCAAATGCAGTGAAAGCTGATCCAATATTTCGTGAGGTGGAGAATGTGCGTGTTATGTCTCAATCAAATTTGGTAACTTATAAGGGTCCTACAATGATTGCTTGTACCCTCCAAGCTATTGCAATCTTATTGAAGGAAAGTTCAGAATGGGACTGGTTTATTAACCTCAGTGCCTCAGATTATCCTCTTATGACACAGGATGGTTAGTAACTGACCCTTTATCTGCTTTTTGATGTTATATGTTGTTATTCCTGTCAAAATGCATATGCATGAGCTACGGATTTCTTGGTCATGGAAGGATATAGTGAGCCTTTACAAACTTTTCTTTCGATTTGAACACATGATGTTTGTTTCACTAAGGTTTTAAAAAACTTGATAATCATATGGTATTAGGGTGCGTTAGGAAGTCCCACATCGTCTGACCTCAATTCTTGGGGTGCAGCTTATATATATGTTGGGCAACTTCACGCAGTGCCAATTTGTTTTAAGCTGAAATCTAACATGGTATTAGAGCCTATAGCCCATCTTGGTTCTTGCCTATTCTAGTAGGCTCACTTGTTCAGATAGGCATCTATGGAAGAGGGTGTTAGGAAGTCTTACATCGCCTGACCTCAATTCTCGGGGTGCAGCTTATATATTTGTTGGGCAACTTCACTAGGTCCCTATTGGTTTTAAGCTGAAATCTAACAGGGTGTATTGTTATGATGTGTAACAATGTCAAGTAATAGTTAGGCTGCTATATCTTGTGTAGTTTGCCTTTCGTTTTTAGCAAGTTGTTGCTTTATTTCCCTTGAGCACCATATTTATGTTTTGAGGACAGAAACCTTTATTAAAAGTAGGCAATGATGTTTTAACAACAGGAAACAATTATTGAAGTTCATCTTCATCCATCATGATTATTGCTGATGTTTCAGGATGGATCTCTATGTAACATTGTACCATCATTCGGTTTGTTTAAACAACTAATGATTGAATTAATGGGTTACATACTCTTAAACATAGGTGTTGCTTCCATTTGCATGTTACACGTCTTCCACTGTAGAAGGCTAGCAAGTAAATTTGTGCCTAAGCTAAAAAAATATGTTCATTTGCCTCATTTATTTACTTTCCCTGTGATTCTATTGTTTAATTGTGTTGCTAATTCCAGGAAATTCTCTTTCTAATCTTCCTTTGAATCTTCCATCACTGTCATTCTAGCCTAAAGCATAATTGTTTTCAGTAATTCAGGGATGAGTCTTGTTCCTGAAGTAAAACAGAAATTATCTAGATCATGTAGGCGTAGCCTCTATGATGTGCTTAAGGGTAATGCAGTCTAAATTCTAAAAGTAGTGTAAATCCTTATAACTCTAGTTTGGTACCATTCAGGCTATTTTGATATTGAAATCATTGCTACTAGCTTTCAGTGTTTGCCCTAATCCCCAACAAATGCGAGGGTGTCAATTTGAATCTCCATAAGTTAGCATTGTCTAGCTCTGTAAGATGACAACAAAAACAATAACAACAACCAAGCTTTATCCCACTTGATGTAAAATTTTGAAGTCTTACGATTGAAGATTTGATGTATGCCTTGTCACCAGTAACATTGCATTCTTGAATTTCTTCTGGAGTTCCTCCAGGTGCATTTTGTGAAAATATTTGAGAAATTTGTTTGGATATTATGAAGGTCACTCTAGTTGATATCTGCTGGATTACATTCATAATCTAGAACTTCTAGAACAGAGATGCTAAACAAAGTCTTTCATTACTACAGCAGATGTTAGATGATGCTTCTTTTCTATAAATAGTCATTGTTTTTGCGGAAGGTCTGAATCTTCTTTTCCACAAAAAAGTTATGCACTCTGATCTAAGTGGATTTGCCTCGTGAGTTTGTATCTAAAGTGAGCAAAGGTATATCCTCTGTTGAATTAATTAAAGTGCATTGTGGTCTTAATCCTCTAAAATTAAGGTTGATTACTAATTACGCTTGCTCACTTAAGAGACAAATTTCAGAGGATTTTTTTCCCAATCCTATCAGTCGCTGAAGAAACCACAACTTCAATTATGAATATATGTGCGGCATAGATTATGATGTGATTAGGCTTATTCTTTGCATGACAAGTGCTACTATACTGCTGGCCAACCCCTACTATAAGAAGAATGCCGTTTTGACCAAAAATGCAAAATGAAGTTTCTACTTTCTACTTTCCAGTACCTGCTTAACTGCGTAACAATTTGCTTGAGGGTGTTTTGTTGTGCTTAATAATTTGTGTTTTGGTTTCAGCATCTTCTGTGTTGCTAATATTTTGATATTCTGTCATTTGGCATAAATTAAGATTCATATAGATCATTCCTTTTTATTTATATAAATCAAGATTCATATAGATCATTCCTTGTTATTTATATAAATCAAGATTCATATAGATGCTTTGTGAAGTCATCTGGATTTTGTTTCCTGCTTTTGCAGATTTGCTTCATGTTTTCTCAAATCTGTCAAGAAATATCAATTTCATTGAACATACACGCATTGCTGGTTGGAAACTGTAAGTAAATTGCTCTAAACTATATTCTGCATGTTTTTCTCCCCTTGTAGTTGATTGTGATTTCCTTGTATCACTGCTTATATGCAGGAACCAAAGAGCAAGACCCATCATTATTGACCCTGCTCTTTACTTATCAAAGAAATCTGATTTAGCATTGACTACTCAACGAAGAACACTTCCGACATCTTTTAAACTGTTTACTGGTATGTCTATATCTATTATCTATACACATTTATAATTTTATTTTCTACTGCAAATTTAAAGTAAGATACCCTTTAAGGTTTAGCAGTCCTAGGGTTATAAAATATCTAGCTACTAATTAGCTATCAACATGGAAGAATCCTATATTTTTCTCTTATGCTATGTGAACAGGCTCAGCTTGGGTTGTACTGACTCGGTCCTTTGTGGAGTACTGTATATGGGGATGGGACAACTTTCCACGGACTATGCTAATGTATTACACAAATTTTATCTCCTCGCCAGAGGGATATTTTCACACTGTTGTTTGTAACACTGAGGAATTCCGTCACACGGTGGTAAACCATGATCTTCACTACATTGCTTGGGACACTCCTCCAAAGCAGCATCCCATCTCTTTAACTATGAAGGACTTTGACAAAATGGTTCAAAGCAAGGCACTCTTTGCGCGGAAATTTGCAAAGGAGGATCCAGTGCTAGACAAGATTGACAAAGAACTTCTAGGGCGCACGCATAGATTTTCACCCGGTGCATGGTGTGTTGGGAACACAGATGGTGGGGCAGACCCTTGTTCTGTTCGTGGCAATGATACAATGTTTAGGCCAGGACCTGGTGCTGAGAGGCTACGTGAGCTGCTTCAGGTGCTGTTATCCAAAGAATCTCTAAGCAAGCAGTGTTTGTGACAAAGGGGTACCCTCCAAGTAGGATGAATGATGTCAAGTGTACATAAGTTTGGTTATAGATCATATATATCTGATGTAAAAGGTCAGAATTTTGTGTTCAATATAGGCTCTCATATTAACAATCAACAAGCACTCACACCAGCAGTTTTGGTGCTTGTTTCGGTCTAGGCTTGGTTGCACTGCCGAGCAACCATTTATGCAATTGCAACACTTTTTGTTGAGTTACAAAAAAAGGCAATTAAATTTCACAGTGGACTTTTGGTTGGTTATCTGTTTTCTTATGGATATATATTTAGGTAGGCATTACTTATACTTCATACAATTTAATATAAACACGAGTTAAGTTGTTTAGTTATGTTAAGAATGCACTTGGATATTCTTAGAATTTAGGTTTGGATTTAACTAAGCTTCAAAAACTAGCTTATAATGGGAGGATTGTCTTTCACTTATAACACTATCTTGGCTATAGAACTAGTTAATGTGTGATTTCCAACATAGTCTAGTCATGTCGAGAATAAGACATTTCTTGTATGAAATTTGTAGAACTGGACAAATGTAATGATTGATAATGACTCGTTAACTCGATAATGGGTAGCTCTATAGGTTAAATAATTGTTAGGTAAATTATGATATCATTTTAAAATTTAGGTTTAAATCTAATTCAATCTCAGAATCTAGCTCATAAGATTGGAATTGTCCTTCACTTATGTATATTATTTTAGTCATATTCTTACATACCATGGGATCTCCTTCACATGCCAATTGTTGAAGGGAGTGTTTGATAAGTAATATAGGTAGTACATAATAGTTTCTCTTTCTTGAGTGATGATAATAAGCAAAAAGGATATGACTCGAGAATTATTTGGAAAATGATTCTTGGACATTTATACGCTAATTTACACGTAGAGAAAAAAAATGTAACAGGTAAAAGTGATAGATATTATATGTTTTTGATTTGATAAGAAGAGAAAGAGAAATAAGAAGTATCAATGAGGTATTTAAAATGTTGGAGTGTTTAAATATTGTGAACAATGATATATAAACACTCATTCTTTTTAAACACCTTATCAACACCCTCTATTTGTTTTTATCTCTCATCCTATCACATCATATAATGTATACTTTTTTCTCTCTCTCTTTTCCCTTTTTTTCACTATGTATCTAGGTGTCATGTAGCATATTTGGGTGTCCATATATTATTTTCCAAATATTATTACTCTTGTTATCATTATATGTGTAACAGCCCGTATGCATCTGGTTTGTTAACATTGAATTATGATCATTAAACGCAACAATTAATTAAAGATAATTAATTAGGAAGCAACTAATAAATACGACGTCATCATACGTCCATGATAATAACATCTATGCATTAAGTATGACAAACGCTCATGAAATATACAACATATAAATATTAAAAGTACGTCCTCCCTCTTAGGACCGGGGTACAAAGTATAAGCGGACATAACAAAATAATGAGCCAGCATGCTCTCAAAAAACGAAGTCTAAGGTTCACTCAGAACCTCGTCCCGGCTTAGTCTCTTATCCCGGGGTCCAACATCTACATCTCTACCCGGGCCTCTTGCCTTGGGATCCACCATCCTCTCTCTGACGATACAATCTCAGTAAACTTCGGGTTCTTGGAGGCTTCTCCTCCCCCCTTTGGTTCACTTTTCACGATACATAGCATCAAAACAGGCATCACATAATCTGGCCATCCCGGCTGTAATAAGAAAGCGCATCACATGTATATAATAACACAAATATAGCAAGAGAAGATCATCCACTTAAAGACACATTCTCTGCATATCGTGCCTGAGGAAGATCATCCACTTAAGGGCACATTCACTCAAGACTTTCCACAGACCTGGCCTGAGGAAGAACATCCACTTAATGACACATTCACTCAGGGTCTGCTCCGACGTATATGACACTTCCAAGAGAAGATCATCCACTTAAGGACACATTCTCTCAGGGTTTTTATATATATATTGACCACTTAGAGTTGTTCCACATGACTTTGGCTCCAAGGGAAGTCCATACTTTGTCCGTTCTACTGGCTAGAGAATCTCATCAATCATACAACATATCATCACAGTGTACATCATATACATGTTCTCAACCAAAAAGCAGTAACACACAATTTCAATACCACATGTATCATGACATACAAGAACTATCACTCCCTCGGAGTATGGTGGAACGCGGTCAAGGGAAAAGCTCCCAAGAACGAAGAGCTTACTTGCTCTAAGTGTTTCACTGGCTCTCCCGACCTCGTGGTCACAATCATCGTTATCCTCTGTAACACGCTCTGCAAAAGCATGCAAGAAAACAAACACAATCATCAATCATTGCATGCAAGCAGTCCATAATGGTTATCAACCGTTGCATGAAAAGAGACGCCGTTCTTTCCCCAAAGGACCCGAGCCTACTACCAGCTCTAACTCAACAAGGGTCAAAACACATCTCATAGACAAAAGTCTAGAAATTTGTAACTATATGAGTGTCTTGCCTCTAAAATGTTCAAGAAGGCTAGGAGACAACTTCTCCAAGCTCGAATGTCCTTAAATGCCTTCTTTCCCTCGAAGTCGAGACTCTGCGAGAGTTATTGGAGAGGACGATCTCTCCGTCTGATGGTTTTCAGAAGAAACCAAGGTGGAAATCTAGCTATGGGGTGGTTCCTTTCAACTTTTCAGTTGCATCACTTGCATGCAAAGGGTTTAGGTTAGGGGTGAGTGGTTATGAAGTTTCTCTCACTAGGAACTGGAGAAAACAAAGAGGAAGAAGATGATAGAGTTTGCGTCGAAACCAGTGTTGTTCAAACGTCAAGTAAAATGGTTAAAACGTCCATTTCTACCCTTCCCAATAGTGTTGAAGCGTTGTGCGAAACGGTTTTTGTGCCAAACAGGTTGAAACAGTGAGTCAACTCGATAAACTCGGTTGACTCGACAAGTTTACTGAGTTGACTCATTTTTTAAAATAAAAAAAAAACTCTGATTACCTTTAAAAATATGATCGACACTCTCCTTCTTCCTTCTTTGTGTGTTCTGCTTCTGCCTCTCTCTCGGTCTCTCCTTTCCCGCCACTGCTGTCGCTGCCGCAGCTGACGCTGTTGCATCTTCATTACCAGGTAGGTGCCTTCGCCCTTCACTCGCTCTGCTTCATCTATTCTACTTGTGTTGTGTACTCAGTTAGGAACGAGAAAGCTAACCTTCGCCCTTCACACTGTTATAGTTTGCAATCATATCATTCATATGGCTTCATCAAGTGTTGTTGGTAGTAGTACTAGTAGTAGCATTGCGACTTCTGTAAGTGTGAGTGCATCTACTCTTGGGAGGAAGAGATTGCCTAAAAATGCTCCTGGAAATAAGCAAGATCTTGGATGGAAGCATTCAATTGAAGTTCCAGGAACAAAAAAGCTGAAATGCAAGTATTGTCCCAAAGTAATGTCTGCTGGGGTTTTTCGTGTGAAGCACCATTTGGCTGGAACATCTAAAGATGTTGAACCATGTATA
>CM023946.1:37524206-37535886 GCA_013407115.1 Glycine latifolia
TTTTTTTAGTTATCAACCTATTTGGGATGTCATTGATGCAAGATGGGAGAGGCAACTCCATAGGCCTTTGCATGCTGCAGGCTATTATCTTAACCCAAAACAACATTATTCTCCTACATTTAAAGTTGATTATGAAGTAAAGGTTGGACTATATGATTGTATAAAAAGGATGGTGGCGGATGCAGCTGTTGAAAAGAAAATTGATGAGCAAATGGAGGAATTCAAGCATCGTCAAGGTCTTTTTGGGACTACATTTGCTATGGATGGAGTTGAAACCAAGAGTCCAGGAGCATGGTGGGAATCTTATGGTGATGGTGTTCCAGAGCTCCAAAAATTGGCTATTCGTGTGCTTAACTTGATATGTAGTTCCTCTGGGTGCGAGCGAAATTGGAGTGCTTTTGAGATGGTATAATTTTAATATGAATTGCATTTTATTTCAAAAATAAGATATTAGCCTAGTGTTAAATTATTTCTTTTCTTTGTTTAGGTCCACACAAAGAAAAGAAATAGTTTGAAGCAGGAGACAATGAATAATGTTGTCTTTGTGATGGCTAACTCAAGATTAGGCAAGACAAAACATAGAGTGTCTCCTCAAATTGATTATAACTTTGATGACATTGAGTCAGATGATGATTGGATTGTGGAACCAACATATGAAGAATTTGTGGAAAATGTTGAAGAAGATTAAGATCCCCTTGGCTTGGATGATCCAAATGAAGAAGAAGGGAACTTGAATGATTTGGAAATTCCCGATTTTATTGGTGAATTAAATAGTGGGGAAGGGGATGAAGAAGATGATATTGACTTGGACTCCTATGACTTAAATTAGAGATGTTGATTTCTTTTATGATTTTATTACCTTGTGTCTTGCTTTTAGTATGTATTATGATGACTAAGTTTGAACTTATTTTATTTCCTTAATGTTTGGACTTAAATTTGTGATAACTTATGTATTGGTGTGGTTTAGTTATGTATATGTTGGATATTTATTTATTTTTGTGTATATAGTAAACTCTTACGTTTCGTTTACGTTTCACGTTTTTTCATTTTTGCTCACCCCCACCGTTTCTGCATTGACACTACATTTTAACAACATTGGTCGAAACGTAGAGAAAATGTCTATTTAAATGGCCCTGGCACGTATGTCACGCGCCAATAGTGCCAGTTGTCAAAATCAGCTTCGTCATCATACGCACTCGCTGTCGGGTTCAGATTACCCATCAAAAGCCTACCTTGTACAACTCGACATTCGTAACCCGGACAGCCTTGTGCAAATTCAAGGTATAGAACAATCAAGTCTCACCTGCTATATCAAGTACTGGGTCCGTCCTCAACACTTTATAAAATCCTACGTTCTGCCCTTGTTCGACCTTGTCCGACCTTGTTCGGGGTCTACCTCGACGCTTTATCAAATCCAAGGTTCTGCCCTTATCCGACCTTATTCGACCTTATCCGGCCTTGTTTGGGGTCTACCTTGACACTTTATCAAATCCAAGGTTTCGTCCTTATCCGACCTTGTTTGAGGTCTACCTCCACGTCAACACTTCCCCGTAAAGGTGCTATACACACTTCAAAGTGGCAACCCGGTCACACAACTTTGGTTCCCTCATAACACTCACTTTAAGAAAAGCGAACCCGAATCTATAACAGGATCTTAATAATCATAACTACCTCCTAAGCATAATACTAAATTTTAAAGTGCCCATCTGGATACCCAAATCCTTACACTATGAAGACTAGTCCATGAATTATCCTTCGAGAGCACCTTGCATTTTAAATTTTTAACCCATATATTATATATACAATGTGTGGTTTTATAGTCCAATCTGGTGAGGCTCCAACAGCATGTAACTATTTCCGTTGAACTTTTGACATGAACAAGAACCAATGTTTGCACCCTTGGCTTCCCCTCAAGCACTAACCATGTTTGTTGCTTGCAATCTCTGTGCTACAGTTCATCAGGGAACATGATTAGTATGTTATAGAGCGCATCTTAAGGGACATGTCTTTAGTTCAAACTCGAGGACAACAGATCCTTCACATGGATTCTTTGCCAATTAGTCATTAGAGGCATGGTCCACCATTGGATGCACGATAAGCACTAGGATAAAGTATTTGTATCTTTTTTAATTTTTTGCTCCTGTCAGCTTTACTGCATGTGTATTAAACCTAAAAGGTTAAAATTATTGTTTTCCCTCAATTAACTCATATAGTAAGATGTAAGTAAAGAATAGTGAGATTATTTTAATTTCGAACCTATAAAATAGAAAACACAGTACCTATAAAAGTTGTGCAGTGATTATTTTGGACGAATAATGTTTCTTACATTATCGGTATCAAGATCAGTATAGGTATCAAAATCGAAGTGCAGGTATCGAAATAGTTTGGTAGGACCTACTGAAATCAGGTGGTGAAAAGTGTGTAAATGTAAGATAGTACTTGTACTAGGCCAAGTCTCACGTGCCTCCTTTCGCATGCGTCTTCTCGAAGAGAGAGACACTTTGAGAGAGGCATGGTGTGAGATGAGTATTTTGAGAGGAATTATATGCTAGTTAACTTACTTATAATTAAAGATGTTAGTGTTAAAAATAATGTACGGATAAATTAAAATAATAATTTTTATTTATTTATTCATTCCATTTACCTAGTTATTCTTTCATTCATTTACTCATCATTACAAATTCTATCTTCAATAATTAGATTTTTTAAAATTTTAATTAATATTTGATATCTTTTTATACTTTTTTTTTTGTTTTTCTTTCTTTCCTTCCTAATTTACCCTTTTTCCTTTGGTACCTTCTCTATCCTTTTTCCTTTCTTTTTCTGCGATACTAGCATCCCCGTGTGGAGGAACCACTGCACGACATCGATGAACCACCACATCGTGAAGACAACCACCGCAGTCAACTACACTGCACCACCACCAAATGAGCTAACGACAACGACACCACTGCAACTACTAGTGACATTGAATGAAGACAACGATGACAACATCAAAGTGTAACGATTCTCCCTTCGATGGCAACGACAAAACCGCAAATCACAATCCATTTCTCAGATCTAGAACAAAACACAACCATTGATTAAAATTTAAAAATACCTAATGGTCAACTGCTTTCATACTGTGCAACACCTTGCAAATAGTAGGTGCACATGGTGCCTCTCTCTTCGAGAGGACGCACGCGCGACTTGGTCCTTGTATAGTTGTCCGAGTTAACATGATTACTTATTCTTTGCTTCAAGTCCTAATCTATATTAATTGGGATGTATAAGTGGATTTTGAATGTTTTTATAGAATTGGTTTTGAATCAAAGTAATTTTATAGAATTGATTTTAAATAAATGAGTTTGTATGTAGTAGATATTAGAAAATTAATTTTATCACATAGTGTTGTTTGAAAACCTACAAGATTATTTTTGGGTGTGTAATTACTAAAATGTATTTTGTCTTGCTATTTTTATCAAGACAAGATTAACATTAAATAAGAGCATACTTGGAACAAATTATATGATTTAAGTTAAGGGTGATGCAAAAACTATTTGCAAGAACTTAAATGAAACTTGAGTCTACAATTTAGAATCATGTTTTCAATTCACATCCAAACATCTTGGTCAATGCAAAAATCATGTTTGATCTATCTTAAATTCAACTCATGTCTTCCAAATATCAATCCAAATGAAAAATGTTTCTTGAACAATATATTGAGTTATCAACAACTTGAGAGGGAAAGAAAAACGTGAGAGATAAATGATTGATGATATAATGTGATAGGAAGAACAAGATAAGACAAAAGAGAATCGTTGATTGAGTATTTGAAATTCTTTATTATCAAAATATAATCACTCAATCAATCTAATTATTAGTATGTTCTAACTTTGCATGCAACAACCTTTCCAACTAATCAGCTGGTATCAATATAAGCTTGGGGTTCATCCACCATCTTATATTCCATTGCACGTTATTTATTTCATGGATATTGAATGACAACATAAGGCTTATTGATAGTATTTGGTTTAGGAAAGTAAGTAAAGAGAAAGAAAATGGAGGGAAGAAAAATGAATAAGAAGTGAGATTATTTATGAAGTTGTCTGATAAGAGAAAATACAAGAAAATAAATTGTGAAAGGAAAGTAAAAAATACGTATATAAAATAACATAAATACTCTAACTAAAGAATAAATTATAATATAAATAAAAATATTTGTGTTATGTATACAAAATGACATCATTCTTTTCCTTTTCTGTCCATTTATGTACAAAACCTAATAAAAATGTAATCAAACTCACATAGATACCTTCTTTCTTAACGAAGGAATCATTATTATTATTATTATTTTTACTTTTCCTTCCCTCTTCAATTTCTATCCTATGTTCTTGCAATACAAATGAAGTGTAAGACTAGAAGAATAAAAATTCTTTGACTGCCAAAACCTTCCTAACTTGGTAAGAACATATACTAATAGTATGAAATATATAAATTTATATTATCATCCGATCATATTTTTCACTTTGAAACAATGGTCCATTGTCATCAAATTCTCTCCGAAACAATGTGACTAATTTAGCTTCAAGTAACTTAGAACTATTTCATCCAGTGAAAGGTCATGAAGTATTCCGTCCCAGTAGAAAGTCCCTCTTCCCATGCAAGGCAAGGCAAGGTATTCAACTTCCTTTTTTTTTTATGTAGTCGTTGAGTAGAATAATTTTTTTAATGTAATACTTAAATCATGAAATTCTCTCACTTGTTGATTAATATTTTGGAATGGATTCTCTTTTGTACCTAAATTTTAACTAATGTTGAATAGAATAAGAAATGAAAAATTCAATATGATATTTAAGCCACTACACTTCAATGGAGTAATATATTTAGACTGAACAAATTACAAGCCACCTCAATGACAACTTCATATGCAATTGCCATCATTTGCACAGCAAGGAAGTTCACCACCTCAGCCATTAACCTGCTTTGCAATTCTATGAATAGCTCCAATAACTAAAAGATAGTTGAGAGACACTATAGTTATCAACGCAATTGGCTGCTCCAACTCCAATTACCACAACACCTTTTGTTGGTTCACTTGAGCTGGACCACAAATACACTGGTCTTCACTTGAATTTGGCTTGAAATAATCAAATATTCTTCTGATTAAATCAAGTGCTGCCCTTCATTGGTGCCAACCTAGTTGGAATTAATGTCTTTGGGTTGATGCTTTCTGTCTCAATTTTATAATAAAAAAATAAAAAATCGTGCTGCCCCATATAAAAAAGTAGGAACTACCGGGACTACAATGATCATTAATTTGGAAAAATGATTGACATATCGAAGATAGTTCTACCGTGTGGGATTAAGTCATATGTATGAACAAGGAAAATTTTAACAAATAACGCTTGGGATCATAACAGTGGCCTTGGTGAAAGAAGTTGCTCTGGGTGCAACTTTTTGGCTTAACTGCACATTATTGTGAAGAGATTGATCAATTATATTAAGAGCAATTTCTAAATGGCTAGAAAACAATCTCATGTTTTTTTTACAGCAACAATGAGATTTAATTCGATCACAGTACCTTATGTAAACACTCTAATATTCCATCACTAAGCCAAATTGGGTTGAAATTTAACTTTGTTGTTACAAAAACTTCCAAGCCAAGAGATATCATTTTCCTTTATAACTAACCTTTCAAACTAGAACCACTTCATTAATTGAAGAGGATATTGGAACCAACCAACTACACAATCACACAAAGGTACTGTGTTTTGCTTTGGTGGATAAAAGGGCTGCACAAGGGTACTGTAATCAGCTCCATTGTAGGCCACATCTTCAAACTTAATAATTTTGGACCACAAACATAACCAAGGTAAGGATCCTCTGCAGACTGCAGTGTAAAAAAAACACTGTAGAGGGTGCATTGTTTGTCAAAAGGTTGATGATATTCATTAATTTATGTTAGATAATAATAGTAATAGTATCTTCAGAGACCATATTAAAGTAGCTCATATCTTTCGGGAAGGTAATTATATTGCTGATGCTTTGGCTGGTAAGGGTCATGATCTTTCCTTTGGTATTCATTTGTTTGATATTGCTTCTTCTTTTTGTTGTAAGTTGTTATTAGCAGATTCCTGGGGAGTTTCTTTTCCTCGTGGGATACTTATGTAGTGGTTTGTAGTCTCCTTTTTATAAATAAAAAAGTGATAGTATCTCGGTCTTAGATATAAAAACAAAACAAAAAGATAACCATTTGTCACTCCTAATTATAAGAAATATAGCATTAATTTATTGTTAATTTTTTTATCCTAAATAATTACACTCATTTTTTCATAAAAATGATATATTTATTGAATTTTTAACAAAACAAGCTAGATAAACTGATTGTTTGGAAAATAAGCATGGATAGTCTTGAAATAAAATTAAAAATTATGATTAATTAATTAATTTAATTATTTATATTATTTTTGGTGAATTATGTAATTATTTTTTATATATAGAAATGATGGTAGTATTTTACATTATACTTCCTTTGGTTTCAAATTTAAGGGGAAAAAATACTTTTTTTTATATTAAATATGAGAAAATTTTAACTAATTTTATATTATTTAATATTATTATCTCTAAAATATCTTTTATTTAATTGAGGCCGTAAATTTCAATGGCTATTTTTTATATTTAATACCATGTTTTAATAAAGGATAAGTTAGAATTTTTTTTAAAATGTGTCATGTTTTTTTTTTGTTATATTTAAGACGGAATAATGATTTTATTGGGCTCGTCGAGGATCTGAACCCATTCACCCGTAATTTCTCATATCATCAATTAAGTTTCAATGTCTAAATTAAAATATATTATGAATTTAATTAGAAAACAAAGTGTAAAAATTTAAAATTGTTATAAGAATATTGTGCACTATCATTCATTCATGGATGGTTTATAATTGAAAATTGTCAGCTTTTACAGTAATTATTTGAGAGGTTAATGGTTATATATTATTGGTGTAAATTTTTTATATTATCAACCAATTAAAAATTAATCATTTTTTATGAATTTTAAGAATTTTATTTTAAAATTCAATAAATTTATATATATATATATATATATATTATGATTAAATGAGAATGTAAAATTGTTTTACATTATTAATATATAACTTATTTTCTTTTATTTTAAATGTCATTTGTATGAAAATGTCTAATTACTTAAGAATAATCGTCACAGCCTGACCGGTAATTATGTAACAAGTTGCCAAACAAATGAGAATGGCAATACAATAATCCCAAAAATATTGCACACCATCTGTTAATTAACTTTCCGAGCTTTGGTGTTATTCTATAGGAGAATTTCTCTGAAGGAATAATGTCAGCACAGTACACTATTCATGATGCTATGTCTCCAACATAAAAGAACATTATTTTTTTATCAAAAAATATTTAAGAAAAGTTTTTCTTCTTTTTCCCCCTATTATTTTTATAAGATTTTGAGTCTTATAAAAATGACTGGAAGCAGTATCCTTTACACTCCAATTATATCATATCCTACTATTCATAAATGAGAAAGAACCCAAATGCTATAAAATTATAAATTCCTAAATAAATCAGGCATTAATTTCTGCCTGTATAACAATTTAATGCTAGTACAATGAAGCAGTTAAAGGCTTAAAGCACCCATGAAAAAATATTGTGAAACCGATATTTGACATAACTTTTGCTATGAATGCAAGTGTGCAACAACTCAGAGCAAATCTGGCATTCACGCGAAAAAAGAGAGGACTTGGCAAGAATACAGAATAGCATGGGGTAACGTACATACTAAAGATACTACGTTTATACGTTTATTAATAAAAAGCTATACACTCTGTTCACATTTATTATGTTGGGAAAGAAAAAAAAATAGCGAATACAAAGGGTTTGCCACAAATTTAGTTCATACCAGTATTATTTTAGAAAAAATAACTTCTTTTTCATTAACTTTCTAAAATATTTTTAATAAAAAATAAAATTATTTCTCTAAATTAATCTCAACAACGTTATACATTACCCACACAACAATGAAAAGGGATTCTAAAGTTTAATAAATAAGTAAAATAGCTGTACATGCATGCATGATGCATCATCCCATTTCGTACATGTGCACCGTGACCTTAATATCGTTAACCGGAAGTAACTCATGTTTGTGCCAAATTGCTAATTGCATTGGATCCGACATTAGATAACTGTTTGCATAAATTTATCAATTTATAATTTTAATGATGAAAATACTCTTGATTACATATCATAAAAATAACGTTAATAAACCGAGTCATTGATAAATACTAGTAACTGGCAATTACAAATACTAGTATATTTTATATTTTATGTAGGAGGGGGTGTTATAGTTAACATGAGGAGAGCATGGGAATGAGAAAGTGGCTGTCCCAGAATGAAACTCCCTGACACAATTTCCATGCACACTCAACTTTGTGAACTCCGCAACCACAGATATGATGAGTAGGTGGCACCTTCTTTTTGCATGACAAGCAACCCAAAATCTTAACTCTTCACTCTTGAGGAAGAGAGAGAAAGAGAAACACCCCCACCCACTTTATTCTTCATTGTTCTTTTCCAAGCTAAGGACATAGTTAGAAGAAAACAAAGAAGCCATTCATATTTGATAGTGTTGTGTTGTGTTGTTGAGTATATTTTCTTTTGGTCATAACCACTTTGGGAGAGAGAGAGATGGCTTACAACAAAGGGGTGCATAGCAGCAGTGGAGGGAGTCACAGAGGAAGGCCTTATGCGTTGGTATTGCTTATCACATTTGGGATTGCACTGCTGGGTGTCATGGTGCTTCACAAGCTCAGAGAGAGGCGAATCTACACCCTTCTTGTCAAAGAGAAAGACCAACAGATTCTTGCTCTTCAGCTTCTCTTGCAGGTCAATCTCTAATTCTTTTCAGATCGTGAGGAAATCCAAATCCACTCTTCTCACTCTCTCTCTTGGCTTCTGTGTCTTACTTTTACGTGTTATTCACTCATCACGACACGTAAGGAGCAACATGCATTATTAAAAAATTAAAGCATTCTAGGAAGTATGAACACACACACACATACCATTTGCCAATTTCTAGAAAAATTCGAAAATTAAGGTGGTATTGGGAGTTGAGGGACTGGTGAAGCAATGGTTTCTTATTAATTTGCCAATTCTCACAATGCTGAGTCCCTTTGTGATTTAATTTTTAACTTAACCTAAAGAAAAAAAACTTAGAAGCAATTCTATAGGTGTTTTTGGTATTATTCTCTACTCAGAATTGCAGTTTTATCTTGATAATCCGCATAGCATAAGCACTTATGAAATTGCATCTAAGTTTTGTCTTTTTCTAAAAACCAAAAATAAATGGTTTGTTTTTCTTTGGGGTGCAATGCCAAAAGTGTTTGTATCTGGGATGAAATATGATAAAGATGATTTACATTTTCAATATTCTTTCAATTCAATTGTGCAAAATGTTAGATTGGTAGTAAAGTTGATTGGTTGATTAGAGCAGCATTGACTTGGTTACCATAATCATGTAGAAGGAAAGAGATCGCAGCAAAGAGTTGAGAAGCAAGAATGAAGAGATGAAGGGGAAGTTATACACCCTGAGAAGTCAGAAGATGGAGCTGGCTAGAACAGTTGTGGAGATGCAATCCACCCTGGATTCGCTGAAAGATGAGCAGAAGCTGATGGAATCAGCATTTGAGGAGCAGCAGAATGAGCTGAGATCGATGCAAGAAAAGGGGAAAAGTGTTGGACAAGGAGGATATGAAATAGAAGCATTAAGAGACAATCTTAAGCATAAGGAAGAAGAGTTAGAGGACTTGAAGCGCCGTCTTGAAATCCCAGTTAATGATCATCCAACCATCTTCAATGAAATTGTGACTGCAAATGGAACAATTGCAGCACAGGTTGAAATTGAGAAGGATGAGAATTCAGGTGAATCTGCCAAGCATGAGGGTGATAACAATGAAGGTGCAAGTAACAGTGAATTAACCAAGTTCAAAGATGGGGAGGTTGCAACTGAGATGAAAGATGAAATTCGGACTGATGGGGACGGCACGGCAAAAGATATGGATGATGCCGAAGTGGTGGATGGGAGAAAAAAGAAAGCAATGAGAGAAGAGCATGCAGGACAAGTAGAGATCAATACAGATGGTGGAGGTCAGGTGAAGCAATTGGCTGGGACGAAGAGGAAGCATAGCCGTGCAAGTCGAACGAAAGGGAAGCGCTGGAGAACCACTGTCAAGAGTAGTTCAATGGAGAACAATGGGGTTTTTGAAAACCACTCTGGTAATAGAAAGGTTTACAAAGATGAGTTGAAAGGTAGAAGAAGAGTTGGGAAAGTCTCTAATGAGGAAAGTTTTGCAAGGGAGGATGAAGGAAGGAACAATAATAACAGCCAAAGAAAAGACAAGCCACATGCCAAATTGTTGAAGACTGAAAACCATGAAAGCAAAGAAGATGCAAATGACATGAAAGTGAATAATACAAAACATCAGGTGACAAATAGTGGAAGTAGCATATACTCACAGAATCAGATACTAGATGAAATTAGGCAGTCAGAAGAGAATGAACAGAGTCAAGTCCAAGAAAACTGGAACAAGGGACATATCAACAAAGCTGACAAGAATGCTGCGCAAACAAAATCCAAGGTGTTACTTGAAGGGCTTGAAAAATTAGAGGAGGTTTTGGATGTACGGAAGCAAGAGAAGGATTCCATTGACAGTGGCCATGATGATGAGGACAATGATGATTTCTTCAAGGAATCGCATTCTGAATTTGAAGACGAGAAGGATGAATACAAGGGAGAGATAGATGAGTCAGAGTTTCAGACTGGTTTGTAATTAAACTGTATTTACTATGTCCATCTATACTAGAAATAGTGGATGTAGGCTTGGAATGCTTAGAAATATTTCAAATTACTGACATAAAAGGATGTATCAGCTTAGGAGAAAAATGTCATTAAAACAAGACTTCCCTTTTTCGTACTTGGTAATATATCGGTTATTTTAAGTTTACAGTCACTCGTATGGCAGGAGCATGACATAACTTCCTTCAGAAGTTATGTAGTTAATGTCAATAAAAGTAAATCTAGCAAATGTAGAGGAATGCGGGAATTTGCATAAAACGGGCAAATAAAACTTAAATGTAAACACATTGTTCTTGAAAAAAAAATAATCTCCCAATATTACTGTTAGCAAATATTAATGGATAATTAGCCAACAGATTTGTTTGCCATCAAACAAGACCGAGTCTGAAAAACTAGGAAAAGTCTGGGCGCTCGCATTATTACCAAGAACACTTGGAATTGTAAATATTCTCTAAGCCTCAGTTGATTCTTTTGCCATAACCTGCAAATGTTTAGAGAATTCAGTGAGCGAAGACTAAAATTTTGACACCTCCCAAATAAGGTACAATAATTTGTTAAACACAAAACTGGCTATCTAATCTAATTAGGATTAAAACGTTCACTTAAAGTGTTTAAAACATAACTGTTCTATAACATAGTAGACTAGAGTTTATGATAAAATTCACTACAGGAACTATGTTTGAATAGTTTCATTGCCCTAAATTTAAATATTATGAGATAGAAAAATCACTTGAGAAATACAACAACACTTCATCTAATTTGCGGACCCACTGATCCTTTGCACCCTCTGAACTTATCTGATTATTATCTT
>CM023946.1:37540886-37551828 GCA_013407115.1 Glycine latifolia
AAAAATTAAACTCAATATTATTTAAATAATTCGTTATCAACTTCAACTTTAATTGCACTATATTTTTGCGTTTAATCTTATAAATAGAATGAAATGAATTAATATTTTCTGTAAAGTAGTTTAGTGGAGGTGACATTCCATTGTCACCGTGTGTCCTTTTCGTTGCCAAGAAGGTAAAGTGAGAATACTTACCTACAGGTTTCCAATTACTAATCCATCCTAAAATTTCAATCCAACAACTGATATGTCTTACGCATCATACGAAACAAGTTTTGCTCTCGCATGCTAGACTCCGTCCCCAAACAAAGGAAAGAATCGATCATATTTTTCATATGATCTCATCTCCTCTCAGGAAAATGCCCAAAAGGGGGCTTTTAAAATGACTGCGTATTCGTGTCATTTCCGTTTTTTCACTTTTCACTTTTCACTCTACTAAGTACGACCGAGTCTAGGCTGCAGCGGTTAAATATGGACCATCGAATTGAAAGATGGAAATGGGCTAAAAAAAAAAGTGGAAACCGGTTGTGCAACTTTTTTTCTTTGCTTTTCATTTTGCACCCAATACCTATTTATCGAAATCGGTTGTGCACAAAAAGTACCATTTGGATTTTCAATTTATTTTACTTTTACTGAAACGGTAACTTATAGAAAAAAGTTCATATGTAATTACGTTTTTAAGTTATAATCATTTACATTATTATTATTTTTTAAAATAAAATATTTTGTATTATGATATCCGGTCTTCATGCTTCAAAAAATAAAATATCATTATTGTTATAATTATTTAACTTCAATATTTTGTGCTTTACAAAAGTACTTTTATTTTATGTTATTTATTTTATATTTTATCCATAATCTATTTATTAAAATTTATGATGCATTTTTCAAAAGCAACTATTTTTTGTTTTATTTCTTTTTCCATTTTAAAAACTTATTTGTTTAATTTTTATTCAGACCAAATTCTTATATTTTATAAAATATAAGAATTTAAAAATATACTCTTGAAAGCCCACATAATTATAAATTTAAAATAAACACTATATAACAACTTAAATGTCATACATTTTTTTAAAGTATTAATTATGATTGAAAAAAATCTCATTCAAAACATTGCCCATGATAACACATCATATCATTTTTAATGAAACTACAAGTTTATTTGTTATAAAAATATATATTTATATTTTCAAATACTTCTTGCTTACAAGGATTATATTTTCAAATACTTTTATCAACCACACTACAATACTTAGAACTTAAGAAACATAGACCATCAATTCATTATGTTATTCTTTGATATTGTTAATTTACACAATATTATTTATGTTATTAACAATTAATAACATTTCAAATAATTTGTTTGTTCCCTTCCTTCACTCTTCGACCCCATCCCCGTCCCCGCTGTCCCCCTCTGCCGCCTCCCCTCGCTCTCCTCGTCGTCGCGTTCGCCCCCTGCACCACCCTCCGTCACCTCCACCTCTCCACAACCTCCTCTCAGGCGCCATCCCTGACTCCTTCACAACCATCCACCTCTCCTCCAACAACTTCTTTGGTGAGCTTCGACCAGCTCCGACGACACCATTGCAAGAATGCACCTTTTCAAGCCAACGACAGCGACACCATTGTAACCATCCTTCCTTTCTCAATATAATAATATGTTTAAAAATAATATGTTGTTTTATAAATTTTATTTATGTTTAAGTTATGATTATAAAAATTTAATAATGAATGAAAATAATTGGTAAAGTTCGTTAATTTTGGTATTATGATGATTTTGGTTACTGTATTTTTAATATGTTTAATCTAGTTTGTTAGCTGTTACAGTTTTAAATATAAATTTAATTTGGTCTGTATAATTTTAATAGGTTTCATTAAGTTTGTTTGTTAGGTGTCATAGTTTTGAATATAAATTAATGTTAGTTTATTTGTTTTTTAAGTTTTATTCTGATTTAATGTTATGTAGAAGTAGTAGATTGTTGATATTAACATGAGAAATGTTTTGAATGAGATTTTTTTTCAATCATAATTAATACTTTAAAAAAATATATGACATTTAAGTTGTTATATAGTATTTATTTTAAATTTATAAGTATGTGGCCTTTCAAGAGTATATTTTTAAATTCTTATATTTTTGGTATGAATAAAAATTAAACAATAAGTTTTGAAAATGGAAAAATAAATAATTTTTTTTTAAAATTCATAATAAATTTTAATAAATAGATTAAGGATAAAATAAAAAATAGAAAAACATAAAATAAAAGTATTTTTATAAAGCACAAAATATTGGAGTTAAGTAATTATAACAATAATGATGTTTTTTGTTTTTTGAAGCATGAAGATTGGATAACATAATACAAAATATTTTATTTTAAAAATAATAATAATGTAAATGACTATAACTTAAAAACGTAATTGCATATGAACTTTTTCCTATAAGTTGTCGTTTCAGTAAAAGTAAATTAAATTGAAAATCCAAATGCTGCATTTTGTACACAACCGGTTTTCACTTTTTTTAGCCCATTTCTATCTTTTAATTACGGTCCACATTTGTTTTGCATCCTACGAAAAATATTTAACTGACTCACGCTAGACTCCGTCACTAACTACACTACCACCCTGATTGTATCAAATATAAGAATATATCTATTATATTTGAGACAGGGGAAAGTAACTACTAAGGTTAATCTTGATAATAATAAAAAAATCAAGGAAAGAAATGAACTTCAATTACATAGATCTACAATAACAATTCACACATATTTATTGAATCAGGCTAGACTAAGACAAAAGTATCTTTCTTAACTTAAAATTAATTTGTACATTTTAGCTTTTCCAAGAAGTTAAATTACAGAATTTTTATAAAAATTAAAGAATTTAAGTTTGTTTTAATTTATGACAGAAGTTTAATTTTTTTCTTCTTTTCTTACATAAGTGTTCATGAAAAAAAAATTCCCCAAAAGTTTATTAATTTTAATAATAATGATAATAAAAAATACACCAAATTGATTTCTAATTAATTAATCATATAAAATTCTTTATACTGAATATTTGATCATACATATCTATTAAACTCTATAATTATTTTAAAAAAATAGTTGAATAAATTCTTCCTTTAATTTTTGAAATTATAAGTTTTAACCATTTTAATTCTTAACTTTAAATATTCTTACTTTAGTCTTTAATTTTATAAAAAAAAACCATTTAAGTTTATTATATTTTTTCGAACATAAAAGGCTAAAGTAAATATCATTTAATTACTGTTTTGGTAACCAGGGTTACCTATATTGCCATGTCTAATTAACAAGTTTGACAATATATATTAATTTAAAACTGTATCGTGTGGGACTTACAAACAACTCAGACTTCTCAACCTGCATGACACCATCACATCAACACACGACCAAAGGAAAGTTGGCAAGAACAAAAAATTTCATTTTGCATTATTACTTATGTATTTCAGCCCTAGTGACAGCAACAAACAAGGCCCTTTTTCTCATTTTGTACAAACTTTCTCATATTACTTCATTTGTAAAATTTTGGCTTAATCAACTATTTTGTATCACTTGATTAACCTAATGAGCAGAAAAAAAAGTAATAATAATATGTGATTTTGATCATCAATTAGACTTTGTTGATTCTTCTATATTACGTACATGTTGTTGAACTCAAAACAAGCATACAATAACTTTGATCGAATTGATAGAAAGAGAATCTTTTTGGAGAATGTTTCATTATTTTTCATCGATCAATGAAAACTCGGAATATTTTGATATTCATTTGATGCAGAATTTGTAGGCACATTTACTACTGCGGAAACATATAAATCGTTTGTGGTTTGGGATGTAACAGATCATCATTGTTTTATGTGTTTACCTCTTGTAGCTTTCAACTTGGTTATTGGCTCCTTATCTCTAGCAAATCTTTCAAACTATCTCTTGAGGGGGAATGAGTAGGGTGTGTGGCCACCTCTATCTGTTAATGACCTAAGTAGGAGTATTTATATTAGTCTTTGGACTCTTCTCATAGTTTCAGCCCAATTGGGCTCAACTAAAGAGCATAGGCCCAACAATCTCTCACTTGCTCTTTTGAGTACAAACTTAGGTCTAAGAACCCAAGACCATGTAACTCATAAGTCATCATTAACTGAAACACCCCATCCCTTGTCTCAAGCTAGCTTGGGGATCCACCATATGTAATTAATCAAGGCTCCTGATAATCAACATAATGATTATCTAATTCAGTGCTACTCCACTAAAAGCCCAAACTTGAACTCCAAGATTAATAACACAAATAACGCATAACTCGAATATGCATTGCTCCTTTGTAATATGTTGATAATTGATTGATGAGTTTTCTGTTACTCAATCAATTATTTATTCCCTTGACTTTGATAGTTTCTCTAATGGATTACATGCACTGGCCAGTGTCTTTAATGTCCAAGTACCAAAACATATCAAGGAGACATTTCCTACAAATTCCATGTTGTTTATCTCATAAATATCGATAATCAAATAATCTTCTTCCCAAAATATCGAGTTATTGGCCGTCAATTGGTCAGACCTCACCCGTTGGTAATCAAAGAATAAAATTATATAATTACCTATTTATAATAAACTCATGATTAAGAGAAATTACATAACTATGGTTAGCTAGAGATTTGATACTTATGACAGAAAAACAACCTTAATCAAATCTCTCATTGACCCTTTCAATGCGAACATTAATTCACACCAATATTTTACAATGGTTCAGACAAGACCATTTCATAAAATATTACAGCCTAAATAAAACGTCCAACTTTATTTAATAGCTGTGAACCAATTCATCAATTGTAAGAACCTATGATCATGTCCTCCATGAACGTATCCATATGATCATATACTCTACAATTGATCCGGACCTTGGTGTTTGTAAATTTTGTGTGCATACCATAAATGAATAATACCTCATTTATAACTTTCAAAAATTCAATGTCATGATATCTTGATCAAAGAGCACAAAATAAACAAAGTCAAAATTCAATCTCCTAAAGCTATAGCAAGTTCGGAATCTTCTTAAGACCCATAGATGTAACATGCCTCTTGAACACACGTTCAGGAAAACTCTTTGTAAAAGGGTTAGCTAGGTTTTCTTCCGATGCTATCTTGGATACCACTGTGTCTCCTCTTTCAATGATGTCTCGGATCAAGTGATACTTCCTCTCTATGTGTTTCTGTCTTTTTGTGGCACCGTGGTTCCTTAGATTGTGCTACTGCCCCACTGTTGTCACAATAAAGTGTAATGGGGCGACCAACACCTGGTATCACTTGAAGATCCATAAGGAACTTTTTTAACCATGCGGCTTCTTTTGCAGCTTCAGATGCAGCTACATACTCAGCCTCTGTGGTAGAGTCAGCTACACATGACTGTTTGATACTTCTCCAACAGATGGCCTCACCATTAAGAGTGAACACATAGCTTGAAGTTGATTTTCTTGAGTCAATGTCTCCTTGGAAATCTGAGTCTGTGTAACCAATGATTTCAAGACTCCCACTTGAATAGGCCAACATATAATCTCTCGTTCTCCGAAGATACTTAAGTATATGTTTAACTGCTATCCAATGTTCCTCTCCAGGATTAGATTGGTACCGACTAACCACTCCCACTGCATGAACAATATCTAGTCTGGTGACAGCATAACATACATGAGACTACCTACAGGCGAAGCATAAGATATCCTACTCATGTGTTCTCTCTGCTTAGGCGTCTTAAGAGAGTGCTCCTTAGAGAGATGAATCTCATGTCTGTAGGGTAAAATACCCTTCTTAGAATTCTCCATACTGAACCTAGCAAGGACCTTGTCAATGTAGGATTCCTGGGATAATGCCAATAACCTATTCTTCCGGTCTCATAAGAGTTTAATACCAAGAATGTAATTGGTCTCTCCTAGGTCCTTCATATCAAAATGCTTACTCAACTAGATCTTTATGCCCGATAATACCTCAATGTCATTTCCAATAAGGAATATATCATCTACATAAAGCACCAGAAAAGATATTGTGTTCCCTTGGATCATTTTGTATACACATGGCTCATCAGGGTTTTCTCAAAACCATAAGGTTTAAGGGCTTGATCAAACCTAATGTTCCATGACCTGGATGCTTGCTTAAGTCCATAGATAGACCTTTGCAACTTGCATACCATATGTTCCTGCCCTTCGACTATGAACCCTTTCAGTTGCTGCATATATATGTCCTTTTCTAAATTTCCATTTAGAAAAGCAGTTTTGACATCCATTTGCCAAATCTCGTAATAGAAACTTGTCGCAACAGCTAAGAGAATCCGGATAGACTTAAGCATGGCTACTGGTGAAAAAGAATCCTCATAGTTTACACCTTCTATTTGGGTGTACCATTTTGCCACCAATCTAGCTTTGAAGGTTTCAACCTTCCCGTCTGATCCTCTCTTTCTCTTGTAGACCCATTTACACCCAATGAGTTTTACCCCTTTATGAACTTCTATAAGAGACCAAACTGAGTTAGAATGCATAGATTTCATCTCACAGTTCATAGCCCCGAGCCATTTCTGAGCATCAACATCTTCAAGTGCTTCGTCGTAACTAGTGGGATCATCATCTCTTTAAATGGTGACAGCCTGATATGATTCTCCCAACAAAAGATATCTTGCGAGTTTACGAATCAATCTTTTTTACCCACTACGACTTTGCCTAACATGTTGTTGTGCATCTACAGGAGGATCCAAGTTTGGTGGATCAACAATTTCTTGAAGACCCCCATTAGGTGGGTTAACTATTCTTGATTTTGTTCTTCAACAAGTGGTACTTGCATTTCTACAGGTTCCACTTGCAGATCATTATGCTGAATTTCTGCTTCTGTATCTAGTTCTTGTGTATGTTCACCTTCAGGAATATATTCCCCTCTTTGAACAACCATAGGAACATAAGATGGAACCACCTGAGGTTGGGGTAAAACTTGACCTGAGACAAGCTCATCAAGAATAACCATACTCTTTGGTTTGAAATTTGTCATATAGTCCTCATCTAGGAAAGTCGCGTGAGTGCTCACTAAGACCTTTCTATCTTTTGGACTATAAAACATCCAACTTCTAGTTCCTTTAGGATAGCCTATAAACATGAACACTTCTGTACGTGAGTCCACCTTATTTGACTTCTGTTGTAAGACATGTGCTGGAGCACGCCAGATCCAAATATGGTTGAAACTATCCCCTCTTTAGTCAAGTAAGCCCTGAACTCTCCAGATAGGTATTCACCTCCTCAGTCAGACCTAAGAGTCTTGATTTGAACACCAAGATGTTTTTGTCTCAGCCTTAAACTCTTGAAATTTTTCAAAAGCTTCAGATTTATGACGCATCAAGTATATATATCCAAATCTTGAGTAATTATCAGTAAATGTGATGAAGTACTCATACCCTCCTCTGGCCTGGACATTTATTGGTCCAGATACATCAATATGTACCAATTACAGCTGAAGTGTGGCACGATTTCCTTTGGCCTTAAAAGACCGCTTTGTCATTTTACCCTCTAAGCAAGATTCACATACCAGTATAGGTTCAAAAACCAAGGATTTTAAAATCCACTTTTGACCAAACCTTGTATCCTGTTAGAGTTAATATGACCTAATCGCAAATGCCAAAGATAAGTTTCATTGGAAACCTTTATTTTCTTAGATAGATGAACATGCTCTTCGTCTCCTAATTCAACATGATTAACTTCATGGGGTATAGGACTAAGGAAATAAAGACCATTAAACAAAGCACCAGAACATATAAAAGATGTACTCCTTATTGAAACTGAGGAATTAAATTAAACTATTAAACCATGTTTAATCAAACAACTAACAGAAATTAAATTCCTCTTAAAATATGGAACAAATAAACAATCATCAAAAACCAAAGTTCTACAATTATCAAAAGATAAAAAAATAACTTGTCTTACTGTTAGTGCAGACACAAATTCCCCATTTCCAAGTCTCAAAACTTTTTGGCCTTGACTGATAGGCAAGCTATGTTTGAACCACTCCAAAGAGTAACAAACATGGTTAGTGGCTCCTGAATCAATGATCCATTTATCACTGTAATTCTCCACTAAGCAAGCCTCAATCACAAGTAGCATATTCTGCCTTGCTAAACTGCTAGGAGTAGCAAACATGCCATCAAGAGTCCGGAGCATTTATGCTTCACTCTTAAGCATGTTTACTTGCTCCTACAAGTGACTAACGAGACTAGCTAAAATGTAACAGCGAACTGCAACATTCGCCTTCTCCTAGTCAGAAAACTTCTTCTTTGTTTCCTCATAAGCATTTTCTGCAGGCTGTGCTGGCTTAGGAATATCTAGGACAAAGTTGAGTTTCTCGTATTGCAGAACAATATCCAAATTAATTTTCCATGATTTATAATTTGTACCATCCTTACGTTTTTGACTCAAGATAGTAGCTAACGGATTGAAATATGACATTTTCTGAAAAAATTGCAAAGCACACAGTTTACAAACAAGAAATGCAATAAACAGATTAATCGCAAGTAGATTCTAATAACTACTTATTTGTTTATTGTTAACAATCCTTCAGTTTTCCTTACAAGGCTTACGTTGGGTAAGTCACTTGTAAAAAACTGAAATTGTTATTTGGGCCTTTGGTGCCATTACCAGAGCTTCGTTGGGAGGGTTAATAATTTTACCAAATTTGAATGTAATTAACCATCGTTCAATTTAAAAAATTATCCTTAGTATCCAAGCATTGCCGATGTTGGGCCGTACACTTTACTAAAATTTTTGAATTTGTTGAGATCGAGCCAAATAAAATATGGTCATCCTTATCCGTTGGGGCTTCACACGACCATTTTATTAATAAACCCACAATGGAGCCCGTAGGTTTATATAATTAATATTTTAGTTTTAAAACCTTCACCCATTCAATATTTTTGTTACAAGGAATTTAAAAAATTGTCCAATCATTAATCTAAAATTTTAATTTATAATGATTATTAATTTGAATTTAAAATCAAATTTGAATGTAATTATCCATCGTTCAATTTCAAAAATTATCCTTAGTATCCAAGCATTGCCGACGTTGGGCCATACAATACTTTACTAAAAATTTTGAATTTGTTGAGATCCAATCAAATAAAATCTGGTCATCCTTATCCGTTGGGGCATCACATGACCATTTTATTAATGGACCCACAATGGAGCTCACAGGTTTAAAATTAATATTTTAATTTAAAACCTTTACCCATTCAATATTTTAAAAAAAATTCCAGTTTCCAAGAATTGTTCAATTGAGAGTAATCATTTGTTTTATTTCTAAAATCTGGTTATTTAGACCGTGTGTATTAACACATGACCATTCTAGAAGCTCCATAACTTACTCGTAAAACAAACAGTTTTCTTAGGAAATTCTGGATTATTTGTCTTGATTTTATTTTTAGGTTAATATCAAAATAATCTCACAATAACTATCATACTAGTCGCATGAAGACATAATAATTACTATGCTCATGTAATTAACAAGTTATGCAACAATATGACACCACCTATTCTATTTGACATGTGATCACATTAATCATGTTATCAAAACATGTAATTCATCCACTCATAAAAATAAAGCAATTATAAAGTAGACTTTAATCCATGGTTTCCTAGAGAAAAAAAATTACAAAAATTAACCAAAAAACATTTCAGCCCTTCTTGTCCTTCCTTTTAGTCCATAGGTATGTACCACCATGGTACCAAAATCCCAAAATACCAAATTTTTGAAAGAAAACCTAAGATGATTTCAAGGAACCCTAACTGTTTCGTCTACTGCGCCGTCACTTGAACTCAGATTAGTACGAAATTTTAGGGCTAGGATCGCCATGAAGAGACAAAGCCACGACCACATGAAGCACCCAAAAAGGATGTCCCATGCACCCTCACTCCATCTTTACAAGTGCGTGAATCCCACTCGCAGCCACTTTGGGCGGCGCGTCCAGTGGCCTCTGGAACATCTCCAACCGTCGTTCTGCATGGTTTTGTGTCTTCTTTCATCTTGTGTGGTTGGTTTTGGATTTTGACTATCAGATGATCATAAACAGTCCAAAATAGTGACGAACATCCATCTTTGTGCATGCATCTTGTCCTTCTTTCAATACAATTTTGTGATAAACCAAAAATAATGCTATAATGGAATTAATAAACCAAGGAGGAAACCTAATCATATGGGATTAGCCTCCTTGTTACAACCAAAGAAAATACAATCAAATCTCTATCATGGATTAAAGTCAAAAAACCCAATAAAGCAATCATTTTTAATGGAAGAAAAATACTAGGATATACATGTGAGCATCATACCAATAAACATAGAACCCTAGGCGCCATATTTCATGAAACAAAACTAATTACATGAAATAATGTAAATAAAAAACTAGATCCACATCCAAACGCATAAGTTGGCTCTGATACCAATTGTAGGCACATTTACTACTGCGGAAGGCATATAAACCGTTTGTGGTTTGGGATGTAACAGATCATCATTGTTTTATGTGTTTACCTCTTGTAGCTTTCAACTTGGTTGATTGACTCCTTGTCAATAACAAATCTTCCAAACTATCTCTTGAGGAGGAATGAGTAGGGTGTGTGACCACCTCTCTGTTCTCTAGGTTTCTATCTATCTGATTGACTCCTTTGGTCATTCAAAACATCTTTCATGAGAGTTGCTTATGGGTTCTTAAACTTGAAAATTATTTGTTACGTAATTTTATCATTGAAACAGTTGACGTGACAATTCTTATATAAGATTTGTTATGTATATTATAAGAAACGATTTGAATAGTTTTTAAGAATTGTGAGACAATTGTAGTACTCATTTTAACTTCTTAAAAGAAGGCACTATTAAGACAAGATTTGTTAAAGTTCTTAAATCACATATAACATATCAGGCTCGCTAAA
>CM023946.1:37566828-37615058 GCA_013407115.1 Glycine latifolia
AAACCTGGATTAATTTCAATCAAGTTATATTATTTATTTAAATATATATTTTTGTATCATTTCTTATCCTGAATATCTTTTTTTTTTATCATGTTATTGTACAAAGTGTCTACCGGCTTTATCGACTACTAATATTTGTCGAAAAACCTGACTAGAAGTGGGATTCTCCTCTCCCAATCACTTTCATGTCGCATTCAATAATTAATTAAAATATAATTTAAAAATCTGATTTAACATAGTCATATTCCAATCAAATAGCATTTCCCTAGCAATGCTTTTCATGCCGCCAATCCGATTTCTAGGTTCTCGTAAAAATTAGCGGACATACGAAAAATCTGTGGTTTCGATTTCGAATTTGGAATTCGATTATTGCGGATGCATAAAGAAGAAGCGAAAGTGCTTGATCGGGATTTGAGGAAATTAAGAGAGAGAGAGAGAGGAATAAAATGGATCAGATAATTACCGGCGAGGCCACGGCGGTGGATGATTTGGAGGGGCGTCTTGGAAGTGGAGAGACCAATGCGGGTTAGAGATGCGACTCCACGTGCAAATGAGGCCATGGCTGCTTCACTAAGGAATGAGAGAAAGAGAGATGAAACAAGATTTATTGGATTTGTTGCTAAAAATATCGATATTAAACCCAAAACTTCCGGCGGATGGCCAGTACATTAGCCCAAACAAAGGAAAGAATCGATCATATGTTTCATATGATCTCATCTCCTCTCAGGAAAATGCCCAAAAGGGGACTTTTAAAACGACTGCCTATTCGTGTCATTCCCATTTTTTCACATTTCACTCTATTAAACTGTATTTGCTGCTATGCCCATCTATACTATAAATAGTGGATGTATCAGCTTAGAATGCTTAGAAATATTTCAAATTACTTACGACATAAAAGGATGTATCAGCTTAGGAGAAAAAATGTCAGTAAAACAAGACTTCCCTTTTTCATGTTTGTACTTGGTAATATATCGGTTATTTTAAGTTTACAATAAACCAATTTCTTAAAAAATAGTTGAATAAATTCTTGCTTTAATTTTTTAAATTATAAGTTTTAACCATTTTAATTCTTAACTTTAAATATTCTTACTTTAGTCTTTAATTTTATAAAAAAAACCATTTAAGTTTATTATATTTTTTCGAACATAAAAGGCTAAAGTAAATATCATTTTCTAAAACGAGTCTTGTAAAGTTAGGGGCTAAAATAATTACTGTTTTGGTAACGAGGGTCACCTATATTGCCATGTCTAATTAACAAGTTTGACAATATATATTAATCTAGGACTGTACTGTGTGGGACTCACAGACAACTCAGAGTTCTCAACTGCATGACACCATCACATCAACACACGACCTGCTCGAAGGAGTTACTCGCTGGTTACCTCGATCAGAAGATCAAGAAAGGAAGGAACTCAGAACGATTTGACAAGTGGATATCTCGACCATAGGAAAGTTGGTAAGAACAAAAAATTTCATTTTGCATTATTGCTTATGTATTTCAACCCTCGTGACAGCAACAAACAAACAAGGCCCTTTTTCTCATTTTGTACAAACTTTCTCATATTACTTAATTTGTAAAATTTTGGCTTGATAAACTATTTTGTATCACTTGATTAACCTAATGAGCAGAAAAAAAAATGTAATAATAATATGTGATTTTGAGAATCAATTAGACTTTGTTGATTCTTCTATATGATTTATTGATAATTTAGTTTTCCGTTCTAACTGAATATTAACGTAAGTCAAATTTCAAATAAAATAAGCAATTTCTTATGCAAGAACAAAAACACAAATTAATGATTTTTTCCTTCTATCTAATATGAAAAATAAGAGCATTGCACATTGTAACAAAAAATAACACAAATATTATGAGAATAAACTGACATGAGGGTACTATATAACTAAGTTCAACTTAATTTCACTGCACAGGTTTAGCATATATAAACACAAACTAATCCTGCATGTTCAGCCAACTGAATAAAATAAAATAAAATAAATTCCAATTTGGAGGTTGTATGAACATGCATGTTAGCAGCCTGTATTTACGAATACTTCTTTTACACTGAATTTCGTTTGTAGTTTTTTGTTTGCATCTAGATTATATATAGATATTTTCTAATTTTGCTTATCTACTATTTACATGAATAGCTACCAAGAGATCTTTACAGCTAGCTATTGGTATTTTCCTTTACAATACTCAAGTTGAATGAGACTGCACCTCAGGCTCTTTTCTTCAAGCTGCCAGCAAATAGTTAAAATCAATAAATAAATAACTATAAGAGTAAAATGTTTCATGTCCAAGTGATTAATGAACATAAGTCATCCTTTAATGTGTCAAAAATTGACCACACAACTTTGTTTTGATCATAAACTTAAACTGATTAGAACCATTTTTTTTCCTTCTTATTTGTTCCATCAAAAAGAGAAACACCATAAAAATAAAAAAATAAAAAGATAACAACAAAATTCCAAGAGTCATTGAAACAACATTAAGTTACCTCAAGAACACGTATGATGTGGAAGATATCGTCGAATTCCTCTAAGAGGAATTTCTCTTGTATAACAACTTCTGCTAATGCTGATGACAACTCAGCAATCTTATCAGCCAGATTATCAACGATTTCAATTTTAAGTCCTCCCCAGATATTATGGTACTTGCAGTTACATGTCGCTTTCCTATACTTCCCCCCACACAGGCAATAGCTTCATCTACCAACCCATTACATACAAAAGTGAAGATAAAGAATTAAAACTCAAACAATAATGGCATAATGCAAATGCTATATCTCAATTAGAATCCATTTGAGTCAATTCATTCTTAATTAAGTGAGATACACTACCACACTCACTTGAGAATGTAGTACATCATCTAGCTTCAGCTCAAGCTTTTCTCTCTCAAATTCTATCTTCGATAGCACCACTGAATATCGTAAATTGGCTAGACCATCCAAAGCACCTATAAATTTCCCTAAACACATAAAAATTCACGAAAACATTAATCCCATCGGAGATCAACTATAAAACCGGCCATTTCATAAACCAACAATCCAAAAACCTTACACAAAGAAACATAATAATTAAGACTTATAGGTAAATAGTCTAGTCCAGACAACATAAAGGATTTTCACACCATGATTTAATCACAAATTGTCAAGTATGAAAAAATTATTAATTTTTACCATAACTATTTTAAAAGTTAAACTTAAGTTTATAATCCAATAAAAAATTGTTATGAATAGTAAATGTGTTGATTTTTTTTTATTTTTATACTTAGCATGATTTACGTTCCAAAGACAATTATCTTAAAAGTGACATCTAACATGACTTTTGATTGGTTCATTTTATCGTACATAGAAATTAAATTCAATAATTTTATATTGGTAGCATGTTTCATTTTGTCTTAAATTTGAAGAAACAATCACTTACTTTTTCAAAAATGTGATCAATATACCTTAGCCAGAAGAGACATTCTATGATTCACAGCATGAGCTCTGGCATTTGCAAACCGCCACTAGTTCAACCGGTTATCAAGTAGACGCAACTCATGAACCACCTCATCGTTTGAAGATTTCTTATGCTTAAAGAGATCAAAACCCATGCTCATAATCTTCTCCATACTCTTGTGTTGTGAGAGCTTATGTGGACTTGCGGCAATGGCCGGTGAGACTTGGAACTCACGTACCCAATAACCGAATTGTTAGCCTTCTTCATCGCTTTATGGGTCTTCGCCACCCACGAATCAACCTCCCCCTCTTGTTGCCATGTTCTTAGATGAAACTTCCCTACCTACATATCTCGAACTCCATGTTCTTGGCAGAGAATCCAAATTCAAAATTCGTGTTATCTGATTTTGTATCAATTGGGTTCTTAGAACAATGAAAGTTTTTGTGAAGGGTATTTTAGTTTCGTCCAAAGAGATTCCGGGAACAATATGAGAACTCAGTTTCTTCATTGACGAAGAACAAGATTTTCCAAAGAAACCACACCTCGTAACGTCTTCATGTTATTGTTTTCTTCGAAGCCATTGGTGTTGCTCCTTAACTCCATGTAACTCCTCTGTTTCAAGAAAACAGAGAAAACAAAGCATGTTTTGATGATGATGATGATGATGGTTGTGGCGGTTTTTTCACTTCAGCCTTTCGTTGCCTACGTGATCGGCGAGAGTGGTTGAGTTTTA
Organism: Glycine latifolia; assembly: GCA_013407115.1. NCBI lineage: Eukaryota > Viridiplantae > Streptophyta > Magnoliopsida > Fabales > Fabaceae > Glycine > Glycine latifolia. The sequence goes on from CM023946.1 coordinate 37,571,006, forward strand.
ATTATTATTTCTTAATTTGTAGTAAACAACTCTTATTTCTTAATTTTAAAAATTCTCACCTTGGTTTTAATCATCATTCACTTTATCTATTTTATATTACATTTTTATTAATATTTTTCTCTTCGGTCAAATACCAAAGATGTTTCACAAATCATTCAATCAAATATTAATATATTATGATATTGTTCCATATATAACAATAAATCTTATATCAATAAGCAATCCTATGACTTATATTTTTTAATAATATAAAAGACCAAAGTAAATAACATTCTGTAAAATGAAGTACAAATAGCTGGAAAATTCAAAATTGTAAGTTCACTCAAAGCTAGCTAACCAATTGAACCAAAATGATCTATAGGAGGTATATGTAAAATGACATAAGAAAATTTTTTAATTATATATATAATTACTTTTAATACTTATAATGTTAATAACTTTTTTACTGCAATTTTTTAATAACTTGTTCTTAAAATTTAGAATAAATATTATTAAATTTTAGGTTAAATTTATTTTGAGATTTAAATGATTCTAATTTATTTCAATTTGATCTTTTAATCTAAATTATAAAAAATTATACTTTTTGGCAGTTCAAAATCGCTATTAAGTTATTTAAACTGCGACAAAATATATATTTTCAAAAATAAGAATTAATTTAAAAAATTAAAAATCAAAATTAAAAAAAATCAATTTTAACTTAAATAATAAATAAGATAACTAAAAAAATTAATTTAACCTAAATTTTATATTATAAAGACCACTATATATACTTCTTTTACACCGAAAAGTTCTAATTCAATTAAAAATATATATATTTTAAAATCATTTTTTCTAATTATTAATAATATTATCCTAAAGGAAAAAATAGTCAACTTTCTTTATAATTTTATTTTTTTTTATTTTTTATGAGCTAGTCATGCAAGGGTGTTAGGATGTGTCCAAAATACATATATCATATTGTTCACAACCCATGCAGGCCAAAATATTATTAGAGAAAAAAATATAGACCGATAGTATAAATTTTTTACTAATTTATCCATTATAATTTTTTTATGTATAATAAGTTTATTAATTTTTTAAATAATTATGTTAATATAATTCAAATGATAACAATATAAAATTATTTTATATTAGTGTATATACATTAAATCCATATCATTATATAAGATAAAACATGTTTAGAGTCTATCTAAAATTTTAAAAGTATTAATTTTGTTCTTATAATTTTTTTTATTAATTTGACCTTGTAAAAATAAAATATTTTTATTGATACTTAGTGATAATTTTATTAGATGATTATAAGAATTAATTATTTTTTCTTTCTATCTTTTTAATCACACTCAAAAGATACCAAAATTCGCACGATTATTTTATCTTTTCCTAAATCTCATCATATTACCATCTAACATAGTTAGGACTAATAGAAATAAATTTTATTTTTAAAGAAACTAAATTAATAAAAAAAATTACTATAATAAAATTAATACTTTTTCAAATTTTATATACATTTCAAACATATTTTATCCATTATATAAAACTTTTCATCTTATGTATGGTTTATTTTGTCAGCTTTAGTAATTAACTAAAGGCTTTGTTATATATTGGACGGGGGCTTTTTTTTTTCTGGTATTTCACTTTATATATAATTATATGGTTTAAATATATTTTTTATTTTTTTAATTTAATACTTTTTAAATTTTATTCTTTGCAAAATATATTTTTTTTATTTTTTATTCTTAAAACGTGTTAGATAGCACTTTAAACAATAAAAAGTATTTTAAAGAGTGAAAATAGTAATATTTAAAGTACTTAAAAAAATACATTTTATAAGGATTAAAATAAAATTTAAAAAAATATTAAAGTTGTGATGAGTTTTGCTAATTATTCAACACCTGCGGTTCTAAAGGACAAAACTATATTAAAAAAAAGGGACAAAATTATGAGCCAACAAATCACACTTGACTTATTTTCATTAGTTTTGCTTGCTACATAGGCAAAAGTAAAAAATTGATCACAAAAATACTTAAAAGTATTAAAATTTGTAAAATTGATTAGTATATTATGTTTCCGTTATTTGCTCTTTTTTTTACAAAGAAAATTTAAGTTATATTTACAAAGAAAATATTATTAATTGGAAAGAGTTTTAATTTTTATATAATTACTCTTTAAAAATATAAGATAAAATTTGAAAAAACATTCAATAATTTTTATTAGTAAAATATATTTTGATCAATTATATATATATATATATAGTAATTATGTGAAAATGAGAATGATCAATCTCACATGTTAGATTAAAATGAGATGTCAAAATTAAAACATTTAAATTCAAATTACAGTTTTGTTTAATGGTAAAATCTTTAAAAGATTTATTAAATAGAAAATCAAAATATCTAAAGATTTACTTTATCATCCTAAATATCTCAAATTTATCATTATTAATCACCACCACCCTTTGTAAGTAACATGATCATCATCACAACAACTATTATGACTATAGTTACCATTTCACCACTACAGTTGTGATCGACGTATGAGGTGATGGTAACAACAAGAGTAAAGATCATATTAGTGACGATATTATGATCATGTAAGTGATCTTGATAGTAGCAATTGTTATCGTAATAATAATTAATATTTTTTTATAAATGACATAAATTAAAATTTTAAAATATTTAATTTTTTATTTGATAAATCTTTTAGAAGTTTTTTCTCTTTAATCTTGACATTTTAGTTTAATATAAAAATTGCAATTAATCATTTGTATTCTCACCTAACCATTCTCATTTGATATATTATATCTCACGTCATGAGTTTGGCCCCCTTATGGTTATGTTTGGCTTCGTCCCTGCAAATAAGTCAAAATTATTTGATGAAGCCTGAAGGCACTGTGTTAAAGATGAAGGCATTTGAGATCTGAGTTTAAAATTAAAGGTGTGATAATTTTTTTATAGTTATTATATTAGAATTAGTTATTTTAAAATTTAGAACAATAGGATCATAATAGTAGTATTGAACTTGTTACGGATAGGCCCAGTTGAGTATTTAAATACTGCAACCACTAAAAGATAGAAGATAAAACAGAAGATATAATCACAACCAATTTCGTTCATATATTAGATAATCTGAATATCTTTACAAAAGATAATGGGCCTCAACAATATCTTTTCAGGATCTAGGTATCATCTTATAAATACAGCTTCATTCATGGTGAAAGGTACACAACAATCCTAACTCTCTCTTTTCCATTCACACTGCACACACAGCACACCACTTGTGTTGTTTCCGACAGTGATCATCTTCCTGGGGGTGCTTCATCTCCATAGGCATCTTCAGAGAGGGAGAGTTTGATCCCATAGCAAATCCCAGTAAACCTTGCTGGGTACATTCTGTTTCTCACGAGCAGAACAGTGGCGCCGTCTGTGAGGACGATAAATTTCGAATCCCACCAAATCACCATGGTTAACACCAGAAGCCATCAGATCGCTGGACATGAGGCACCACCACCCCGGAATGCGAATCTGGAGAATGTGGTAGCAGACGACGCGACGTCCCATACCGCTTCCTCTCCAGCGATACCACCAGCTCGTATTCCCCCATCAAATGCCGAGGTAGAATTAGACAACAATCAGCGTTTCATCCACAATGCGTTGAACTCTATTTTATCTCAGTTAGAGAACTTGGAGAAACGTTACGAGCTTCAACGACAGGAGGATGCTCAGAACTTGTCCAAACAGTCGGGTTCTAATATTGAGCGACCAACGACAACGCACAACGAGCAACCGAATTCAGTAGAAAGAAGGCATGAAACCAATAACTCGGCATCCACAGCTGAGGCTGGTAATAGGGAAACAGCCAGTCAATCCGAAAGGCTCAGACCCCATTCACGCAAGGAAGGACCTCGGCCCGCTTTGTCAGCCCGAATCCCAGAGCACGCCGTTGTCGACAGGTCAGCAAGGGAAATTATACGTCGGCCCAGATGAGAAGACGAGACATATCAGAGGAAATACCGCCGAGGTCATCAGAATAACAGCCCATTCATCGACGAGATAGTAGAAGCCCAATTCTTGGAGGATTTCGATAGTTCTTTTTTATCCAAATACGATGGGAGCCAAGATCCCCGGGTGCATATAGACGAATTCGATATGCAAATGTATGTCTGAGGTATCGACGAGCCTATAATTTCTCGGATTTTTGCTACTACTCTGACTGGAGCTGCTCAAGCTTGGTTTCATACGTTGCCGCCACAGTCTATCCGAAATTTTGAAGATTTTGGACAGAAGTTCTTGTTGAATTTTGCAACAAGCAAGAAGCAGCCCAAATCCGAGTTCATATTAGGGAAAATACGCCAGAAGACCGGAGAAACATTACAGAGCTATATGGACTGATTCAAAGAAGCCGCCTTGCAAGTACAGGGTTTGGAGGAAAAGGTCCATGTACATTTCATCTCGGCGGGGCTCAATGGGTCATCCCGTCTCGCCAAATCCATTTACAAAGATCCTGTAAAAACTTTAAATGAGTTTATGATCTGATCCAAGAAATATTTGGAGTTGGAACAGATGGAAATCGCTAACTCGGCCCCGAAGGAGAATAAGAAACCGACATCACCGAGAAACCGACGTCATGAGAATGCACAATCCAATCGACAACCATCAAATTTTCTCGCTAACCGACCTCCAAGAAACTTCCAAGACCCGAACCTCAGGCCCAAAAAGTTCGAGTGGAAATTTGACAAGTATGCTCCACTGAATGCTTCACGAGGCCAAATATGGAAGGAAGTTGCATTTACAGAGATGAGGAAAGTCGAACGTCCTCGTCCGATAATGAGAAAGGAAGGATTAGATTATTCCCGATATTGTGATTTTCACAATGGGCCGGGTCATACGACTGACCAGTGCCAGGAACTTCGTGATGCGATAGAGCAATTTGTCCGCGAAGGAAAACTTCGGCAATATGTTATCCGGATCCAAGGGCACCAAGGAAAAAGAAAAAGTCAGCAGGAGAATAAAGACCGAGATGAGAAGAAAACTAAAAAGGATGAATTCCCAGAACCCGAATTCGAATGTAATGTGATTTCGGGAGGTATGGGAGGTGGAGGCGACACCGCCAGTCAGCGAAAGAAATATCTCAAGGAAGTTATGTCGGTAAGAGATCAACCCAAATTCAAAGAAAGCAAGAAAACTGCACCACCGCTAATCTATTTCACAGAGGACGATATGAAAGGCGTAGTGCCCGGACATGAAGACGGTCTTGTCATAACCGGGACCGTGGCAAATTTTCGAGTTAAGAGAATATTTGTCGATAATGGCAGCTCGGCCGACATTCTCAATTTAAGTGCGTTCAAAAAGATGAATTTGAGTGAAGACGACTTAAAGCCGTGCCAAACTATGTTAATCTATTTTAATGGAGGAGGCACCGGTCTGAAAGGCACAATCGACCTCCAACTCACGTTGGGAACAAAAGAAGGGTTCAAAATAGGCCGAGTCACATTTACCGTAGGCGAGTTCACCTCACCATACAATATCATATTAGGCAGGCCAACACTTCATAAATGAGATATATTAATGTCCACCAAGCACCAGAAGATGAAGATGATCGGACACCTTGGCCGAGTTATTACGATTTGCGGTGATCAGAAAGAGTCTCGACAATGCTATTTCAATACAATCCGAGAAACGGAGGGCGGCCAATCTTCTCCACCTCGGATTCGGCAGGGAGATCCCTCGGACCAACAAATAGAGAGACCGGCATCTCGCAAGCCGGTTAATCTTGTGGAGTTGGATATGCGAGATGTTGAAGAATGGAGACCGGGACCAGTAGATGAATTGGAAGATGTTCAGATCGGAGGATCTCCAGATCAAATTACAAAAATAGGCGCACAGAATAATTTAGAAATTAAAGGCAAGCTAATCCAATGCCTTAGAGAAAACCAGGACGTGTTCGCTTGGAAAGCATCCGAGATTCCTGGAATTGACCCCACATTCTGCTATCATAAGCTAGCCATGTACCCTGACTCCAAACCTGTGGCTCAGAAAAATAGGAAGCTCGGCCCGGACAGAAGGCAGGCATTAGAGAAACACATCAAGGAATTGCTAGAGGCCGGGTTCATAAGAGAAATACAATACACCACTTGGCTCTCTAATGTGGTGATGGTGAAAAAGTCCAATGGGAAATGGCGAGTTTGTGTTGATTACACAGATTTGAACAAGTTTTGTCCAAAGGATTCTTATCCAATGTCGAGTATCGACCAGCTAGTAGATAATTCCGCCGGATTTCAGTCGTTATCTTTCATGGATGCTTACTCCGGATATAATCAGATACCGATGTACCCGGGAGATCGAGAAAAGGTAGCATTCCGAGGTACTGAAGCAAATTACTATTACGAGGTGATGTCATTTGGATTGAAGAATGCAGGAGCTACTTATCAATGAATGATGAATAAGGTCTTCACTGATCAACTCGGACACAATATCGAAGTATATATCGATGACATGATTGTTAAAACAGGTAAAAAAGGAGACCACATCCAAGATTTGGAGGAAACATTCTGCAAGCTAAGACAGCACAGTATCCGTTTGAATCCCCTGAAATGTGCTTTTGGGGTGAAAGCCGGGAAATTCTTAGGGTTCATGTTAACACACCGAGGAATAGAGGCAAACCCGGATAAATGCAAAGCCGTACTCGACATGCAATTTCCTACTGATAAACGAGAAATCCAACAATTAACAGGAAGGATGGCGGCCTTGACACGGTTCCTCCCAAAAGTCGCAGAAAAGGCCCTACCATTCTTTAAGTTATTAAAAAAGGAAGCCAAGATAGGATGGAATCAGGCATGCGAAGAGGCATTTCAGGAAATAAAAAGATGTCTGGCCTCACCCCCAGTTCTCTCGAAGCCGGAGCATGGAGAAACTCTCATCCTGTACCTTGCAGTAGGGGAAGAAGCCATAAGCGCAGTTTTGGTCCGAGAAGTGGATAAGTGTTAGTTGCCAATATACTTTGTAAGCCGAGCTCTCAAGAACTCGGAGCTGCGTTACCAAAAGCTCGAAAAAGTGGCTTTCGCTTTACTCACCACGGCTAAGAGATTGCGTCCATATTTCCAAAGCCACACCATAATGGTAAGAACAAATCAGTCTATCCGACAGGTATTACACAAGCCGGATTTAGCAGGGAGGATGATGAATTGGGCCATTCAATTATCCGAGTTCGACATCAAATATGAAGCTTGCAATGCAACCAAATCTCAAGCTTTGGCCGACTTCATAGTAGAATTGACCCCGGCATTTTCCACCCAGTCAACAAATAATGTGTGGAAAGTGTATGTTGATGGGTCATCTAATTCTAAAGGAAGTGGAGTCGGGATCATTGTTGAAAATCCCGAGGCAATATCACTCGAGCAATCACTACAGCTTAATTTTCCGACATCTAACAATCAAGCAGAATATGAAGCACTGATCGTCGGGTTAAACCAGGCCAGAGAACAGGGAGCACTAAAAGTGAATGTCTTCACTGATTCACAATTGGTCTCAGCACAAATCGAAGGGCGGTATCAAACCAAGGGCCCTCTGTTAGCAAAATATCTTGCTAAAGTTAAAGAAATAATAGCCGAATTCGATGAATTCACCATAGCCCATATTCCAAGAGAAGAAAATACCCGAGCTGACATATTATCAAAGCTAGCAAGAACGAAATGAACAGGTAATCACAGAACAGTCATCCAACAAGAACTCGCACAACCTGCATGCATTATGGTGGTCTTAATAGCCGAAGATTGGCGGAGGCCGATCATAAACTATTTGGAACAAGGGATAGTGCCGGATGACAAAATAGAAGCAAAAAGGCTAACCCGAGATGCTTCAATGTACACAATTGTTGATGGTGAGCTATACCGACGAGGTCTCCACACCCCGTTATTATTATGCTTAAGCTCTGATCAAACTGAGTACGTACTTACCGAGATACATGAGGGTATTAATGGCCAGCATATGGGAGCAAAGGCTTTGGCATTAAAAGCCCTTCGCGCCGGATACTTTTGGCCGACGATGCAAGCAGATGCTGCAGAACATGTAAAGAAATGTGACACCTGTCAAAAACATGCGCGAATATTATGGATTCCTCCATCCAAGTTAAAATTAATCATAGCACCATGACCTTTCTTCAAATGGGGAATGGACCTCTTAGGACCATTTAAAGCAACAGAAGGCCACATGAAATGGCTAATAGTGGCTGTGGATTACTTTACTAAATGGATTGAGGCCGAGCCTCTGGCTACCATCACCTCGGCCCGTGTCCAAAAGTTCTTTGAATGCAGTATTATAGCAAGATTTGGAATTCCGGCAGAAATAGTCACCGACAACGGAACGCAATTTACAAATAAAAAATTCCAAGAAATGATGGCTGGACTCCACATAAAACACCACTTTGCATCAGTAGAGCACCCACAGTCTAATGGTCAGGCGGAAGCAGCGAACAAAGTCATTCTCGACGGATTGAAAAAACGAATGCAAGAGGCCGACCCGAACTGGGTAGAGCAACTTTATTATGTCTTGTGGGCATACAGAACCACGGCTCAAACATCCACCCGGGAGACTCCATTCAGGATGACTTATGGTTGCGAAGCCATGATACCTGTTGAGATCGGCCAGCCATCTTGGAGGAGACAAATATCGAATATAGACAACAATAAGGCATTAGCTGCCGAGCTAGATATGATAGAAGAAGTCCGGATTGCAGCACATCGCCGGGATCTACACACGAAGAATATCTCGGCTCAAAAATTTAATAAAAGGGTAAAACCAAGATCCTTTGAGAAGGATGATCTCGTACTACGACGTGCGGACATCGGCAACAAAAATGCCCGAGATGGGAAATTAGCACCCAATTGGGAAGGACCATATCGGGTCACCCAAAATTTGGGGCAAGGAGCCTACGTTTTAGAAACTTTGGAAGGCAAGGAGGTCAAGCGCACATGGAATGCCGACAAACTAAAGAGATACTATAGCTGAAACCCACGTATTCCTCAGCAATTAGCCCGAGATCGTGGAGTATTGTTCTTATCACATTTCCCGGCAATAAGCCCGAATCTATAAATAAATTATTTTCACGTAATTGTCTATGATCGATTCATAAGCTGGGATCCAGGCGAATCCATCAGAATCGTGATCTATGTATTCATAAGTTTCTCATTGGATAAATAAGCCGAGGAATACAAACCCGGCATAAATTTTCCATTGATACTACGAATTTCAATATATTCATGTGTTTCTCATTGGTTATGTAAGCCGAGGAATACAAACCCGGCATAAACTTTCCATTGACACCACGAATTTTCCATGTATTCACGCGTTTCTCATTGGATAAATTTTCCATTGACACCACGAATTTTAATAATCTTCGAAGAATAAATAAAATCCTATCAAGGATGTTATACATTGTGCACAATTTTTTGAGAGCCTAGTCGCTATTATGTATTAATTCGGTCTTGATCAAACCGGCGTATATAATCATGGATAAGTCATCGAGTACATCGAAAGAATTATATCCTTAAATTATTACGAAATACATTAAACAGTTGCTAGGATAGGAACTCGGTTCCAAAAACAACATTCGAACAGATGATTCGATTAAAAACACTTGGTCATTGGAATCAAAGGCAATATTCGAATAAGCAAGTCAATAACGGCAAAGCGACATGCATTAAATAAATTGTTCAAAGTACGGAATCCAACGGCACAAATCAAAAGACAAAAATTAAAATTGTTCAGAAGAAATAAAATGTTACGGAGCAAACCGGCATTCCGGCCCTTCATTTGTTCACTTGATCATCCATGATCGGCTCTTGATTATCATCTGGAGAGGTGACTTCGGGGTCAACATAAGGGATGAATTTGCCGTCCTCAACATAGGATCGGCAATCAGCTCCTTTTAAATTTAAAGCAACTCATGGGTTCAAGAATTGAATTTGCTCCACGGCATTAGAAAATGCATCCTCAGCAACGGTCCCCAATGTGTCTTGAAAATCGGTTGCCTCCTTCTTGGCAAAAGTTACCTCTTGTTGAGATTTCTCATAGAGAACCCTCAATGAAGCAAGGTCTTGGTCCAAAGAAGATAGTTCTGCCCGAGCTTTGTTGGCTTCAACCGTTGCAGTATCAGCAGAGGCTTTGAAAAAATCGGCATTTCTATTCGCCGCTTGAAGTTCACCTTGGAGAGATACGACCTCCTCCTTCATGGTTGACAAGTCTCGATGAGAAAGGGTAAGTTTTTCTTTCAGCATTAGAGATTCTTCAGATAACTTCTTGTTCTCGTCAGCCAACCGTTGGTTATCATTCTTGAGCTTGAGGCCATCATTTTTAACTTTGTTGTACCGAGCATATAAAGATACTAAGCTCGGTACCAAAGTAGCACTCTTAAAAGCCTAGAAGTGGAGTTGATCAAGTTCCCGGATGTCGTCATCCGAGAAGGGGGTCCCATCATAAAAACGCTTTGGAGCTTTAGTATAAGGAAAAAGATCATCAACCCCTTTTTCCCAGAGGCATCCCAAGGTTAATGAAGACTCCTTGGGGACGGAAACTGGGATACCTGTAGCAGAAACATCGCCAGATGAATCCATTGCTACGTCTTCGATTGTAATTAAAGGGGCGGCCGGGGTTCCCTGGTTCTCGTGCCCAGTTAAAAATACAGCTTGCGTCCCGGTCGCAGATATTTCCCCGGCCAACCTTGTGGGGGCCGTCTCTTGAATATCACCGGAGGCCAGTACCTCAACTCAGCGCTTCTTGGTTTTCCTTGCCGGCATCTTATGGACATAGTCACGGCGGGAATCAGTGGTTTTCTCGACAGTAGTTTTCTTGGAATGACGAGGGTTCAAGTTGATGGTAGGATCTTCTTCCATCTTGGCAGCTGAAAGGCAAAGAATCGATTAGCAAAAAGAAAAACAAAATGACGAGCATGTAAAGTTTTTATACACGACCTTGAGCTTCCTGGTGCAGTTGAATTTGAACAAGAGCTGATGCCTCACTATCAGAAAGATTACATTCCTCAACTCGGTAAAAGGAAGGGGGATTAGAATGATGAACTCGAGTCCAGTAGAGGGGAAATCTCCATTTAACACCAGGTGCTTCTGGACCCTGAAGAAAGAATGGTTGCTTGTCGGGTTCGGCTGCAACCTTGAAGAAATTATTTTTAAAGTTTTTAAAGAAATCGGTGAAGATACGAAAGAGACAACGACTGGGTCGGCTTCGAAGTGAAGTCCACCCTTTCTTATTAGAAGCTTCTCGGCCTGTACGACCGGCCTAGACAGAGAAAAAGTATAGGAAAAGCAAGACAATACAAGGTATTTGTAATTCTTCACAAAGATCCTCAAAAGATTTGACAAAAGCCCAACTATTGGGATGTAATTGTGAAGGGGCTAATTGAAGATGATCTAATAATCGCATTTCGAAATCCGATAAAGGAAATCGGATGCCAAGACGCGTGACCACATCCTTACAAAAGAAAAAATAGTTAGGTTCCTTTTCCCCGGCACAAGAGCAAATAGGCTCGTCCGGGGTAGGAGGACGAATGGAGAATCCGTCTTGGTTACCTATGGGGATTGATGCTATATTTCCTGGGGTCAGAATAGATGAAGTACGAAGTACTTCGTATGTAACCCATGGAAATTTGGCAAGTAAAGAAGAAGGGGGGAGGTTGGATTGAGATCCTGCCGACTGGGATTCATCTACCATTTCCACAGAAGGAATGTCCATAATGACCTACGACAAAATAAAAATAAAAAGATTAGTAAAGATACCTGGAGGAGTGGGCGGAAGACGAAGAGGAGAAGAAATGACCGACGCCGAATTGGTGTAAGAGATCGGCCTAGCAACCTCGGCATTCGGTAAAGAGGTCTTAAGAACTCTAGTTGAAATAGCTATTCGGACTGGGTTATGTCGACATGTGTCAAGTACAGCCTCGGCTCGTTTATCTTGGTGAACACTAGCAAAATACAAAAAGTCATCTAAACACTTGGAACAGGGTTCAAATCAAGTCTCAAAATGTTTAAGTTTCCTTTCTTTTCCAATCAAGTTAGAAGGAACAACACTAACAATATTTGAAAATGGAGAAACATCAGAGGATATTTTGGGTTTGATTAAAGGTGCCTTATTTTTCTGAGATGAAGATGAACCTACTTTGGGAGGATTACAAGGTTTTGGAAGGTTGGCTTTGAAATTACTAGAACCTGATGATGCTCGTAACAAATCTTTCCTCTTTTCCTCATCAGAAACTGGGATACCCCAAAGCCAAAATGCAGTTTTGGGAGGAACATTGTTGCGCACAAAAGCTTCTTCTTCAGGGGTGATTCCCATTATCAAAAAGGGCACAGGGAGAAACCCTAATACGATATGAGAAGTAAAGAAGAAAAAACACCCTAAAGCAGAATGCCTAGACAAATAACTAAAGGAACAGAACTAAAAAGGATTGCGAAGGTGTAAAGAGAAGAGAGTATAATGCGATCAAAAAGAGGGACGTAGTAAATACCTGGGAAACTTCAAGAAAATGCAACTTCAGAGAATGGTGATATAGAGAAGATGATAGTGAGAGAAAACGTCGAAAGAATGAAGGAAAGGTCAGAGAAGGTAAAAGGGATGTGAGGAAGCTGAAATAGTGGTAACCGCCAAAACCAAGAAAAACTTCACGAAACGTTTTCAAAAAACGTGGGTCACAAGATATGATCTGATATCAGGGGCACATATGACATTTCCCAACTCATACAAGGGGCAAATTAGGAAGTAATTTCAAAGCTCATGATGGAAGCGTGAGATATAGAAACGGCGCATTAAATGCTTGGAGTAAGAAACGACGCCAAGGAAACGGTGAAAGGACAACCTGTTGTCTTTTCAAATAACCTCAGAATAAACTAGAAGGCCGAAGGTCTCATCACAATCCTATATAAATTTATCTCGGCTTCCTAAGTGAATTTGGATAGGATGAAAAATTATATGAAAATAAATAGCTCGGATACAGCTAAGAGATCGGACCATGTTAACATCTGAAAAGATGTACACCTCAGCAATGGAGCAAACAACAACATCTCGACGAAGGATAAATAGAGCCAAACTCGGCAAGAAATAAGTTCGGCATCGGTTGAAAGTGCCTCGTCCCAATTTGAATTAATTATCTCGGCATGAGATAACAATAATAACCTACGACGGTATGAAGATTTTGGACTCAATCTAGTTCGGACCTATCCATCTGATACATCCCAGTCATCCAGAGTACTAGATAACCGGGCTGAGGGGCATCTGTTACGGATAGGCCCAGTTGAGTATTTAAATACTGCAACCACCAAAAGATAGAAGATAAAACAGAAGATATAATCACAACCAATTCCGTTCATATATTAGATAATCTGAATATCTTTACAAAAGATAATGGGCCTCAACAATATCTTTCCAGGATCCAGGTATCATCTTATAAATACAGCTTCATTCATGGTGAAAGGTACACAACAATCCTAACTATCTCTTTTCCATTCACACTGCACACACAGCACACCACTTGTGTTGTTTCCGGTAGTGATCATCTTCGTGGGGGTGCTTCATCTCCATAGGCATCTTCAGAGAGGGAGAGTTTGATCCCATAGCAAATCCCAGTAAACCTTGCTGGGTACATTCTGTTTCTCACGAGCAGAACAGAACTGACAGATAAATCATTTTGAGTAATATGGTAAAATTAAAGGATAAAAATTAAAAACTTAAAATTAAAGCAAGAATTACTAAAATATAAAAAATTAAAAACAATATTTTAATTCTTTTATTTTTATTTTTTTCTATTTTATTTTTAATTTCATCAAAACATAATTAACAATTGCGATTAATTTATTCAAATATATATATATATATATATATATATATAAATAAAAGCAACTTTGCTGAAACTTTAGAGTAATAATATATAAATACTATATTATTTTTAATATTTTATCATAAATCTTATTAAATGTATATTATTTATTTATTTATTTTTCTCTAACTTAATGTAAAATAACTTAGTAGCATATTGTGTCATGAAATGTTTTCCGGAACTTTAATTTATCTTTGGTTTAGCAAGCAACGGTGCCACGTAAACTTGAACAGCAATTAGGAAATACACACGTGTTGCTATGCATGTAACTTATTCTGAATCACAGCCCATTGTGTTTCCTAAAACCACTAGTCTGCTTCCACTGCCATTTCCATCATTGGTATGCTCATCATCTCATGTGCTTCCCAGTATATATAAAAGGACCACCTTCTTTTCATTTCCTCATTCATTTACAAATCTTAGTTTACTTGAGAATCATTTCAGTTTCCCTCTAAAGCACATCACTACGGTTGTTTTCTTCTGTCTACTAAAAGCAATTATTACTCTTGAGAAGAATTAGAAGATCATCATCACAATAACAAGATGAGTTCAGGAATTAGAGCATGGAGTGTGGCAGCTAGTGTTGGAATTGTGGAGGCCTTGAAAGACCAAGGTATATGCAGGTGGAATCATGCTTTAAGATCAGTTCAACACCATCTCAAAAACCATGTTGGCTTATTCTCTCAGACTAACAAGCTTTCTTCTTCTGCTATGATCTCCACAACACTAAAACATGAGAAGCCAAATCAATCAGAAGAGTCTTTGAGAACTGTCATGTACTTAAGCTGCTGGGCTCCCAACTAGATATCATAAGCCCAACAACAAAATATTCTTTTATCTTTCAATTCTAGGAATCAAGCAACCTTAGTCTCAAATGATGATGATAATTGAGATTTCTGGGGTCACACTGTATAGTACTGAAATGATTGCTTGTCTGATGCAACAATCATTATGTAAATTTTGATAAGTGATAGTGTTTCACAGTTGCCTAATTTAATTTGTCGTCTTTAGTTTTCTTCCCACTTACAAATGCCTAATTCTTCTTGTGACGGTAGAAAATCAGTTTCTATTAAAATTTGTCTGCACAAACTTCCTTGGTTTCCAAAATGGGGAAAAATAAATAGGAGATGGAGGCAGCACCTTTCCTTTGTTTTTAATCAATTTAAATAATCAAGTTTATGACTATATAGAATTCATCATAAGAGTGTTGCTGAAAAGAAAAGTGGATGTTACTAATGTTATGTATTTAAGGGATCCCTGTGGATATTGGAATAGCGCAACTCATTTGTTAAAACAAGGTACTATCATGTAAGTGATCCACTGAATGACTGAAGCCTATTGTGCTCTTCAGGCTACGCAATTTTAGTTGTAAACAGTTAAATGAAAAAGAATGCATTAATATACAATTTGCAATGAAAATTAGCAAACGAACTTGTTGCTGGCCAAAACTCAAACTCAACTTGGTTTATTTCTAAAAATTTAACCGATTGAATTGCACATGATGGATAGTTAACCTTAAAAAGCCGTTTGCTTAGTCAACATATACAAACCAACACTGGACTTTGCTTCAGAAGAATGCTTGTGGTGTTTGTATACGAGATGAGATAATTGTTCTGTCATTTTTACATTCTTTAATCCCATGGCACCAAAAAATAGAGTTAACTAAAACAATTATATTTATATATATCCAACACTCCTTGATTAAAATGAAACTAACTACAAACTCAAACAAATTTCACTGTAGATATTAAGAATTTAATGAAGTCTTTGAAGTTATTTACAAAAAAATACTTAATTACTATTCGAAGTCCAATGAAATAGTTTGACAGTACAGTAGAAAACGTTTCTAATGTAGATGTCCGGTAAAAGTTATGAGCCATCTTCCGGCAGAACTAATGTCACCACCAGGCACCAGCAATTGCAACATTTTTTGGTTTCCTCTTTGGTGCAGTTGCATGGCTGAGGAACATAATAATCGAAGACAATTCTCCACTGCGTGTCATAGTCATCCAAGACTCTCTTCAATTACTTGGGAATGGAACCAATCCTTGCATCACCCTTTTGCTTGGTGGTAACCTCACTCAAGGCTTGAAATCATCAAATGTCAAACCACTGACCCTCATCAGCATCATCATGGCTCCACTTTTCTTACTACCTGTTATTGGTTGATCCTTTATTTTTTTAACCTATGACAATGTCGTGGAATATTCACCAGTACCGCTAATGACTAATCTTCGCCAGAAGATGTGGATCTCTCCTTCCAACCACATTTTTTCTATCTGGTGTGGATCTCTCCTCCCAACCACATTTTTTCTATCCACAAGACTCAAATTACTTAAGAGATTGAGTTCAATACTACTCGACACAAGGCTCAAATTATTTAAGAGATTGAGTTCAATACTACTCGAATTACAACTCGTTAAGAGATTGAGTTCAATACTACTCGAATTACAACTCGTTTGTATCCTTTATTTCAGTATGTGCTGGTGATGCAGTATGCCATGCCACCAGCTATGAATATTAGTACCATGGCTCAGCTGTTTGAAGTAGGAAATGAAGAGTGTTCGGTTATCCTCTTGTGGACATATAGTGCTGCAGCCATAGCACTCACTGCCTGGTCAACATTTCTCTTATGGCTATTTCTTAAGGTGTCTTCAGTTCCTGGCTTCACTGCCTCTGAATCCATCAGAATATTTTTCCAAAAATAAAAACTCGTCAAAAGATCAACTCTTCTATACAGAACCATATATTATGGCTGTGTGGCTGACAATTTTATACAGAAATTTTCTTTCACACCTTTTGTTATAGTCAAGGTCACATAAAGAAAGAAGAATGGTATGCTTGCAATTCGGAGTGAAATTTTGGCAATGCTTGACCCATGCCACACAACAAAGAAATTAGGAGATTGAAGTGTTTTGGCTTTCATGTCCCCTACACAAGACACTGCAATTCAAAATTAAGTATCTAGAAACATATACATATTTTCCTTCATTCTACCCATGTCTTTTCCTTTTCTGCCACCTTATACAGGAACAAGTCATATCTGATAAAAGTTAGTGTTTTTAATGTAGTTCTCCTTCCATTGAAAAAAGAAAAAAGTTCACCTAAAAAAAAAGATATCCGGTAAAAGATTCTTATTAAAAATAAATAAAAGAGAGGATTGTTGGACCGAATGTCTAAAAACTTTTATAATGTATCTTTAGATAAGTAAGTGAATTCATTCTTTGAATATAGACTATATAGTGGAGTTATTTTAATGCCTTAAAAAAAAGTTAAGCACAAAACAAGCTATTAATTAATGCAATCATTCCCTCCCAGAAACCGGGTATACATTAGTATATTGATTTTCTGATAATAAACTATTAAATAATGAATCCTTGATTTGATATCCTAAGATGCAAACCGTGTGCGGGAGTTGTCTCCTACTAGTGATTAGTGAAACCAGGTGCAACTAACTAGCTGGTGGCACTTTAGTGAATTGACATTGCATGTGGTCCCACCAAAACCACTGGCTTCACATGCCACTGGTTTTTCCAAATATTAGGCATGTGTTTCACCTCTACCTACCACTTTGGACTCTATATAACTAACCCCTTCTCTCCAATTTTTTTCATCAAGCCAAACCTGCCAGTTTTCTTACGTTATACTTTTACAAACCAAATTTGGTTGTTTTCTTCTGTCATCCGAGAAAAGCAAGGAACTAGTAGATGAGTTCAGCACAGAGAGCTTGGATTGTTGCAGCCAGTGTTGGAGTTGTTGAGGCCTTGAAGGACCAAGGGGTGTGTAGGTGGAATCACACTTTGAAGTCAGCTCAACATGTCATAAAGAGCCATGTTGGATCTTTGTCACAGGCTAAGAACCTTTCCTTTTCTTCTTCTATGGTTTCCACCTCTTCAAGACTAAAGGGAAAGCAATCAGAGGAGTCCTTAAGAACTGTTATGTACTTAAGCTGTTGGGGTCCCAACTAGAGAACAAGGGCAATAGGGATATAAAAAAAAATTGTTTTTTGAAGCACAACAGAGGCCTGAGATTCTATGGTTGTATTGGTTCTTGTATAGCAAAAGAGGTATTGTTTGTCCACTGTGACAAATTGATGATGTAAACGTAATTATAAATGAAAAGTCAGATTTTTCCAAATTGAAAATACCTTACACTTCATCATTTATCCATATGCTCACTTTTAATCTGAGAACTTCAAGTTCAGTATAGCGATTGAAAGCAGCAGCCATGCTTACAAAGTAATGCGCTCAAGTATCTTTTAAGTGTAAATAATTGAATAATTAGTTGAACATAATTAATTACTCTCAAGAAACTCCCAACATATGGTTTCTTAGTACTTTTTAGTTCTAACTGAAGATTACTGGGTCAAACTTCAAGTAAAATAAACAATTTTCTATTCAAGCACTGAAGCCCAAAATAATGATTTCTTCTTCTTCTCCAATCTGATAAATAAGAGCATTGCATTCATTATAAACAAAAATAGAAAACAAGTATTAAAAGAATGAGCTTACACCAAAAATAATATATTGCATAACAAAGATTAAAATGTTTACGCAAATAAACAGAAACTAGTCCTGCATGCTCAGAAAAAATAAAAATAAAAAATTTGGAGGTTGTATGAACAAATGCTAATGCTATGTTAGCAGCATTTATATACAAATACTTCTTTACCGCTGATCATCGTTTGTAGTTTACTGTTTACATGTTGATTATATGTATTTGTTAATTTTGCTGATCTACTATATACTTGAATACCTAACATGTAACCTCGGACAGTAATTACAGCTTTTGATATTCTCCTTTTCAACACTTCAGTTGAATGAGACTGCACGTCAGGCTCCTTTCTTTAAGCTGTCAACACATAGTGAAAATCAATCATTAAGTAACTAAGTAAAACATTTCATGTCTAAGTAATAAATGAAAAAAGTCTTCTAATTTGTCAAAAATTGACCACAAAACTTTGTTTTGATTGACATAAACAGAAGCTTAACTAAGTTGACCGTTTTTTTTTTGCTTCTTATTCGTTCCATCAAAAAGAGAAACACCACAGAAAAATTAAAAAGATAACAGCAAAATATCAAGAGGCATTGAAGCAATATTTAGTTACCTCAAGGACAGACATGTTGTGGAAGATATCATTCAATTCCTGTAAGAGCAACTTCTCTTGCGCGACAACTCTCGCTAACTCTGATAACAACTCAGCAGTCTTACCAGCCTGATTATGGAGGAATTTCAATTTCAATTTTAAGTCATCACCAAACAATAACAAGACTAGTGCTGGGAGGTATAAGGTTGGCCTAATAGTTGGAGAATGGTGAAGGGAGAGTGAGGGGGGAGAGATCGCGGGTTCGAATCCCTCCAAGACTCCAATTGACATTGCTAACAAAAACCAACGAACTAACATTTGGCGATAAAAATAAAAAAAATAAAAAACAAGACTAGTGCAGTGTTAACAAACATACCAAGGGTGAAAAGGTAGATAGCACTGACTTTATGGAATCACCTAGATCAGATGCACGCCGCTGAGCAATGGACACTAATTGCATATCCACCTGTGAGCATAAGCATAAGATTAAGAATTCTTTAAACAGATGTTCTTTTTATACTGAGGTAAGGCCTAATTGTCTTTTAGTTTACTTACTTTTGCACCTTCCAAGAGAGGAACTTTGCATACAACAGACTGCAAACACTCTTTCATTATGGTAATTCCAGTTAGATGTTGCCTTTCCATACTTCCCCATGTTTCCAACAGCTTCATCTATCAACCCATAACATACACAAATGAAGTAAAAAATTAAGCCTCTTAGGATAATAATGGCATAATGCAAATACGCATTTCTCAGTTAGTATCAATTTCAATCAATTCAATCTTAATTGAATGAGATACACCACTACACTCACTTGAGAATGCAGTACAAAATTTAGCTTCATTTCAAGCTTTTCTCTCTCAAGCTGTATCCTCTTTTGCATCACTGAATGCCGCAACTTGGCTAGACCATCCACAACATATATCAAGTTGCTCTACACACGCACAACAATTCACAAAGACATTAACCCCCATAGACATCCAATATAAAACCATTTCATAAACAAGCAATCCCAAAACCTTACAAAAGAAACACAATATTTATACATTACTAGCATATTTTGATTTAGCTGAGTATGGAAAAATAATTGACAGTATCATTCTATTGGAAAATGTCATGTATGGAGTAAGTTCATTAACTTTCATAATAACTATCTTAAACCCTTCATCATTCTAAGAGCATTCATTGTTTTAAGGATGATTTATGATTGGTTAACAGCATATTAAAACCTTTAAAACTCACTATGCCTATTAGTATTAAACTATATTCTTTTTTTCGAAAGTTCTTTAGTGAAGGCGCAAAAATAAGTGATTTCTCCAAAATGAACTGAATAAAAAATCTCTAACAATTCTGTGTACTCCAATTGAGTGGCAAACTACAAAATTCATGAGTGTGAGCAATACCGCGGCCTGAAGTGACATGGTGTGATTCACATCATTTGCTCTAGCATTTGCGAACCGCCATTGAATCAACCGATTATGAAGCAGACGCAACTGATGAACCACCTCATTAGTTGAAGGTTTCTTAGTCCTAAAGAGATCAAAACTCATGCTAAGAATCTTATCCACTCTCTTGTGTTGAGGTCTCAAGCTTGAAAACGACAACGGCTTGTCCTTACTTTCCAAAGACAAAGGAGGCGACCCTGATCTCCCAGGAGACAATGCCCACTGAGACTTGGAACTCATGTACCCAATAAGCGAATTAGCCCTCTTCACAGTTTTCTGTGTAATAAACTTCTTCACCATCCATGAATCATCAGAGGATAAAGGGTCTGAATCAGAAGCTTCTCCTTTTCTACCACTTGTTGTCATCATGTACTTAGATGAAACCTCCCTACCCAACTTCCTCGAACTAAATGTTCTTTGCAGAGAAACAGAATCCAAACTCGTATTATCTGATTCAGAATCAATTGAGTTCTTAGAATAACGAAAGTTTTTCTTGAGGGCATTTTCATCCAGAGAGAGTCTTCCCGGAGCAATATGAGAACTCTGTTTCTTCACCACCGGCGAAGCAGGAAATTTTGCAGAGAAACCATTCCTCTTGGACCCGCCATTAATGTGTTGATCTTGATCGTTTTCTTCTAAGCCATTGATGTTATTTCTGAACTCACTGTAGCTCCTCTGTTTCGTGAGAGCAGAGAAAACAGAGCATGTTCTGTTTGTGGGTGTCTGGTTCTGATTCTGATGATTTTCTACCCTTTCTTTGAGTCTCTCATTGCCGATATGATCCGCGAGAGTGGTGGAGTTTCTCTTCGCTTCCCGGTGGAGCCGGGGAAGCGGAGAAGCTGAACGGGGTTCGGGCGAACCGGTCGAGTTTGGAGACATGAGCCGGGAACTTACTTGACGGATTCTAGGTTTGCGTGGATAAGGGGAGACAGGGTCGTTGGAATCGCTCTTCATGGGAAGAAAAAAATGAAGGATTATAGAAACTGGGGTTAAGAAACAGAACAGAACAGAGTATTTGCAGAGGTAGCAGAGAACAGAGGATGTTTTAATGTGTGAAACTGTGAATGTAACGTAACACTGTAACAGCGAGCGATTGAAAAAGGCGCGGCAAAATATTAATAGAGATCTGCTCTGGAAAATGTGGAGATGATTCCTTTTTTCTTTCAGTTTAAATTATTCAACCATCCTTTTTGGTTCATCAAATCATCTCTGTTCTTGTTGAGAATGAGAGACAGGAGAGATTCTTGGATGCAAATATATAAGGTAATTTTTATATAGAAAACTTATCATCTTATCATTCATATTTTCTTAAAGCCATCTTATAATTTATTATTGTTACAATCTGCAAGTAATCGTTAGAAACCGTAATACTAATTAGTTTTGAAAATATAAAAAAAAAAAACGAAAGATTATATTACTTAGATATTGAAGCATGTCGCAGCACGTTAAATAATATTTGAAAAATATAAGTAATGGATTCTTTTTAATATTTAAAAAATATTTTCTTTATATAAAAATTAAAATAACTACTCTAAATGAGAGTATTGTAAAGAATTGTACATGAAGGATAGTATTTTCAGTACTTTTTATTTAATGAGAGAATTCTTAAAGATTTTTTGTTTTACCAAAGACAATTTTTAAGGATTGTTCTTACTCTTTTATTTCATTTCACATTTTTTTTCATTTATATTTTAAATAAAATTTAAATATTTAAAAAAAAATATTAACAGTTATTAACAGTTTAAAATAACAAAATCAATCGTGTATTGTTTTTGTTTTAAAGGTAACAGATAAAAATACAAAGAGAAGAGAGTAAAGTAAAAAAAACTTGAAATACCATCCAACCGACATGGTAAGATAGTGTGATAATTTCTATAATATTATTGATAATATTGTATTTTAATAAATATAAAATATAAGTTATATATTCAAAATATTTATTAATTATAATTTTTAGGTAATATAAAGTAAATTTTTATTTTGCATATTTCACATATTAAGAATGTATTGCAAACATTATATTATATTATATATATAAAATCTTTAAGTTGGAGTAGCATAGTTTTAATTTTTTTTATCAAAAGGCATAGTCCTAATTTTTTCAATCCTTGTTAATAATGGAGACATAGATAATAACGATCATTGCAGCTGATATTGTAGCATTAATGGGACATAAAAGCATATTTAAAACCTCTAGTAAGTTAGAAGTAGTGGTTGATTGGAGGCAAATATGGGAAAGTGATGGTTTTGTTTTAACAAAGTGGTGAAACTGTGAAAGGAAGCAGCCAAGTAGAAGCCAACAAGGGGAGAAGTGTTTATGGTGAGAATTCCGCCAGTTTCTGTAACGACGGCAGTTTGAGGTGAATATCTGCTCTTGTTTCTAACTTTGGAATGCCAAGGGACTTATTTATGAACTTTAATTATTACTATTAGTATTTTATTTTTAATGTTAATATGTGAACTCCCTTCAAAAAAATATTAATATGTGAATTGTACAGGTGAAATTAAATATGTTAATTTTATGGCTGTAAATTGTAATTATTGATCATAAAAAGTAAAAAAAAAATCATATAGTATAATTAAAGTAAATATATATTAAATTATATTTATAAAAATTAATAAATTTATTTACAAAGTATCAGTAAATAAGAGTATTTAAATATAATTATTGTCAACATAATAAATCAAAATAATTAAATAATAACAATTATTTATTTTAACATATTTCAAAACATACGAAATATTATATATATATATATATATATATATATATATATTCAATCAATATGGTTAAGATTGTGAAATATGTGAAAACTAGATTAGGTAAAAGATAAAGGAATTTAGATAAGGAAAGCGATAAAAGAATTTTAAATCAATATGAAATTTAAAAAAAAAAAGGATAACTAAAAGAGATAAGCATAATTCGTTTCTAAGAAATCAGATCAACTTTCCATAAAATTAAGTTGAACATGAAAGGGGAAAATTAGTTTAAATTAGACAAGAGATAAGAGAATTTGAATATGGAGATAACGGAGGAAGAACAGAAATTTTAAGAAAGAAATTGTTGAGAATTAATAAAATTTGCAACGGGAACAAGTATACTTCATTTTTGTTTGAGAAAAAAAATATAAACATAAATAAACATGAAATAGTGAAGCTCTCTGGAGCTATATAGTTTTTCTAATATAATTAATTACTAATTTAATTTAGCATTATATTTATTCTTATATATGTTTTTTTATATGTCAAAAGTATATTTCAACTCATTTTATAAGAGATTAATTTCACTCACGATATATTATTACAAATAAATTTTATACACATAGAAAATTAATACGAGTTATCTCATTAAATAAATTGTATCCCATATTTTTAATTTTTTTTTCTTAGGGACATGTACAAGGACTCAAATAATACTAAAATAGAAAATCTTTACATTTTTTTATTAAATAAAAAATAAAGCCTACTAGAAATATTAATTTTAACTAATCATAGAGAAAATGAAAAAAGTATCAAAAGAGTGTAGCTAATATTCTTTTATTCAAAATATGAATTAACATGTACTAAGAGATTAACAATAACTTATATCATTTTCAATCAACTAAGATAAATTTAGTAAATTCTCTCTCTCTCTGAATTAAAAGAATCATTTTTTTACATTAAATTAAAAGAATCCTACATACACACTTGTATTAATTATTGACTTCAAAATTATAAATTAACTAATGATATATACAAAATTGTCCTTTTATATAATAATAATCTTTTACATTGTTATTTTTAAATTAAAATATCATTAATTACTTTACAAATTTATAGTCAATAAACAATAATATTGAAAATTTTAATAAAATACCATTAAATTTATGCTTTCCCTATGAGGAATATAGAAGATTTTTTGTGGGTACAGTGGAGATAAAGAAGATCAAATCTAAAATCTCATGCATCTACCTCAATTTTCCACCATTAGGTTGATCCTAGTGGGTATGAAATGAATAACATGGCTAACACACATTAGTTAATTAAGGTAAAAAAATGTAATAAATTGAAAAGAATGAGGTGACGAATCCCAATAATTTTAATATAATTTTTAACAAATATTAACAAAATTAACTAACTGTATTAATGAATGTGAATTGATTAAAATAATAGTATATGAACTATTACTCTTGCAATTTACGGACATGTTTTTTTTTTGGTTAAATTTATAAGTATTAGAAATAATTATAGAAAATTTATAACAAGTCCTGCACTTTATTCAATCAATTGAGCTAAATCTCTTGATTGTACACGCAAGCATAGTTGTAAAATCTGATTTGGCCTGAGCAGTCGGCCTGGTCCAATCGGAACCTGATGACATAATCAAACTGGTTTCATATTGAACCGTTCATGCATGTGAATCGGGATAATCCGGTTAAACCCGACCGATTTTGAAAAAACCCGAGGATCCCACCGATTTTTAAAACCCGAACTGGGTAGTGCACATCATCGTCGTCACTCGACTTGACCACTATCGCACTACTAGAGAACTCGCCACGCCGACCTCATAGTCGATAACGCGAACAAAGATGTTGACAACCTGGAAGGGGTCAAACTTCGGTGGTGATGATCGAAGAGGAGGAGGGTAGTAGACCAGCAGGAAGAGATAAAATGAGGCGCAACAGGATTGTCAAACAGTGATGATCGAAGAGGAAGAGAGAAAATGAGAGGCTCAGCCCCGTGCAACAGGAAGATAGAAAATGAGAGGCGCAACAAAAAGAGAGAAAATGAGGGGTAGGGATGGAAATGGGCCAGACCGCTTATCAGGGGTCTTTGGCATGACCTGTTTAAGGCCTGACTTGTTTATTATAAAAGTCAAGCTAAGGCTTTTTGAAAAGCTTGTTCAAATAAAAAAAGTCAAGCTCAAGCTTTAAAAAAAATTGTTAGGCCCGTTGGCCTATTTAATATATATATTGTCAATTTGTCATACTCTAATTCTGTTTGGGTTCCAAAAAAATGGAAAACAAAAATATATATTTTAAAAATAATTAAAAAATGAAAATGAGAGAAAAATTAATTAGTTAAAAAAGAAAATGGAAAGAATGAAATGGAAAGAATAAAAAAAGGAAAAAAAAATTAAAACAGAGAAAAGAAGAAAGAAAACGTAAAAAAAAGACAAAGGAAGATAATATAAAAGGGAAAAAGGAAAGAAAAATATTAAAACAGGAAAAAAAGAAAAAAATATGGAATGGAAGAAAGACAGATAATAAATAAAAAAGGAAAGGAAAATAATAAAAAATAAAAAAAGGAAAGAAAGATGATAAAACAAAAAAAAAAGGAAAATAAGGGAAAACAAGAAAGATTGGAATAAATTTAATTTTAAATTTATAAATTTTTATTATTCATTTTTATGATAGATTTTTTAGTAAGCTCGTAAGGTAAATCAGACTTTTAAATACGTCAAGCCAAACCTAACCAAGTTTGACCTATTTTCATCTCTACTAATAATGCATAACTTAAGGGTGCAATTCAACCAAAGTACCCAATCACACTGTAATCCGCCCGAAGCTTCAAGCATCATACAACATCACCATCCACCCATTCGATCAATTTTTTCTTTTTAAATTTCAAAGTCAAACAAATTAATCGTGTAAGAAAATTACCATGTAACCCTCCCATTAACCATTACGACAAGGGATTAATTTCACAAACCCTGCAAACAAATTACAAATTTACAATGACTAATTAGATTTTATCATCTTATTAGATTACAACGGTTGAGAATCCCTATATCTATAAATTTCCCACTAAAATTTCCAATTTCAAACACAAGCTTGATTTTGAACATCCTTAAATTACTTAAGTTGGTGATTAATGCCTTCATCTCTCTCCATTTTTTCACATTAATTTAATTAAGAATTTCTTCATCTCCATTTTTCACATCAATTAAGATTCTTTTATTTCTGTGTATATCTTCTAAAGACACATTATGAGTCATACCCATATTAAAGAAAATATTGCTTGAGTTTAATTCGTGACCCTATGATTTGATATTATTTTCATCTAGCTATAGGAACAATTACAGGGAACTTTGCTAGCTAATTTGAAGATATATACACATCTTTTGTTTCATATGTTGTAATTTTTAATCTCTTTGTTTTCGTTTGGCTTAGCGCCTTTTCTCTGCAGTTGGACTTCCCGACCGTTTGCGTTCAATCAAGGCCTTTGTAACAGTAGTTGTGTACTGATTTTTCTTTTTTAAATAGTTATCTTTTGTATTGGCCTTTTAAGAAGATCGAATTATTGATTTATTAAATATAATATATAATTAATTTTAGTACTACCATTAAACAATATTTTTAAATATCATATATTTATTTATTTTATAAATTTGATATGTGAATATTAGAAGTATGAGTTTTCATATAATTCTATGCACATTACAAGTATAGTATTAAAAATTATTTATTTTAAAATAGAAAATTTTAAATGTATATTAATTTAAAATATATAAATTAATAAATCTATTCAATAATAAATTATTTATTAACTTCTATCTTTAATTATTTTTTACCAATATATTGTTATGGGTTATTTTACAATTTACTATATATATATAAAAATTCTTTATTTTTAATTATTATTGTTAATAAAAACATATTTTAAAGAAATCAAATGAAAATGCATAATAATATAATTTTAATAACATAAAAAATTTGTTATTTGTTATGAGTTGTTTTAATATATCTAATCATTTTTATTTTATTATATAATAAATTAAATGGGTTTTATTTACTACCAATAATTAATTGAATAATTAGAACAATAGATACAATGTAATTTTTAGGATATCTTAAATATCAGGTAAACTAAGTCACATGTTTTTTGCTTAAAATAAAAACACTTTAGACAATTTTTTTAGTTATTTTTTTATTTAATAAACTGTATTATTCAATGAGACATTTTATAGAAAACAAATTTTAAATACATATTTATTATTAGATATCGAAGAAAGCTGGATAATGAATTTCAATGATATCATAAACAAATATTTGATCATCTTATCTTATTAGATTTTATCAAACCTTGCAAACAAATTACAAATTTACAAGCTAGATTTTATCATCTTATCTTATTAATTAGATTACAACAGCCAAGATTCCCTATATCTATACATTTCCCCCTAAAATTTCTAATTTCAAACACAAGCTTGATTTTTTGAACATCCTTAAATTACTTAGTTAACGATTAATGCCTTCATCTCTCCGTTTTTCACATTAATTCAGTTAAGGATTCCTTCTTCTCCAATTTTCACATCAAGTAGGCACTAATGGCGGAAACAGAACATCCTCGAAAAAAACTCATAATAAAGATTTACTTTCCAGGTTCCGAAAAGCATGAGGCAGCCTCTGAGGTTTCTTATTCTTGCGGTGAGAAGAGGAGTACCGTGACTTCTTCAAACCCACCATCTCACGGTACCAACACTCCAAACGATTCAAGAAGCGTGTCAAAAGTGTGTGAGCTGAAGAATAAGAAGGGTTATTATGCGACTGCAACATGGGTTAACGCTGAAAACCCATCATCAGAATCTTCTGTCACTGATTCAAGAATTTCAAGAACCGGGTCTGAAGTGTGTGATTTGAAGAACAAGAAGGAGGGTGTGAGTGTAGAGTGCAAGAACAAAGACAAGAAGCGAAAGGTCGCTTACTCTCCACGTTCTGAAAATCCTGAAGCACCCTCTGATAAGAAGAGGAGGAAAATGAGTTCTTCAAACCCATTATCAGAAGATTCAAGAACTGTGCGGGTAGAGTGCAAAAAGAAGCGACTTTTGATGGACCGTTACAAGAAGATGCAGTGTTGGGCTATGTTGAAGCGTTTAATGGTAGGAAGAGATGCGTGGGCTTTAAAAAAGGATATTCTTGATCCCAAGATTTTGTGCGTTCTTGATAAGTCTGAAGCCATAAGAAAGCCGAAGGGTTTGGAGGATATTGAGTCAAAGTTGAAGAATAGGGATTACTCGGAAGCTGATGAGTTTGTGGATGATGTGAAGCTTGTGTTGTCTTATGCTTTGCAATATCCTCAAAGGAGTGAGGTTCACAGAACTGCTAGGAGGATCAGTGAGGGTTTTGAGATCAGTTGGAAAACTATGAAGGCCAAGTGGATGCGTGACGAACAAGATTTGCAAGAGAAATGATGATGATGAAGTTGGCGGGAAAGAAAGAAGGCAAGTGAGGAGTTATCTCACAAAAATGTGCAATCTTTTGATTTGCTGATTCAAAATATCATAGGAACCGGGAAAGATGGTCTGTTTCATCAACCGTTCCAATTTAATTACCCTGTTTATTCACAAAAAGTCTCTATTGAATTTCTTGTAAGAAGTTTCTATTTCTATTTTGAGTAGTAAGGTTAATTACTACCCTCAAACTAAAGAATAAAGTTGTATATTTTACCATTTTTTATATTAAGTTTGTTGTGTTCCTTATCTCTTTAATTGCTGTTCTTGACATGATTTTAATTACTATTGGTAATAAAGCAACACGGATTACAATTTATCAGTACACCTAGTTAATTGATTATCGAAAGAGGTTAATTAATATGTCTAAAATTATTCCAATTAATGACCGTGATTTGAGTTTCATTGTTAAAGAACAAATTGTTGAATCTAGCTTAACTCGTCTTTAGAAGATAAAGTAAGTAATTGTTGAACTGAAATTGTATTATAGTACAGAATGCATGCGTACAAGAAATGTAAAATTTGTAAGGTACAAAATATTGGTCATAATCGCGGCATAACCTATGCGACGTCACTTGTCTTCTTCCCATCCACACGTCAGCCTTAGGCAAGTTTATTTCTCTTTCTCTGGCTCTCTACTTTCTACTTCACACTAAGACCCTCCACACCCACTTTCTTAACTGTGGATATGGGGAAGAAGCTCATGCATGCGGTTTAGTACGATAGCGACGGTGGAGGACCTGCTGGCTTAAAGGTTCTCTGTGATATATGGGTGTTTATAATATCTTCATGTTGTTGCATTTTATTAAGTTTTATATTGTGTTGAGTGATTACTGCCAAAAAGGTGTTGCAATGCCTTAACCCTTCTTCTTTCTGTTTTCAACTTTTGGGTGTGTGTGTGAAAAAGGGAAGGACTTCATAATCATGGACACAACTATGACATATGGAGTCCATTGAAATCTAATAACCTACTGTTGTTATCAAAATTTTACTGCAAATTTATATCATGTCCCTTTTGGTAGTTTGTAAGAATCTCAGATTTTTTATATGATGTCCCTTCTTTTTATAAGAATGTGCATGTTTTGCCTCCTCTACTAATTGATCAAATGCAGTAAGTTAATGATAGCTAATTTGGAACAGAAGAGACTTATGCCCTTTTCCCCTCTTTCATAACCTCCCCATCTTTATTAAGGATAAGAATAAACTTTTGTGACATAAACTACTAAATTGGATAAATCTTCAGTGGCACTTTTGCCCCTCGTCTATGAGATTCTTTCTCTGCGGAAAAAGTTCAATCTTCAGTGGCACTTTTGCCCTTAATGTTACCTGAGAAAAAGTTCAATCTGATGTGGGAAATTCATTTTATTTTAACTTCTGTGCTTAGAAACTAGGAAGCACCAATGACATAAAAAGTATTAGTAGATTAAGAATGCTGCTTATAATTTATACTTATTTCAGCATGTTGCTGTTCCCTTACCTACTCCCAGCAAAGATGAGGTTTTGATAAAGGTTAAAGCAGCTAGTCTGAATCCATTTGATTGGAAAGTACAGAAACGCATGTTGTGGCCACATTTGCCTTGCAAGTTCCCATATATACCTGGTAGCTTCTTTTCCTTTTCTTTCTCTATCTGTTGTTTAAATATTCATCTTTACCATAGACATTTCAGTATCTCACAATTAAGCAGGGTTTGTTCACTCAGAAATATATGGCAATTTCTGATAGTAATAGTAAATTATACTCGCATCCCTTGTGTTTTACTCAAATTTCACCTAATATCTCTCTCTTTTTGCACCTTACAAAAAATCTCTTAATTGTTTAACTCATATTACACTCAGACTCCCTCCGTCCTAAACACCATTTAATAATTTAACATAAATTATACACATACTGGTCATATGACTTTTAATGAAATTAAGCAGAGTTAGTCATTAACAATGTTGTTCACATAGTTATGTGCGACGAATATTCCAAACTTATCAAGATTAACATTGCATATCTCATTTGGTTCACCCTGTTGGTTTGTAAAATGGACCAAAATATTCACGTTGTTTGGTTCAGGACCCATGTATTCCAGTTCATCCATTGTGTTCTTGTGGTCCCAAACATCAACACTATTTTAATCAACAATAATAAACAATCAGTTCGTCCATTGTGTTTCTTGTAGTCACAAACATCAACATCATTTTAATCAACAATAATAAATAAATGATTTTAAAAATCATAAGTGATCCCAAAATGTTCTCCATTGAAACCCCATTCAGAAATAGACAACAATAAACAATCAAAATTAAATAAATAATCTTAAAAAATAACATATATACAAGGTCTAGTGGTTACTTACAAACAAAACCCTTGCGTGAACAGAAATCGTGGAACAAGAACGTCGAAAAGTAAGAAAAATGACGACGCTTGTGAAAGTCGTGAACTGGAAGAGGAAAAGTGGAGAACTCGCGAAATGGAAGAGGAACGATGAAGAACTTGTGAATGGTGAAGAAGAATGGAACGTGAACGTCGTGAGAGGAAGAAGAACTCGCACCCCCTAGACGCTGGAGAAGAATTCGTCAACAAGAGAAAGATGAACGTGAATAATGAAGAGAAATCTGAACCATAAATTCTGAAACTAATTGAGAGGAGATAATTTGGATTTTACAATTAAAATATAAGGCAATTTTGTCTGCTCACATATTTCCATTAACATTAGTTAACGGAGTCAACAAATGGGTAAAAGTAATGTGAAAAAAAAAAGATGAATATTGAGTGAAATTTAAGCAAAATATAAAGAATGCGAGTATAATTTACTCTATTTTTAATTGAAGCAATTTTCTTTGGCAAGAATCAGATGAATATCTGTCTCTTTAGATATGAATTAAATTTGTATATGATGATCTGTTAGGGGCCCAGTAAATAGTGAGGCAATAAATGGTAAAGTAAGCAATAGAGTTTCACCCTATGCTAAGGTGTACGTGAGAAAGAATAAGAAAAAAATCTTGAATTTGTTCAAAAAAAATCAACATGTTAGGACAAATGACGTTTTACAAATCTTTAAGTATTTTGATTAAACAAACAAAATAAGTTTTAGAAGACGATAAGCTTTCATATAAAGGGAATAGGTCTTACATGATACACAATTTTATAAGAGACAAAAACAATCATCTTAGTTAGATGATAGCAAAATGTAACATTTAAAAAATCTCTTCAAATTTTAAACTGCTACCTTTATATCTTCATTTATATGCATGCTCTTCTCCGTCAATTGTTCCTTCTAATCTACCCTATTCTATTTTTATTTCTAAATTGAATTTCAACATTTTAAAAAATATATCAATAATTAAAAATAATCATATATTAGCTTGTAGTGAAATTGATGAGGAAAGCACATATCCTTCTAGAGTTGATTTTGAAGTCAATGAAAGGAGAAGATTTATTAACTACCAAGATTCATAGCAAGGATTTGAAAAGGGAGAAATAAAAAATCTTGAGGTGTTGATTTGAATTTATTAACCCATATACGGTTGAATGTCAACTATCAGGTTGTTTTAAATTATTTTGAAATTCAATATTTGAACATTGAAAGATTGTAGCACCCTCTTTGGAAATTTGGTATGTGATTAGTTAATTGAAGAAAAGGATAAAATATCCCATCCAAGTCGAGGAGTTGGGGGTTTATTATTTTTCTTGGTACTTGTTTTGAAACACCTTGAAAAAGGATTCAAAGGACATCAGTCAAAAGCATCAACTCCAAGATTGTTTGTCTCGTATTATGTAACATAAATTGAGCAACCAAAATTTCAGTCACTGTACATTTTTTTGTTTAATTTAGGGAGTGTTGGTGTTCCTTATTATTGCCAAGTAATGGTGGAGTTTTTCTATGCTTCGTTCCTGAAAACTGTGTTGTAGAAAAAAAAAATATTGAGAACAGTATCATGCTGATCAGGCCCTAGATATTTGTTAAATGTTAATATCTAATTTTATATTAGTAATGTGTGCATGCAATTTTGTTCTTCACACTATGCTCCATGGTTGCAGGCCTCTGCCAATCTTCTTCTTTCTTACCATCATTTTCTATGATTCATTTGATGAAAATTAATAATCCGTAAGTATGTGACTGAAATTGATGTGTAATTTATTTTAAAATCAACTTTTAAAAGGTTGTGTGAGAGCATGCATAGTTGTCTACCCGAGGTCTTTGGTATGACTTGTTTTAGGTCTGGTTCGATATGCCTTTTTATCATAAAGGTCAAGTTAAGACTTTTTGAAAAACTTGTTTAAATAAAAATGTCACATTGAAGCTTTAAAAAAAGTTTGTTAAACCTGTCAAACTAGCTTATTTAATATATATATATATATATATATATATAAAAGATTAAAAAAATGAAAATGAAAGAAGAAATAATTATTTAAAAAAAAGAAAAGGGAAATGATGAAATGGAAAGAATAAAAAAAAGGAGAAAGAAAACTTAAAAAAAAAGACAAAGGAAGATAATAGAAAAATGGGAAAAGGAAAGAAAAATATTAAAACAGGAAAAAAAAAGAGACAGAAAGATAATAAAAAGAAAAAAGGAAAGAAAGATAATAGAAAAAGAAAAAAAGTAAAGAAAGATGATAAAATGAAAAAAAAATAAGGGAAAGTAAGAAAGATTGAAATAAATTTGGTTTTAGATTTACAAATCTCTATATTCATATTTATGACAGGCTTTTTAATAAGTTAGTAGGTCAAACCAGACTTTTAAATAGGTCAAATCAAACCTAAAAAAAATGTCTATAACTGATAGCCAAACTTTATGTTTTTAAATCAGGTCAAAGTCAAGCCTAACAATCAGACCAAACCTATAAAAAAAATAGCCAAATTTATATTTTTAAATCAAGTCAAAGTCAAGCCTAACAAGAAAGAGTGAGTGAGTGTGTGTGTGTGTTTTCTTCTATTTGGGTCTAACAGTGTTGCTTCCTGTACACTTTAATTGTTAATTTGGATTTTTTAGTATGAAAAAATTTATGAACTTTTCTTAATCAAATAATTGTATTTATATATTTATATATAATATAATTTTTAATTTTTTTTAATATAGACCGGGTCAAATCGAATCAATTACTAACCACCGGTTGAATCACTCACTCACTGACCCAACCGGTCAATGACTAGACCAGATTTTATAACATTGCAAGCAAGTATTTCACAACTACACTAAATGCAATTTAATTGGATTAATGTGTTAGTAATTATTCAAATTTTTTAAAAAAACTTAATAAAATAAAAACTTCAATATATTTAATCTCTCAAATTTGAGAAATTTTAATTTCCTCAAATTAAAAAAATTGTTTCTTTTAATCTCTCAAGTTCACTTTAGGGGACTAAAATTATACACTTTTCAGTCCTTCAAATTTATTTTTGGGACTAAAAATAGCATTCCACAAATTTAAGGAACTAAGAAAATATTTTTTTAATTGGGGGCTATAATCAAAAGTATCTCAAATTTATGGACAACATGTTTAAGTCTAAAATAAACCAGAGGCTTAAAAGAGTTTCAATCCATGAGTTAATTTAGCTCAATCCCTTTGCAAGGTAAATGGTTTATAAAAAACTTACAAGTTAATGGGTAATGGTTATTGACATTTTTGTTAAATGTCCTTGCTTGACTCACTTAACCTACATTGGGGTAATCAACCTAGATGTTAATAAGTCAACACTTCTTATTTTTTAAATTTATTTTTTACTATAAATCCTTGAAATTTTTTTATTTTATTTGTTTATTCTTTGAGTTTGTTGTTGTGAATTAATATGTTTCTAGACTTTTTGTATTTATCTCTTTCTATTTTATTATTTTCTTTATTTGTTGCATTATTTTAATTTTCCATTTTAGCTTGTAAATCAATCTATCCAACACACCAACCCAATGTAAGTTGAAAGTGTGTTTGATTTCATGTTCTCAGTCACGCTGACATGAAAGCTTGTAAGAGAAGTATTTATATTTATTGGTTTATACGTGTTGAGGACTCTAATAATGTGAAAATAAATATGCATTAAGTGAGATCTAAGACCTAATTAGTGGGACAATGTATTTTTTTATAAATAATAATAATAATAATAATAATAATAATTATTACTATATATTAAAATAAAACATAAATGTTAAAATCATAAAAATGAATATATTTGTTCAAATAAATTATATACCTTATAATTGAAAATACAAAAAAAAAAATTAGTAGATTCAAATGTATAACTTAGAGGGAACCAAGTACGAAAACTTAATATTTTACTTGTAATATCATTAAGTGATGGGGTGTATTGTACACCCTAAAAATATGTAAGGATGTCTTTAATGTAAGTTTCTTACATAGATTTTTTAATCATCTTTTTGTGGTTCTTGTAATACTTTTTGTGGTCTTTATAATGTTATGTCACTCCTAAAAAATTCATATAGACTTTTACTCCAACCATAATAAACTTTAAAGAATTCACACATTTATATTTTTTTATTATAACTTAATTACTGTTCAAATAAAATAATTAATTCATTTTTTTCAATTTTTATGTATACAAATAATAAATCGTAATTTTGAAAAACAAAATTATTATTTTCCACCCACCACCTACCATCCAAAAAACATCACCCAACTCCACAACTTTCATTCCCCTTCCCCAACATTCCAACTTCATTTATCTTTCAAAAACAAAAAAATACCCATCATCATCAAAAAATCTCCACATCTTCCATTCCTTCTTCTTCCTTTTCCATTTTCTCCCCCACCGTCATTTCTTTATTCCTTTGATTTCTTATTCTTCCTCCTTTTCCTTCTTCTTCTTCATTTTGCAACCACCCTTCGCCGTCTCCCATTGAGCCACTAGTGTTGCTGCCTCGCAACCACGACAATCCTAACGCAACCACGGTTTCCACTTGAACCACCAGTTACGCTCCCTCACAACCACGACAACCCCACTCCCTAGCACAAATGTCGCTGCCCCTCAAGCCACTAGTGATGCTCCCTCACAACTACGACAACCCCTCGAGCCACCACTGATGCTCGCTCACACAACCACCGCTGCTCCTTGAGCCACTATTGCCGCTCTCTCGTGCAACCACCATTGGTGACGATGGAGGCAGTACTCTGTTCACGGTCACTATTCGTACTCTTTAATTTGATTTGTATTTTATTATGAGTTGAGATTGCATTAAGTGATTTGATTTGTTTTAAAAATGAATTTCTTTTTGTGAAATTTCATCTCTGCATTTGCTTCATCTGTTTAATATGGTCTGTTGGAATTGTTCATCTTCTTTCTTTGCTTCATCTCTGTAAATTAACCCTCTTAATTCAATTAATGGCTGGGGAGGACGGATTTTATGAAAATATTGGTTTTTTATTGGTAACAAACAATTCCTTATATAAGGAATGCATCATTCACTGGAGAAACTGGTCCTACCACGTGACTTTGCTCCAACACCGAAAAATTAAAAAAAAAATCATTCCTTAGGCTAAAAAATCCACAAAACACCTTCAATTGGAGACGCTAAGTTCACCCATGTATGTCATGAGTTGAGTTGTGGATATTTTCAATCTGTTAATAAAATAAGCTTTTGTCTATACACATGTCAACCTTTGAGAAAATAATTTCCTGCCCATTCCTTACCCAAATATGTGATCATTAATGGCTCAAATCAAAACTTCTAGAGAAGTTTCTCTCCTCACATCACCTAAAACCCTTTGTGATGTGAGAAAAAAACCTCTAAAACCCTTTGTGTTGTGAGAAAAAACTTATGCAACATCCAGAACCTTCTTCCCTTCTCTTCCTTTTTCTTTCACTCACATTTCTGAACTACTCAACACGTCTCTGCATGCAAAAAATCATGTCTATGTTCTTCTCCATTGGCTCAATCTTCGACACAGATGAACATAGTGTAGGTATGTTTTGGTTCTCTCTCTCTCTCTCTTTCTCTTTCCTTCGCATCTTCTTTGATTTATGGTTTTTTGCAAGTTGAATGTCAATAGTTATTCATATTTTTGCATTTAGGAATCAAAACTTGGTTGCCGGTGGCTTGTCTTCTTGGCCTCTTCGACGGAAAACACAATCTTGGTAAAAAAGTTATTTTTTAATATGCGATTTTGAAATTCTAACATCTGATATTCGCCTCCTTTCCTTCTTCTCCTTCTCGCCGAAAAATGCAAGCCTTTGTTGTGGTAACTGCTATTGGTAAGTTAAGGTTTTAGAATTTCACTTGGTATTTGAGATTTTTATCTTCTTCTCAATACTGGTAAATTTTCTTCTTAGAATTCATAAAATATTGTTTGGGTGTTTTACATTTCAGGGAAATTTTTGCCTCTGTTTTACCATGAGCAAGTTTTGTTAGCATTGTCACTTTTGATTATTTTTTGTGTTAATATGTTTTGTGTTGGGTAGTAAAGGTAGAGAGATTTGTGTTGTCAGCATTTTTGTGCGTTTCCGTGCGCCTCTGATTTGCTTCATTACCTATTGTGAATGTATTTTTTCCTGCGTTTGAATTTAACTGACTTTTTTAAAGTTAGATGTTTCTCTTGGTTTGTCATTTTGATCTTTTGCTTATTGTGTTATTTTGATCTTTTGCTTATTGTGTTGTGGAAGTATTTCTTTGATTGCTGATTACTAATGTATTTTCTGTGTCTTCTGGACTCTAGAGCATCATAATTAAGGATGACACACAAACTCAGCTCTATCAAGCACATAAATGACTCGCGAGAAACATGGAAAATAACTGTCAGAATTCTTAATATTTGGAGTAGGGAGAATACATCAAGGCCAATACTGGACATGATTTTTATGGATAAAGATGTAAGATTTCTTATTTTAATTGTAATTGCCATTTGTATTTGGTTATCATTACATTGGCTAACAAATTTCCTCTAACAACATATGTTTCTAGACTTATCTATAACAGAAACTTGGGTTTCTTCAATTGGATTCTCAACTGGACTCTTCTACATAATGGGCTTGTCTGTATCATTATTCTCTCTCTTACATTTTATAAATATACTTAAGATATGCTACTCCAGCCAATGGTTTGATAAGCTTTAGATGTTATTAACAAGATAAAACATAATCTTGAAAAATAAAAATGCAAAATAAAAATAATAAGAGTTGATAATTGATCGTGCATGCTGAATGGTAATTTTAGAATATATAATCCTCAGATAAATTATGAGTGGTCTGATCTACATTTAACGGTTGCAATCAACTGAATGTGGGAATTTCCCAATGGCAGGTAATGTAGATCCAGGTTGGACTGACTTAAGGGAATTTTATAATCTGACATGAAATCATCAAATATGGTTGCGGTATTTAGGGGATAACACATTTCGAATCACTGATTTTAGAGGAATTTGTTGAATAAACAATTTTTATGGATTTCATTCCATGCACCCTTGGCATGAAGATTGTGTTGTTTTCAAACTCACCCTATCAAAATACAATGCATTTGCGAGTCAACAAGGGAGGAAAAATTATTTTGACTTCAATTTTTGTTCTTAATTGGTTCTAGTTTTGCTATTTATTTAATTACAACACTAGTCGATACCCCGTGCGTTTGCATGGGATATATTGATTTGTTGTTACACTCACTCCATTTCAAATTGAAAAATTATTTTTATAATAAGTAAACATATTAATATTTTATAAATGAAAAAAATGATGAATTTATAATAGGAATAAAAAATTATGTTTGTTGTGTGTAATATAAAGATATGATAATTATAAGTAAAATGTACGTATGAAAATTCTAACACTTATTTGTGTATACGTTTTGTTGTCGATTGTGTTTGTTAGCATTCCTTTTGCATGTGTAATAAAAAAATATTATTTAATAATAACACTGTATAGATGTAGTGAATTATAATTGTAGGCAACTAATGATCAATTTGTAATATAATACTCTTTAAAAATTTTGTTAATATCTTACAAAATTCTAGCCTGGAAATAGAATATTATCTATAAATGTAACTGATGGATAACAACAATTTAAAAAAGATTGAAAGCGAGATTACTACATGATAGAGAACATAATATATATTCCAACCAATATATAGTAATTGGTTGCTATGAAATATAAAAGTGTGATCTTTGTACAATATGTTAATCTACGATATCTCATATCTTTCTTAAGACTTATTATCTGTATATATACTTGATAGTATCAATGTGATGGATCAAATTTGAAATTGAGATACTACCTGAAGTACTCAAATGATGATTACAAATATCCATGATAATATGCACTATGAAAAAATCAATAGTAGATGCATAATGAAAATTTAGGTGTTAATTTTTGAGGATTAGCATGTAAATATATCAATATGTGATTTTCTTCATTAATAAAATTATTTTTAAATACAAATGTTTACAATTAAATCTAGTAAGCATAAGACATTGTTAGCATAAGACAAATAGAAATATATCATCATATTACCATAATGATGTTGGGTTCCAAATTTTTGGAGAAGCCAAGGAAACTCTCCACCATGACTTCTTGCTCTTCTCAGTAGTTGTTATTGATTAACTATGCTCCTCTTGCACATCTGTTGTTGGAAGGAAATGACTTACACCAAGAAAAGGAAAAACTGAATATGAAAACTTTTTAATTTGTTTAATCACTGTTCTAGCTCCCTTAAACTCCCCAAATCTTAAAATTGTACCTTCCACAGGACTAACCTGCAGAAAATAAATATGGTCAAACATGTTATGTATCAGCTGAAAATGATACAAAGACATTTGAGATTTCCAAATAGTTGTTACCGGGTACCAGACACTGTGGATCAACATCAATAGGCCTGAAACCTTCGTTCAAAGTCGGAACAAAAAAATCCTTTAAAAAGACATATTTGTGTAGAGGTGAAACATCTTCTTCTAAATCTGAGATGTCAATAAGATTATAAGAATTAGGAACATATTTACACAAATTATAGATCATAGTTTATCATGATCAAATTTTGTCAGTTTCATGAAATGGTGGTTATAGGAGCAAACATAATAAAGTGATGAAAATCTAAATGTAACAAAAAAAATCTATCATGCTTGAATGGAAATGCTTGAGCCCACACTTTATAGGTATAAGGCCTTAGTCAAACGTGTATTTCCTGAATTTTTTATTAATAGATAAAATCATATAAATAATATATAACGTGTAGAATTATTTTGAAATTATAGAGTTAGACCATTCTGCTTGTTATCTAAAGCTTTAATAACTTTTATAAATAACCAAAGTCTCCACATTGATATGCCTGCAAGCTATCAATTTCAGTTAACAACAGGAACAAAAGAAAGAAAATGATAAGAAAGATATTTGAACACACATAACACTTAAAAAGGTAGTTAAGACAATATATTATCTAGACTGAAAAAATATTTTAAAAACTGTAAGATCTAGCATAGTTTATTAATAACAAAATGAATGTGTAGCAAAAATAAGAGAAAGAAAAAAGTAAAGTTCAATGATAATTTTTTCTTCTTGTGATAATATACCTATGTTGAAATCAGACCATAGGTAATTGACATTTAAGGTACCATATTTTGTCACGCATGTGCAAACCTGCCAATAATTAGACTCAGCCAATTGAGGTGATAACCAACAATATTGAGAAATATGAAGGACCAAAAGTAGGAGATTGTAGAAATCATAACATAAAATGAAAGGAAATCATTGCACTTAGAAAGTTTCTAGACAATTATCAAGTAAATAAGAGAGTAATTACTATATCACCAATGATTTAGAGTCTTTTCAGAAGGAAAAATTAAAATAATATTGAGATTTTGTATTTTTGTAACTGGCTAGTACAATACCCTGTGTACATAGATAATACCACTGCCTACACATTAAAGAGATAACGTGTGAGAGGGATGAAATAAATGATATAATGAGTATTTAAGATTTAAAAGATAAAAAATAAGGTGCAATTAACAAGTTTTAATTAAAAAATATTGGAGTGAATTTATCAAAAAGAGAGTGCATTTAGCAAGTTTTAACTTAGAAATTTTGGACAGTGCACTTATTAAAATGTGAGTGCAATTAGCAAATTCCATTTTCCTGAAATGAAGTCCAATTACCATTTTGCCCCTTTTTTTGCCATGTGTCATTTATATAGAATGTCCAGTTTGGTCATTTTGCTGGTAGTTTGTTTTTATATATGTATAATTCCTACGCATTAAAGAGATAACGTGTGAGAGGGATGAAAGAAATGATATAATGAGCATTTAAGATTTAAAAGATAAAAAAAAGATCCAATTAGCAAGTTTTAATTTAAAATTATTGAAATGAATTTATCAAAAAGAGAGTGCATT
Organism: Glycine latifolia; assembly: GCA_013407115.1. Lineage (NCBI taxonomy): Eukaryota > Viridiplantae > Streptophyta > Magnoliopsida > Fabales > Fabaceae > Glycine > Glycine latifolia. Next base: position 37,611,927 of record CM023946.1, read on the forward strand.
TAACAAGTTTTAACTTAGAAATTTTGGATAGTGCACTTATTAAAATGGGAGTGCAATTAGCAAATTCCATTTTCCTGAAATGATATCCAATTACCATTTTGTCCCTATTTTTTGCCATGTGTCATTTATATAGAATGTCCAGTTTGGTCATTTTGCTTGGTAGTTTGCTTTTATATATGTAAAATAGATTACATTTTATAGTAAATACTTAAATATTTCTACTTTTTTCATCAAAAAAAATTTATTAATTGATTTATTTTTAAGTTTGTTTATATTAGTGTAATGCTAATTTATTCAAATATATCGTATTAAAACATGCATAAAAACTAAAAATAGTGGAGTCATCCGTGCGAATGAATATCGTGCTAGTTTTTAACTATAAAATGTGAGTCGTTTAGATCGTTTTGTGAATAGAGTATTGTTATTTTGTACGAATTGCCAATGCATGAAACTTAAGAACAGTAATATCTAACGACTGACTTCTTTTTAAAATGGATATTAATTTGAATGAGCTGAATTGGGTCACTTTAATGCATATAAAATAAATCCTTAAATAATTATTTCGAATATTGAAATATAAAACATTTTCATATTTTAATTTGATTTTATAAGAACGTTACTCTAAAATAAATGAATGCTTTAATGGTATGTGCATATTTTGTTCTTAATGCGTGGAGTAAAGTAACAAATTTTGGGGAGTGAGAAGTTATGCCATTAAGCATTTGAGATGACCAGCTTACCAAAAACTTCATGGCCTGATATCAGCACGTGCAATTAATTTTTGTTTTAGTTTGCAAATATGGGATAGGATTTTCTAGCTACCCTTTCAATAGGCTAAACAATCATGGAATTAACATGAGTGAAAACAAAGTCTTGTTGAATGGAATAATTAACTAATTCCCTTTAATATAAATAAAATTGAAAGACAGTAAAAATCACCTGATTATTCTTTATGAAAAAGAAAAGTTAACCGCCAATAAGTTCCTAACTCAGTAGACATTGGCATAAATCTTTAAAACATTGATGCCGTATTAATGTGATGTCCAATCCTTCATTGCACCTCTCAATTTTGAAAACTAAAAAATGTATCAAGAATGATTGGTTACTATATGTATATACCTATTGGCTACTACTCATCATATCTAATCATTGTGGAGTTCCAATCAATGAAAATTACACTGTTGCAATAGAGGGTGAGAATAATCCACGTATTTTTCCCACAGAGGCTTGTACTTTTCCATCCCAATCTTCAACCACGGTTTGAAGTTCCCATTGAAGTGTAGAACAGCCCCTCTTTCTATTATCTGAGGATCAACATTTGTGTAGCCAAAACCCAACACATGCCATGATGGATCCAAGGGCTCAGTTAGTCCATAAAAGGTTAACAACCCTGGTGGCAAGGTACCAAGTTTCCACAATGTTCTGTCTGCATTCTTTTCTTGCCAATAGTGGTAGATTCCTGTTACATTCCTATGCCTCCATTGAACCAAGTCAAACACATTCATCCCAAATGCCCATCCACAAGCATCTGGGTCAAAATGTAATCTTATTAGAGGGTGTGAGTAGTTCAAATATTTATGGTATCTATGAAATGTCTCCATGCATGTCTCAACAGCTCCATTAACATTGCCATTCAGATCAATGGAAAAAAGCTCAGAAAGATCCTTTTGAATCACAACATCATCATCCAGGAACACCACCTTCTTCAGCTCAGGAAAAACTTCAGGGATGTAGAACCTCAGGTGGTTAAGCATGGACAGATATTTTGGATTCCGGAACTTGATGGGGGTCTTGCTATCATCATTGTTGCCTTTGAAGTAATAGTTCTGTATCTCTGAGTCTTGCAGCTGCTTAAGCACGGGAACATATGAAGCATTTAACCAACTGAAGTCTTCGAACTTCTGAACTTCAACTGTCACCCCTCGGAAGTCGTTTAACGAAAACCATGCCTCCATTGCAGCATAATTTATTTCATCTGTGACAAGGTGGAAAACAATCTTCTCTGGATTTTTAGAATTTATTGCAGTTGAGTTGATCGCAACTGAAGTTGCAAGAATGTTATCAGAGAATACACAGAAGTGGTAAATATCATTGTCCTTGAGTTTCATCTCCACTTGCTTTTGGTCCTTCAAACTCATTTGCAAGCTCAGATTATTGAACCATTTAGATGTCAACCTGACACCAAGGCAATATAGGCTCTTTGGGACTTCTTCAGCTGCTATTTGTCCATATTTTGAACTCTTCTCACTTGCAGAACTCATCTGTTCTTCAAGGGCTTGAATTTTTCCTTTCAGTCTCATGATCATGGCTGCACTATCATAATGTAGCTGCTGGGCCTGATAAAGTAACATTGCCATATCACGAATAGTATGTTCAGATTCCTTGATTGTTAAAGGAGTGCGCCTAGTGGCAGCGTTTGAGAGGAAAATCTGTGAAATGCGGATCTGAGCACTTAACTCCCAAGCAAATTGCTGATTATTACTTTCTTTCGCAATCACAACAAAAGCTTTTGCTATGGAGATTTGATCATTAATTTGTCTGGCCACTGAGTCAGGGCTTAACATCTCATCTGTAACATTGAAGCCTTCTAGAACCTTGTCATGCCTGAAATTTCTCTGCACAATATAATGACTAATCAGTAAACAAAAGACGATAACAATAAGGACTTTACCTTTCACCTTCCACCATGAACTTAAAATTAATACAACACTTCAACTTCATAATACGAAGTCAAGCATACCATGGAAACTGAATTCTAATCATTTAAGTTCATGTACTATTTTTGAATGGTCAAGGCTTTCTTTTTGGCCAAGTTTGATGAATATTCACTATTACAATTCAAATATTAGAAACAAAAATATGATAAATACCTTTATAAGAAGCAATGAACTTTCTCTGCGTTATGAAAAGCAAACATATATAACATAGCTTAAGATAAGTGCAACATCTGGAAACACCACTATTCTTGTTATCGAATGAACATGTTTTCCACTAAGCTTGTTAGGAAGACGTAGGAATACCCCACATATAGTTATATTGTTTGTTATCCAAACTATTATATTCGATTCAATTCGCCCCTTAAACCTGATATCAGAAATTCACTCGTTGTGATAAACTGATATCTCACAGGCC